>OZ024927.1:67864233-68464233 GCA_964017235.1 Sabellastarte sp. h YS-2021
AGCTGACTACTTAGATTTTTGGAACAAGACAGTACTTGTTCAACACAGGGCCCTCACTTGTCTCAGCAAATCTCTAGCCCATATTTTGCAGAGGGAATTATACTCTATGGCTAATACCGG
Organism: Sabellastarte sp. h YS-2021; assembly: GCA_964017235.1. NCBI lineage: Eukaryota > Metazoa > Annelida > Polychaeta > Sabellida > Sabellidae > Sabellastarte > Sabellastarte sp. h YS-2021. Next base: position 67,864,354 of record OZ024927.1, read on the forward strand.
CTTGCTTAGGCGCGAAGCCGAGATGACTCTATTACATCCACAATTAGGAGAAACGAGACGTCAAGAACTCAGGAACTCGTCCTTTTGGGACGCTTCCTTGTTCGAGTCTCAATTAGTGAAGGAAGGTGAGGACTTCCTTCTCAAAAAAGGCACCTCAAAAGATTCTCAGGGTTTTCCACCCTACCAGAATAAGCCCTTTCGTGGTCCCCACAAGAAAAGAGGCTCCTACAGGAAACGCCCCTATGGGGGCAATACCTCTCAAAGCAGTAACCAGTCCTTTCCTTCGGGAAGAGGAAAATCCAACTTCAGAGGCTTCAGGGGTCGTTTTCGACCCCACAATAGAGGAAGGGGGCGTGGAAACCCCCCTCCCCAATGACTCCTCCAAAGCCTCACTCAGTCCACCAGTAGGAGGTCGCCTCCGTTCTTTCAGGAGAGACTGGCTCACAAACAAATGTTCTCAAAACGTGTTAAACATTATCACCAATGGCTACGTTCTGCCATTCCGTTCAAAGCCAAACTTGATCAGATTTCCTCTGATTCTGTCAGAGTACAAGGCCCAACAAAAAGACCAAGCCTTGGCTACTTGTATCCAGTCTCTCCTGTCAAAGAACGCTATCGAAAGGGTAGACAATGTAAAATCTCTCGGGTTTTACAGTCGCCTGTTCCTAGTACCCAAGCCTCACCAAAGGTGGAGGCCAGTTATAGACTTAAGCAGGCTCAATACTTTTCTACACGTAGAAAAGTTCAAAATGGAAACTCCAGAGTCCATCAGGACCTCCCTGATTCCAGGGGAGTGGGTATCGTCGATAGATCTGTCGGACGCCTACCTGCATATCCCCATCCACCCAAGCTCAAGGAAATACCTAAGGTTTTGCTACAAGGCTCAGGTGTTCCAATTCACCTCCCTCCCGTTCGGACTGGCCACAGCCCCCCAGGTCTTTACAATGATCGTAAAGGAAGTGAAACTAATGGCCCTCTCAAGAGGACTCAGAATTCACCAATACCTGGACGACTGGCTGATCAGGTCCCAGTCTCAGGAGGAAGCACAAGTGAACACTCAGGCAGTAGTAGAACTGACTCAGTCCTTGGGATGGATAATAAATCAGGAAAAATCAGAACTGAAACCTACACAGGTGTTTTCGTTCGTGGGCTACGAATACCACCTAGATTCAGCCCTTGTAAAACCCACTCAAGAGAGATGGCTCAAACTCCAGGATTTGATCCTACGACTCAAGTCAAAACGTGTTTTGACTGCAAGATGTTTGATGTCTCTAATTGGGTTGCTAGCCTCAACGGAGAAAATGGTCCCGGAGGGACGCCTTCACATGAGGCCCTTTCAGTTTCATCTCAAGGAGCACTGGAGATATCCTCAGTCGCTGGACAACCTCCTTCCCTGGACAGAAGCCATTGCAGCCCACCTAGATTGGTGGCAAAATCCCTCCAAGGTGATGAAAGGTGCAGACCTTCATCCCAAAGACCACAGTATCCAACTCTTTACCGACGCCTCAAACGAAGGTTGGGGCGCTCACTTAGACCAAAATTTTACCAAGGGTCTGTGGTCAGATCGGGAAAAAAGGCTTCACATAAATGTCCTAGAATTGAAGGCGGTCTCCCTGGCCCTTCGAGACTTCAAGGACCAGTGCCAGAATCAAACAGTGTTGGTTGCGACGGACAACTCAACAGTGGTAGCCTACATCAACAAACAAGGAGGAACACACTCGGCAGAGATGTGTGCTCTCCTGTGGAAGATCATGACCTGGTGCCATCACTACCACATAACATTGAAAGCCAGGCACATTCCAGGGTGCCTGAATGTGATGGCCGACCTGCTATCCAGGTCCACCCAAGTGCAGTCAACAGAATGGTCTCTGCACCCACAGGTCTTCAAACAGATCTGCCAGAAGTGGTTCACACCTCATGTAGACCTATTTGCCACTCACCTGAACCACAAACTCCCTCTATACGTGTCTCCTATCCCAGACCCAAAGGCCTGGGACATAGATGCTCTGAACATAAACTGGACCAACCTCACAGCATATGCGTACCCTCCTACGGCTCTCCTTCACAAGGTGATCCAAAAGATCAGGCAATGCCAGTGCCTGATCATCGTAATAGCCCCAGGCTGGCCAGGGATGCCCTGGTTTTGGGACCTAGTGCAGCTCTCAACAGAGATCCCACTGCAACTCCCAGTGTCAACAACCCTACTCAAACAGTCCCACAAGCTGGTGTTCCACAACAACCCCCAGCACCTGAACCTCCACGCCTGGTGTCTAGGAGCGGACAACTCCAAGAACAAGGCTTCTCTGTGGAGGTGGCAGAGAGAATTGCTGCCCCTCAGCGGTCATCAACAAGGACCATCTACAAGTCAAAGTGGGCCCTATTTGAAAAATGGTGCAGAGAAAATTCGGTGGATTTCTCCACTCCATCTGTGAAACAAATCTCAGATTTTTTCATGTACCTGTACCAAGACTTAAACAGGCGCCCCTCGACCATTGATGGTTACAGGACTGCAATCGTTGACACTTTGGGCCCAACAGCCCAACATATTGCACACAATGCAGACCTTCATAGGTTACTCTCCAGTTTTCACAGGGATCGTCCCAAAAGTTCCAGAAACTTACCCAAGTGGAACCTTTCTGTTGTCCTTAACGAGCTCACCAAAGCACCTTTTGAGCCCATGAAAGACTCAGACCTCAAACATCTCACTTTAAAAACTGCTTTCTTGCTAGCCTTGGCCTCCGGCAAGCGCCGCAGCGAAATCCATGCCTGGGTCGCTAACAAAGTATCTAATTTAGGCCAATGGGAAAAGGTTGCCTTGTTCCCTTCTTCTGATTTCATAGCCAAAAACCAACTAGCAAGAGAAGGTTCTCAAAGTGTGTCTCCGGTGACTATCCCTGCTCTGACTACCATTGTGGATAGACAATTTAAAGAAGACAGGACCCTGTGTCCCGTACGGGCCCTGAGGTTTTATTTGGACCGAACTAAAGACCTGAGAGGGTCTCGTTCTCTCCTTTTCATCTCCTTTAAGAAAGGACATACCTCAGACATCAGACCCGCTACACTCTCTTCATGGTTGAAACAAACCATCTTACTTTGTTACAAACAAGCAGATCAACAAGCCTTGGACTTGGTCCAAGTCAAAGCGCATGACATCCGGGCCTTCGCGGCCTCTAAGGCCTTTTACGGTGGGGTATCGGTGGACCAAATCATGCAAGCCTGTCACTGGAAAGCTCACAACACATTTACAAATTTTTACCTAAAAGACCTTACTTGGTCGGACACCGACAACAATTTGTACCTGGGACCCGTAGTGGCTGCACAACAAGTCCTAGATCCTTCCCCTCAGACCAGTTGTCCTCGGAAAGAAAAAAGGGGGGGGGCACATCCGCTACAACCAAGTCTTCAGGAGTCTTTCCCAGGATCTAGGTATTCCTTTACCTTCAAGATGTTACGGGTAAGGTCATTTTATCCTTCAATTATCAAGTAATTTCTATTAAGGACTTATTTAGTTGTCATTAATCTCATTTTCAGGTTGTAAAAATTTTATGAGATGCCCAACCACTGGGTTGGTCAGTCATACGTGAAGGGCCCTTTTGGACCCTCAGACCTCGGAGTGAGCTCTGCTGCACTTCCGTCCTACAATAAAACATCTAGACAGTTTTAGCACTGTCTCTCATTTACTTAGGTTTTTGGCTCGTTACAGGCCCGGCCTTCGGGATAGGGGCACTGTAAATGGGACTCAGACTGGTATTTCTGGCACTATTCTATACATGTTAATTCAAAATCTTAGAAAAAATGACATACCTTCCAGTCTCAGCTGTAATCCCGCCACCGGGCGGTTGAATTCAGCATTAAGTCCCACATGGTAAGCTATTGTAGCGTAATAAAATTGAAAATTTTAATTACTTAAATGTAGCTTTTATAAGCTACAAGCTTACCATGTGGGACTTAGAAGAGTCCCACCCTGCCTCCCCGCTGTTTACAGCTGAGGGGTAGGTTTAAAAAATTTCAACGAGAAAGTAGGACGATTGGTCAGAAGTTATCACGTGACGACAACTACCAGTATATCCGGTGGCTAACAAGAACTGTCTTTTTTTCTAAGACGTTGGCCCCGGGTGTGGCAACCCGAGATCAGCATTAAGTCCCACATGGTAAGCTTGTAGCTTATAAAAGCTACATTTAAGTAATTAAAATTTTCAATTTTCAAAGATATATTTTTATCATGTGATATGTATATGATTGTAATATGCAAGTCAAATAGATTTATCCTCACAGATGCTTAACCTCCCATCATTACCTAATTCTGGTAAAGATAACGTGAAATTTGAACATGCTATGGAATCAAATAGAAATACATTATGCTTCAAGGTTTGCAGCTCCAAATCAAGACCTGTTTCAGGTATACATGTAATATGGTTTGGGCATGGCTTGGAGTCATAAAGACTTGTTTTAATCTTATTCCCATATTTCAGGGAATAAACATTTATAGGCCAAACTGTATGTACACCTATATACATGTGATTTAAAAATATAATTGCATCAAACAGACTTGGCTTATCCTCGAATAACACAACTATTTCAGGCACTGCTGGTGCTGTGTATTGTGGGCTCCAAGGATCTGACCTACAACCGGATCTATGTGTATCCAGAATGGTCGGTTGGTGTGGGCTGGATGATTGGTGGCTCCGGTGTGCTGATGATCCCAGCAGTCATTGTCTACAGACTTGGCACAGCTCAGGGCACTCTGCTACAGGTAAGGGAGCACGTATTCAAATTACAGTAGAAAATACATCGTCTTTTATCTGACTATTAATATATTTTCATCCTCCCTAAAACTACATTTTCCTGCTGTCCTATTTACTAAATTGCCTCTTCCATTTTGCAAACCTGCCACTACAGCATTAGGGTTGTAGATAAAACCATTGACATGGAGCTATAGATTATAATTCATGAATCTCTGTGATCTAGTGAAGCAATTTTATATCAATTTTGTAATGTTGATCTACAATCCTCGAAAAGTGTAAATGCTATTACTTCTGGCAATCTGTTCGCACTCTAATCAGCATAGAATTCTCACATATGTGTTACAGCTTTATTTGTATACTTTTGCAGGGGTTTAAGATGAGGATTGACCCCCACTTGTGCCTGTATCAGCTTACTACTCTATTTTTGTATGTGTGTTACACCCTTCTACCCCTTACATCTTTATTCTTTGTACTTAACAGCGCTTTAAAAAGAGCATTAGGCCCCGTTTGCGCCCCCATCAGATGAGGCCGGAGGACAGTCCCAAGGATCTGATTACCTACTACGATGAGAACACGCCAGCCAATGATACGCTTCTCTCCAGTCTGAGGAAAGATCCTGAAGTCAATGCACCGCATGGCAGCAGCCCAGCCTAGATGATACTGCCCACTCACTTGAGCTAGAAAAAATATATATATCTGTACAGAAATATATTAAATCTATGTTTCCATGCACACAATTTGCAATTGGTGATTTACTATTTATTGTTTCATTGTCACTAATAACAACTTCAGCAATAACATTCAGCAAATCTCTAAATAAATATTAACCAAATAGAACACAAAAATATTATGTTTTATGAGAAGACAAAGTAGTATAAATTTGAAAATCAGCTGTAGCAAATGGTATTCGGATACAGGGAAACATACACTATTAGATACCTAGAGCTGAAAGAGGGTTCAGAAAAAGCATGGTTTGCACAGGGTTCAAACTTTTATGTGTTATTTTTTCTTTATTTTGACATGGGAACACCTCATAGTTTCATGTCAGCCCTTGGATATGCATTAACTTATTTGCATTCTTTAAGCACTGTGGAACTAGAGTAAATCAATCTCAGATGTGACTTTATACTAGTTCAGTGATTCAATCACTAGGAAACAGTATAGTTTTTAAAGAGTCAAATGAAACTTCACCACAACTATTAACAATTCCTTTGAATAATGCAGTTTCTAGTTATACAGAGTTGACTGTATCTTGACCATTTGACAAGATATTTTGAACAGACAAACCCAACTTTTGACCAAATTTTAAAATCAATTTTGATACAAATACACAAGTATATTTGTTTGATTACAAATATACAATCTGTTGAAATCAATATTTACATCAATGCCTTTTGGATGCCAATTTTGGGCATGTGTTATTTTGCCATAAAGTGAGTATATATTTGTTTTGAAGTCAGCGTAGTTATTACTTCTAACTTTCATTTATATAAATTACACCTATTTCCATGCCAACCCTAAATTTTAGTGTGTTTTCATACAAATCCGTACGTAAAACATTTCATTTGTTTTGTGATCGCTTTGAAATCCCCATACAAAAGTACAGAATGATTCACTTGCCAGTGAAATGTATACCTCCACATTTACCAACAAAACCATTTTTTTCCAACTAAGCTAATCTATCATAAATACATTGTTGTACACTTGGATTATTTATTTCTTCTTGTGATGTACAAATATGATCACTTGTCTTGATAAAAGTACACTTCAATTTTTTTTCCAACTAAGCTAATCTATCATAAATACATTGTTGTACACTTGGATTATTTATTTCTTCTTGTGATGTACAAATATGATCACTTGTCTTGATAAAAGTACACTTCTGTATCACAAATGCTGATCATTACTTGGTTATTTTCACACGTATAAAGCCTAGTCTTCAGTGTATACATTCACTTATTGTTATTATATATTGATTCAGTTGATCACAAGTTACATTAATACTCATATTTGTAATATCTACATGTTGTTATTATAAAGTAAATTTCAATTAAATTAACTTGTGGCAAAGATCTGGATTTCCAGTGTACCAAATTCTTAATACATCAGTGTGTTTTGGCACAATGTTCAGATGGGTGATAAACTATAATGAAAAACTTGCCATTTCTAATTACAGTATTTAGTTGTTTTTTACAAATTACAAACAAATGTCAAGACTTGGTGGAGGTCACCCCGATTTACAATTTCTGTGTAACTGAGGTAGGGATGGGTTACCAGTGTCTGGTATCCAGAACCTTTCACTGCAATACCATGATAAGATTTTACAACCTCCTTCTCGCTTGTAAACACAAGAAATTTCTAAGTTTATCCATTATTATTGTGCATTTGGGGACTTCCATTATGATTTAGTTCAGGGGATTGGTCCATGTTTGGGTTTCAGGAGTTTCACTTTCTCTGTTTGGGCGTGCACTAAAACATGGAGTCCTGGACTCAGAACAGTTTTGCATTTGGCAACCTCCTGATCTACAACTTTTTGATAGTGACCCATCCCTAGTGTGAAGTGTGAAGGCACTTTTGGCAAACAATGAATAGAAAATCCTATGCTGAGTAAATATTCAACAAATATTGGAAAAAAATGGAAAAAATGCAAATATGCCAGCTATTCTGAGGCCGCTTTTTGCTTGTATTTTTGAGTGTTAACTTAGAATACATAAATGTTGTTCTGACTTCATCTTTGTTTTCAAAAAGCCTGTAAAATCGTTTTATATATCATGCCATTGAGGACAAAACACTGCTGTATGAAATGTATGACAATGATGCTTTTGACCCTCTTACTTTTGACAGACTTCTCTGCTGTATAGAATTTAAAAATATCCAGTTTAATTGTAATGAGTTTTCACAAAAGTAAATTAGATCTCTTTGCTTGATCACTTCTTAGGTCAGAAACAAAATAGCGGTTCTCAATTTGTCATCACCTTCAGCAAAGTACAGTTTACTTCGATTCAACAAATGCATTCTCTTCCATTTTTTTCTGTATGTATAAATAAGTTGCATTACAGAGTGGACTTGTATAGTCAAACTAGTTTAATTCAATCAAAAGAATACATTCAGTATTGTAAGGTTTTTTGGGTTTTTTGTAAGCCATATAACTATTGCATATATACACACATTTGTTCTTAATGGAGCGATAATAAATATTAGGATATATTATCCTACTTTTGTTGTTAAATGCAGTAAGTTTCTAACGGTGTTGTTTTTTAGCATAAGGTCTCCTGGATAAATTATCTGTACACTGTTATCTGCAGGGCATGGCATTGTTGAATTTTGATGAAGGCTCTGTATGTTCAATTACTTGGTCGTAGTGACAGGAATTTTGTATGGTCTACTAATAGTTAAAACCAAAGTGCAATATCATTTATAATCAGTATCTGCTGGCTGCAGCCAATACATTGGGACCGTTGTAACCATTGCGAGGTGAGTTTCTGTAAAAGTTCCAAGTCTGAACACAGAGAACACAAATCATACAGATATTGTTAGACTTCTAATTATACCAAGTCTCAGGGGCATCTAAAAATGAAAGTTCCACAAATTATGCTTGTCATTTTCAAATATCACGTCTTTTGATTTAAATAGACAACTCACCCCCCTGAAAAAAAAACTATAAATAATTGAAACACTTCAAGACTAAACTAGTGATATAAAGGCAAATAAAGGGACATGTTGCCATTTACTGCAGCTTAATATCTACCAAACTTACTTTATAGCTGCTTAGGTATTTCTGTGTTGATAAGTGAAGTTATATTTTATACAAATATTAGCTACTTTAAAGATCTCCATAAAATAATGCCAACAGTTTATAGTTAATGGTGTGTGTTTAATTTTACATGCTTCATTAGAGCTGCCCACCCAGCTTATGTTTTCACACTGAGGATTACCAACTCTTCTCATTTTGTATTTACTTCTGTTTCCATAGACCATTTCCCAGTTGATTAAATTTATTCAGTAAATATTGAAAATGATCAATTCCATTTTGATGGTGTTTTATACACTCCTTGAAACAGAACTGTATGTCGTGTTCAAACCATTGACTGGATGTAGTTCTTAGTTGTAAATCTGCTTCTTCATGGATAAGCTTTAAAGAATTCAGAACTTTTACTAAATTAAATGCTTTTACAAATGCTTTGCATGACATGTTAACAAACCACTTCAAAGTTATGTAAGCAGCCCTGTCACTGTCATATAAGTGTATATTTGCAGAATTATTTCAAACTCTTTTAATTGGACGTCGGGTGTCACATGTCCGAGTCTGGCACATGTAAACCACCAAGGAGGGAAAAAAATTGCAGTTACAAGTCCGAGGTCATTAGTTGTAAACACACATGGTATGCAGTGACTGTCAGACCTGGTGTGACCTGAACTATTGAAAAGGACATGTAAAATCAAATTTTCACATTGAATAATAATTATTGCCCTTTATTTTCTTTCGACATTATGTTTTTTGACAAGAGACATTAGACCCCCAACTTGCATTGAGCTTACTTTTCATTATTTGAATGAAATGTGCCACTTTGTCTTATTGAATGAATACCACATCCTAAAATTGCTAGAAGGTTTTTTTTCTCATAACTGAATAAACTGAACAATTTCTGTAAGTTGTCATGGAAAATCTTATGTTTTATTTTTTTCAGTGGTAGAAGACTAGAAGTATATTCTTGTAAATTTGAGAAAATGTGTTGTTCACTTGTAGATTTTTTTCTCTGATAACTCCTTTTTCTTTACAAGTAAAATATGTGTTTCCCTTAGTTCTATTGGTATCTTATTTATGTGCCGTATTACGTTTGCATAAAGTCACATGACGGATGATTTTACCCAACAGGTTTAAAACTTTTATGCTTAGATATAATGGAAACAAAGATATAATTTCAAGCAAGAATGAAGCTTCATGATGTGGTGCTGAAGTCAGTTTTCCTCGAGTTGAAAAGCAGTCATAAGAAGCTATTAAATTGACAAAAATATACAAAATTTGGGAAATCTTTCACTGGTGATTGTCCTTTAAATAACAACGTTAAAATTGTCTATGATGGTAAAACAAAATAACAAATGCATAACTTGGTAAGAACTTCTTGCAATTTATAGAAGAATCAGGTGTCTTTCCTCAGTATTTAATTCTACATTTAGTATTGTGTAGGATAAAAATGCATAGCTACAAGTGTAATATATAATATCCATAGCATACATATTTTTAAGACTTAGGCACATACATATATCCTAATCTGTCAACAGGGTGTTTGTCACAGTAATCCAAATAAAAGTATTAAACACTGTGTTTTTTATCTTGTTTAACGCAGTACTAATTGCCAAGCCTCATGTACATAAAATGAACACGATACAGTAACAAATATTTGAGTTACCTCGCATATGTCAAGGGCAGGGTGTGGTAACTTAAAATCGTTGCTCAGATACATTCTATATCCTCAACGGTTGTTAACTAACACGGAGACTGTTATTATTTATTGTTACATTTCGATTTCCACCGTGAAGACATCTTACTAGTGCTAAATCTCAGCTTGTGTCCCAGTTCTCATCTTTTAATTAATTCTCTACTAACTGTGTATACAGTGTATATAATTTAGCTGTATTTAATGATTATATTTGTTGTAATTATGAAATTCAATTGTAAATGTTAGTTGAGTTAAAATATTTTTCTCTCTCTCTGTTGCAGTATGTTATCCATGTTGACATAACTTTATGACATATAATTAATTACTCTATATACACTTTTTTTATCATGTGTTCAGTAAACGATGGTGACGTGTTATACATTTAATATTGTTCGATAAAAGTCACAAATATATAAACATAAATAAATACCCTTTCAGTGACCTCAGTCTGTTGCAGATACAGTTTCTAGATCCCAACTAATATACCCGACCGTATAAATAACGGGTCACTGACTGATACAATGCTTATCCAATCTAAAGAAGATATTTTGTCTTGTGTGATTTGGACTGATTTTTCTTCATGATTTAATGTTTATGGACATCAGTGCTAAAATTCAATGATGATAACGTGTTGCCTTCAAAACAGAATCTTTTTGTGTGTGTTTCAGTTGTCCAATGTTATATTTAAACAGTGTAGAGTAAGAAATCTAAAATTCGCCAGGAATCTAAAATTCGCCACCTCTAAAACCTTAGTTAATTTTATGAAGAAAATGAAGTTTTTGTCTAAAAATTGGTATTTTTCAGTTCAAAAAGCCTTAATTTACTATACGTTCAACAAATCTCACCACAATTCATTTATTTTATTAGTATTTTCACATGTGGCGAATTTCAGATATGTGGCGAATTTTAGATTTCTTACTCTATACTCATCCATCAAGTAAGTATATTAAGTTTATTGGAGAATATTTCTCAAGACTTGATCTGCTAAAATTCTATGTTTTTGGTGATGGCAGTTGGTGTTTTAATTCAAACCCCAATTAACAATGATTACATGTTTATTTAACATCAACTAAAAGTCAATACTACCAGTTTTGAACCAAAGTTTTTTGGGGGCAAGCAAGGGGTTTCTTAGGAATGGGTGTCTATGTAATCCTTGTCAATATTTCAAAAATGCATTCTATGTGTTATGTTTGTTTTTGCAACCATCAGCATTGGTTTCTGCTTGGTTCCTCTCTTTGGATGGTTGAAAAGGTACATCTACTGAAGGATTTTTAGATAAAACTGTGAATGTGCATTGTGAAAAAAGGGAAAAGGAATGCCTCTGATGAGATAAACACAGCATAAAGGTTGAAATATAATGAAAAATATTTCTTTGAACATTTGATAGTTCTATAACACAGCAACCACCTGGCCAACTCTAAAACTACCTAAACTTTCTGTTTGATCATTTGGTGGTTAAGGCAGTTGGTTATTTTGAGTTCCGTTTATTGAATGGTTTTAGTTACACATCTCTCAAGGCTTGGTAGAAATGACGCCTAGCATTGTTGTCCATTGGATACTGAATCTTTATCTGAGAGAAAAACAAATGTATGTAAATATTTTATTTTGTGAAATTTTTCACTTGTATGTAGTAACTAATAAAACTAAGCTGAACATCTGACAATACGGCTAATTGCAAAACTCGATCTTATAAGGAAGCCAAATGGTACAGTATTTTTCTATGTTATTGTAAAATTGTGGCTTTGCTGAGAATTTGTGCATACATATCTTATTGTGACTATACGTGTGCTGATGTTAGTGTGAATATTACTATTGTACATTTATATTTATAGACAAGTTTGGTGATAGTTTAACATGAAAGCATGACATCTGGTGAAGTAAGTGTTTACTAGTGAGCATGTATTGAATTTTTGTGATGTAAAAAAAAAAAAGAAATATGATAAAAAATATTTTCGTGAAAAGTATTGCTCTATTATGTAATTTATTTTTGGATGAAGTGAAACCGATTGAAAATGGTGTATGTGCTGAAAATTTACAACCGCAGAGAATTAAAATGTTATTTCAACTAGTAATTGCAGTCTGTGTAATAAGTACACTAAATTATATACTTCTTGTTGTATATTACATGTTATATTTCTGTGCCCAATTTATTTTACAAACCTTCTTTTATCTGAACAAAATCATACTCTCCAAAAATTGTCTAATAATGGAGGTTTTGCCGTCTATTTAGCTGGACTTATCTCTATCCAAAATATGTTTAAACTATATCCTCTCTTTATGTATATTCTGACAGAATTCCAAGAAACTTCAGATATCTTCATTGCTATTTGTCAAATGCTAAATGTCATTTGATAAAAGCCTTTCCGGCTCTAATCTAATTAATTGAACCCAGTTCAAGACAAGTTCAAACATAGACTGGCACTAGAAAGCTGTCCAGTCATAATGATCCACAGTCATTACCTCAAATGCTATGTAGCACTTACAAAGTGTATCTTCTTATACTCTAGTACTCCAACCACTGAAGTCTTGGGGTTGAATATTTTCCCCCATCACTTTAAGCCAGAAAGTTACCAATCAGCACCACAGGTTATAATATAGTATCTCATCTTCCGAGTATTTACTGTTTACTTTACCGCTAAAATATCCCGTTGTTGGTGTCTATATTATCAGCTTGTTAACACAAAATGACAACACCTACAGAGATGTTGGTAGTTTTTATATCGAAGCTTATTATCTTGGCTCTAAAAATGGTGGCTTTTGTATTTTCAGGAATTGTTTGTATGGACAGTACTCTGATAGTAGTTGATCCTATGTAAGGTACAGCTTTGGTGTGAAGGGCATGCTTATGCTTCAAGTAAAGGGTAGAACCAGTGGCTTGAATGTTTTCATGATTTTCTATTGTGAAATAGAGTACAGAATTATAATAATGAATATTGATTGAGAGGATGAATAGTACTCTCTTGGTAGATGTGCTATCTATAAAAATGCCAAAAATGTATTGTACTTTTACCATTGTATTGTTATTGTTGTTATGTCAGCTGACAAAGGCATTGCCACATTGTGGTTGCATATGTCTCAAAAGTACAACACAGGACTTAGGACTGTAAGACTTGTGTACATGATTTTACTGTATAAAGGAAAATAGCATTGTGACCAAAGAGGTGTCTAAATCACAGAAACGGTCGATGGAGTGATCTCGCATTCATTTTTATTCCAGTGGGTATGTTTTTGTTAATGAGCAAAGATTAGTTATCCAAAATTTTCACCTTTGACATCCATCTGGAATGTATCCATCTTTCCTGTGACTAACAATTTAAAAAAAATTTTATATCTGTACAAAAATTATGTAAATTTCTAAAACGTGATATCTTCAGCAATGATCTTGTGGACATATCTGAGAACCAGTCATTTATCTGCCTTGTCCTCATCCTGGCCTGAAGTTTGCATCTCTGATTCTGTTCCAACCTTTGTCAGCTGACACAGAACCCATTTATGGGTATTGAACTTGTGTGTGCTTTTTTTATTTTTTGTGTATTCAAAATGTTATATACCATGTTTTTCAAAAGTGTGTCCTTGGTGTCTTCAAAAATTAATCGAATGTAAATTTGTTTCAAGGACAAAAAAATAATCAATCACAGTGGCTTAGTACTGGCCCAATGTTTAACTTAGGATCAGTCATCTATTTGAAGAGGAATTGTAGATTTACTTGCATTTTTATTCTTTGAGTGAGGTCCTCCATGGCCTAGTGGGTTAGCAGTTTTAGCTTCTAATCATAGGCGGTCACCCATCTGTGTGAGTTCAACTCCTACAAGTAACAGTGCTGAGAACCTGTCCCAATATGACCTTGGCTGTTGAACAGGACAGAAAAACCCCACCTTTTACCTTAGAGAGGACACTGTTGTGCAGTTGTGTAACATACTCGCCTCTATCCCATCAGGACCTTGGTTTGATTCCCACCTGTGGGGGCCACGGTGGCAGAGTGGTAACACTCTCGCCTCCCACCTCTGAGGCTGGGGTTCGATTCCCGGCAAGGCCTCAAGTGGGAAAGCTGGTAGTTGCTTGCCGTTGGTCGGCAGTTTACAGTACAGAACCTTGACCAACTGTATGTACTGGTTTCCTCTGCCCTTCCAACTACCCGTCGTGATATGACCTGTACAGTGTTGAAAGCGACGTAAAACCCCAAATAAATAAATAAATTGATTCCCACCTTGTCCTGAAGTGGGGAAGTTTGGTTGTCCCTTGTCTTAGCTTCTTGTATGCACTGCTTCCCTCCATCCTTTTAACCACCCGCCATGATACAACCTAATTTTCAAATTTACATTTCTACAAATAAGAAGTTTTTTAAGTTCTGAAACTAATAATGGCCCAATTAATACAATAGAAAACAGAGGGCCTTGGTGACGTAGTGGTTAGCAAGTTTTGCAGCTAATCACAGGCTCTCTTCTCTGCTGTATGTGACCCAGGTTGTTGAGTGGTACACAAAACCCTAACTGTCCCTGTCATTTTTGTAGAAAATGGATATTATTAATATGTTAGTTATTAGATATTTGGTTATTGGAAAACATATACTCCTTTATAAGCAATGTTAAAACATTGTATGAATTTTTTATCAATGATTTTATTTCAAATAATTTTGGATTAAGAATTTGAGTTATGCATGGGCCCAGGGTGATACTTTTGAAATTCATGGGATGTAGTGCTAGTGTACACTTGTATGTCAATTTAAGTTGTCTTTGTCACTTCTATGAAGTGTGTGTAAAAATGTGTGTGGTTTGACAGGAGTCATACTCTTGCGACAGGTGGTTAATAATTAAACTGATAACATGGATGTGTCCCTGGTTGCAAAACAATTGCAGGAAAAGCATGCAGGAGATAGCTTTAAATTTACCAGATAATCCTCATGCCCATATTATTTTGAGTTGTTATACTTTTATATGGATCTTGATCAGTCACAATAACTTGAAGCACTGAAAAACAAGGTGAAGCTTTATACACATAATGGTATCACTGTGTGTTATTTCCACAGTTACAATGTATGTTTGTTGAGTTTTGGTTGGTCTGGTCATCTAAGTACATTTTTTGAGGTCCACTGGATCCCTAGTTTCTTAAAAGTTAAATATTAACTTGAACAGTATGTTAATTTGTGTGAATAGCCCACCAAATCCTTAAAATTGAGTAACATTTTTATAATATTTATGTATATGTATTGCCACTTTTAAAAGGAAGGCTTAAAAGTTTTTGCCAAAGTTTTTGTGCATGGTACATGTGTTTTTGTAAAAGCGTGCTTCATGTTTTCTTTTATTGTAATTTTTACAGAGAAAAAAGTAATTAATTCTAAAGATTGTAACACTACAATGCAAAAGAAATGAATAAATTACTCACCATTGATATCTCTTTATTCAGTTACAACATAAACTAGAAAGCACCTGTAGAGTGCAAACCTTCACCAGGGTTGTTTGAACTTGTTTCCAAAAATTCTGCAAAATGTTAAGACTTTTTCCTGTGTCCTGGCTCTACCCACATAAAGATTTCATAAAAATCTGCTCGTTACTTTTGATTAATGCGAACCGGAAAGCCATAGTCATTGAAAAATACATTGAAAATGGGAAATTAGGGATTTTTTTATCCAGAATATGATTTCATCTTTCCCCAAATTTAATCACTTCTACCGTTGGTCAGGCCCTGCTTATATGAAAAAAACCCTTCTATTTCCTTGACTTGTGGGAAAATTGTGACATATTTCTGATTTTTGTAACAACATTGGGCCTCTGATCTTCCCTGCTGGTAAATTGGCACAACTTTTGATTATTTCACTCCTAACATTTGAAGGAGTTCCCCCATTGGTGAATTTCACATACTGTGGTAAATTTTATATTTTATTGAGTTAATACATCTTACCTAATGGATGATTTGCTAACCCAGTCGGGTGGACTGACCCGCCAAACAACAAACAGTGACCCTGTTTTTTCAATGGCAGGGTCAGTTCAGTACTGTGCATTTGCTGGGTGGCACATGGTACTTCCTTTCTGTCTAGACGTGACGTCTGCATATTTTTCATTTGGTGAGTGTACTATGCAGATGTTTTTTTCGAGCAGCTCTGATAGTGTGAAGACAAGTTTGAAGTTTCATACATTTGAATCTTTTGTTCATTTAAATTATATAGTACTACATTGTTTCTACAATATGGCATTTCCTAGACATAAGAGAGGGGCTTGCGGCCATTTAATGGCAGCCTTTGATCAGCACACTCACTGTGCAAGATGTGATGACAAGGGGCAAGTCGTGGATCCATGTGTGTTGAAACTAGAATGCAGGTACTGTGATTCCTTAACTTCAGACCAGAAAACTCCGATTTCTACGCCATCTTATAAATTGAAGAAAGGAAAAAGAAACGAGAAATCTGGCAAGAAAGACTCTGACTGAGAATGTTAAACCTGCCAAGTCTCCTGTTGAAGTTAAGAAACAAAAGAAATCTAAGAAAGCTACCCCTTCCAAATCTTCCTAAGATAAGGACATCAAAGAGATGCCAAGTGGTCAGAATGTTTTCAATGAATTAATGTGTTGCTGGCCACAATCCGGTATTAAACAGGACACACTGAACACACTCCAAACAGTTCCACTTAACATAGCTACACTCTTTCCAGACAATGTACTCAAGAGCAGACTTTGAAAGCAAGGGCTATTCAGGATTGTCTTCTCACAAGGAGGGACGTTATCGCCCTTATGAGAAACAACAGAAGTCGTCCAAAGAAACGGCAGGTCCTATCAACCAGCATGGAAGAATATCACAACTACACCTTCCAACCGACCAACGGTCAGTTGTCGCATAAATGAGGATTACTGTATACTTCCAGTGTGTGACACGACGGACTGGGAGTGAAGACACTTTAGAACATGACCAGACTTTAAATGTAAAGTCATTTGTTGCAGATTATGTACCTTCTGCTGTGGAGCAGCTGCCAAAAAAGGCTTGGGTCCTATTATTATAAAATCAGAAAAGTCATTAAATTATGTAAAAGATGTTTCATGTATAGATCAATTGAGTTTTTGTTCAGAATTTTATGAATGTCCCAGTTGCTGCTCCAGATCTACCTGTATTGGCCAAACAGCTAACAGCTACAGAAAAGCAAGTCCACCTGGGTCGACTCCTTATGAAGACTATACAGTTGCACTTTAAAAACAACTGGAGGGTGCCAGAATCATTAGAAAAGGTGATCCCTACCCCGAGGTCACAACCCTCACTTAAAATGGCGGCTCCAGGAAGAAACATTCGTTAAGGCCAACCATTACACCCCTCAGTCATGATCTGCAAATCTTTACAGATGAATCAAAAGAAGGGTGGGTGCTCACTTAGGGAAAAACACTGCAAGGGGAACTTGGCTTTTTCCAGAAAGCAAGTTGCATATAAACTATGTTGAGACTAAAGGCGGTCTTTCTGGCCCTATAAAGGCTCCAAGACCTCTGCTCAAACAAGATAATTCTTATAGCAAGAGACAACACCACAGTGGTTGTCAAAATAAACAAGGAAGAAGGCATGAGGTTAGGCCCACTGTGTGCCCTTCTGTGTAGAATCCTGACCTGGTATTCCAGGAATCAGGTAACACTCAAGGCCTGACATATTCCAGGCCCGCTGAATGTCGTAACAGACAAGCTATCCAGGTTAGGCCAGACCTTCCAGACAGAGTGGTCTCTCCTTCCAGATGTCTTTCAGTTGATATGCACCAGGTGACCTCAGCCTTAGATCTATTTCCTACGAGGTTAAAAAATAAACTGCCCCATTTTGTGTTACCAGTGCCAGACCCCCTTGCCTGGGCAGTGGATGCACTCGGCCTGTCTTTTGAGGATCTGACCCCATATGCCTTCCCACCAGTTGCCATACTGGGCAAAGTGGTGGCAAAGTTACAGGACTATCCCTGTAGAAGAATCATTCTGATTGCTCCAGGGTGGCCCAACATGCCCCGGTTTCTGGTTAGTGGCCATGTCAACCCAGAACCCTATTATGTGTGCCTGCGCAACCTGCCCAATTTACTAGTAGCATTTAAACTAAATTCCTCATATGAATCTTAAACTGCATGCTTGGCTCCTAGAGCCTCGGCTATCAAAGAACAAGACTTCTCTAAGGCAGTGCCATAAATTGAGACACCTCAGAGAGGTTCAATCAGATCAGTGTATGAGGCAAATTGGATCATTTCTACAAAGTGGTGCCA
Source organism: Sabellastarte sp. h YS-2021 (assembly GCA_964017235.1). Taxonomy (NCBI): domain Eukaryota; kingdom Metazoa; phylum Annelida; class Polychaeta; order Sabellida; family Sabellidae; genus Sabellastarte; species Sabellastarte sp. h YS-2021. Next base: position 67,882,747 of record OZ024927.1, read on the forward strand.
CAGAAATCAAGTAGACTTCAGAGCACCACCTATAAAATCCAAAGCTAACTTCCTCCTGTATCTGTTCCAGGAAAGGAAGTTACAGCCCAGTACTATTGATAGCTACAGATCAGCGGTTGCAGACAAACTGGGGAATTCGCCCATTAATGTCAGCAAAGATGAGAATATCACTCATCTCATGGATAGTTTCCATAGAGACAGACCCAATGGTCGGAGGGGCATTATTTCTTTGAACCTTTCCTTGGTACATCACCAACTTACAAAACCTCCTTTAGAACCCCTTAAAGAGGCCTTATTGAACCATTTGACCTCATGACTGTCTTCCTCTTAGCTTTGTGTGCTGGCAAACACAGGAGTAAGATTCATGCTTAGCTAAATAAGAACATCAGACACCAGTCAGACTGATCCGAGGTGTCTCTTTACCCCTCATCCAGCTTTCTTTCAAAAGACCAGCTGGCCAAAGAGGGTCTAGGCCCCAGTTCAGGACAAATCCCTCTTATAAGTCCATATGTCCAGTCACAGCCCTGTGCTACTATATGGATAGGATCTCAGACCTCAGGCAGAATAAGGAGCTGGTTTTTGTTTTCTTCAAGAAAGATTTCAACAAGGATATCTCGTCCGCCACTATCTCATGGATCAACCTAACAGTAATAATATGTTATGAGCTCTCTGATCAGGAGGCCCTCACTATGTATCAGGTTAAAGCCCATGATGTGAGAGCCTTTGTTGCTTCTAAGGTCTTCCAGTTAGGGTTTAAAACAACTGTCATCAGCCTGCTATTGGAAGTCACAACACCTTCACACAATTTCATCTGAAGGATGTGGCCTGGGCTGACTCAGAGCTCTTCCATCTCGGTCCAGTGCTAGCTGCTCAGCAGATACACCAATAACCTACTTCTCCGTAGAGATATTTATATAAAAATATCATGATCAAAATCAGTCATCAGCTTCCTTCTGATGAGACCCTCTCTAGGGACAAAACTCATGTCTTTCTTCCCCTACCTCAGAGCAGGTCTGTAAAAAGGGGGATGCAACGTTGGTATGCTGCTGGCAACCTGGACACCGGCAACTGACCTATGGGACACACTGGAATCCTGTTCAAGGCCATTATTGCCTCAATTTTTGAGTTCACATTCAGTCCCTAGTAACTAATCCGCCTACCAGGCACTAGTTATTCTAGCAAATTATCCATAAGATAAGATGTATTAATGCAATAACATTGCAAATTTAATAAGTAAATTAAATTTTTGTAAGTTAATACCTTACATAATGGACAGGTGAGGTGCTCCCAACTGACCCCGATATCAGCTTACTTGGGGTCTAAATAGGTTTAGACAACAAAAAATATGCTATGACATCACACTGTCTAGACTGGAATGAAGTATGATGCACCACCCGGCGAATGCACAATACTGAACCGAGCCTGCCAGTGGTAACATAGGGTGTCTTTTTCTGACATTTGGCAGGCTGGTCAGTGCCAACCGAATTAGCAAATTGTATGTTAGGAAAGGTATTAACTTATAACAATTAAATTCACTGATTAAATTTGCAATTTCCGCCTATTTTAATAATGCATCTGTCTCAGATAAACAAAGATATTGATATTATGGATTTCCATTTAGTTCATTAATCTGTCTCTTTTATCCTCCTATGATGGATCACCTGGCATTCTCTGTTAGAAAGGCCAGGGTAAAGATGGGGATGCAGGTCTTGGATGTTTAATGGGGCTTTCACAATTCCGCAGACTGATTTTTGATGCAAAAATGGAAAATACAAATTGTATATTTATTTACAGTTCTTATATGACCGAAAGTGTCACCATGAAGTTAAACATGGATAACATAGTGGTAAAGACAGAAGATGAGGATATTGTCATATTCGGTTTGCTCCAAATCGTTTTGAAAAGAACTGTTGGATCTGACAACATATCTGAATCATTTGCATGGACAGCTTAATGACACATTTAGGAACTGATTGCTGTATTTCCAATCAGACTGGGGTGGCAAAATCATAAGCAGAATGAAGAAGACCGGGGTTTTTGTTCAAATGAGTGTATTCTATTAAGAAGGCATCACTTTAGATAATGTATGAGCCACTATTTGCATTATCCCACAAAAACCATTGGCAAAAGGCATTTGAACAGACCTTGGGAGAAGCATGGTATCCTCGATAAATGTAATTTACACATATGCCATTGAAAAATTCAATGCTTTGGTCAAATAAATACAATTATAGCCCTTTTGTATTATCTAAAAGTTTGTCATTTTGGTTTGTTCTATTTCATCCTTAAACAAGTACATACATCTATTATATTTGTACTTTGTTAAGGAAAATTTTTATAATTAATTTGTATTATACATGTAATTTTTATTCAACATAAATAATTATCATGTTCCTGTTAAACTTTTCTTTTCCCGCAAATATTGTGATATTTAGAATAACTTTTGGAGTCAGTCCGTCATAAGATGGGCTGAAGTCCTTTCTTAGGATTTTAAGTTGGGTAGCCATTTTTACACCATTTTAAGATGGGCTTGAAGAAGTGTTGATATCTTTTTGGACGGATTTTGATGAAATTTTCAGAATATGTTTGAAAAGGTAAAAGAAAGAAATGATTAAATTTTGGGAGTGATCCAGATTATCTGGATCTTCTAGATCCATGAAATGTAATTTTTAAAGACAGATAACTCAAAGTTATGGATGGATGTTGATGAAATTTTCAGGAAATGTCCTAAATGGGACAAGGAACAAGTGATTACATTTTGGGAGTGATCTGGATCATCTGGATCCAGGCTGCCAGATGCGTTTGTGAACAAGATAACTCAAAAACTTATGGACGGATTTTGATGAAGTTTTCAGAATATGTCTGAAAAGGTAAAAGAAAGAAATGATTAAATTTCGGGAGTGAACCGGATCACTATCTGGATCTTCTGGATCTATGAGATGTAATTTTTAAAGACAGATATCTCAAAAAGTTATGGATGGATTTTGATGAAATTTTCAGGAAATGTTCTTAATGGGACAAGGAACAAGTGATTAGATTGTGGGAGTGACCTGGATCATCTGGATCCAGGCTTTTTTTAAAGGAAGTTATAACCAGATAATTTTAGGGTGGATTTTGATGATAGTCCAGGAATTGAGCTCCATTGGCGGAGGTCTGCGCTCTCCGAGTGCTCTTATTTATGATGTTCTACCTATATTTTTATCTCTTATTTATCTCAGGATGTATGGATATGAAAAAATTTTTATAACCGATGAAAACCGATCAATTATTAAAACCATACTTGATCCATTTAGTGACATAAAGCAAGGAACCAAGAAGAGATTGCAGTTCGTTTTTGGTACAAATGTCTTTAGTGGACCATTGGACATATGTTTAATAATATCTAATTTTCCAGTATCTACCAAGATACCAAAGCGAACCACCTGGGTGCTAGGAGGTACCAATTTCTTGCTGCGAATAGTTAGACATAACTCCCTTAACTGTAATCTACTATAAGAATGGTTTATTTTTGACAGTAGGGACACAAACAAAAAATCGTCTATATAATGTCAAATTTTATGGCCTTCCTGGGTCAAAATAAAGCAGACAGCGTCGGATATGATCTGAAAAATAGTGAATCTATGTTTGAATCCTAACAGCAGTGAAAAGTCGATATAGTAGTCATTCCAGTGTAGACCCAGAAGATCCAGGTCACCTGGATCAATAGGAACACGAAAAGCCCTACTGATATCCACCTTGAATGTTTCGCATCCTCTATCAAGTTTAAGTACTTGATCATTTGTATTGTCTATCGATGGATAAGTAAGAACAAAATCTGTTTTCAAATATTTATCAGAGTCAACCCCGGAATTAACAGACCGAGCCTTGGGCTAGCTTAGGTCAATAATGACCTTCCTTTTGTCAGAACTTGACTTATCCCTGGTCATAAACAGGCCAATATGCAAGTCATTAATAGGTGGTTTCTTAAAGGGCCCTAATATTGCCCCATGTTCAATTTCATCAGTAAGATGCGTGTCTACAGTACATAAGAGAGGTACTGTAATGCATTTTTAAAATTAAATCTGTCAGTCTGGGTGGTATTATTCTGCTTAGGATCCAGAGGAAATTCATATTTTATTAACAGTGGAAGCTGCAAATCCAAATAGTCTTAGAGATAGGACTTCAAAATTTAACTGAAACTCGCAAAATTTAACTGAGAATGGACGAGTATTTGTAAGCCCTCATAATTATGTCTACCATCCTGTCGTAAGAATGTATGCTAATGAAGTATATCTGTACATACAGAGTCTTGTATGGGACCCTTGTTAAAGTTTGGCTGTTTCTGTTGGATTAACTCTTGCTTTGGCCAGGTTATGACTGACATTATCTGGAAAATAATGATCTGATTTGTGCACGTGATCCGGCAAGGCCACTCCTGTGAAAAAGTGAATTGTACTCTTACCTTTAGTCACTATTCACATTTTGTCTTTTGGTTTGACATTCACTGGTGTGACATTGATTTTCACCCTTGGAACCTACAATAATTCTGGGATCACATTGAATATCGTTATCAGACCAAGAATCCTCCACAGACAGAATTTCAAAGTGGTTGTTGTGACAAATACTATTCATACTACCACAGTATTGTTCGCTATGTCCGTTAGTAACACATGATTGATTCACAGAATGACAAGGACGTGGTTTTCTCTTCATACAACTTTCACACCTGACTCCGTATACGTGTATTTACCATACAACTGTGAACTTGTGCGGCTAGAAGTTTTGGCTTCAAACTTGATGGCTACAGAATCATGAGATTGATATTTGAACTGACTATTCTTTCTAACAACATCAGAGTATAATGCATTTGCATTAGTAAATCTACACATTGAATTAGTTTCTGTACATTTCTGATATCAAACAAGTGAGTATCCTGAAAATTTGAATTATAAGCACACCTGTCTTTAAATACAATTTTCTTACAATTTTCATTGACCACTGCATTGCTGCAGTTTTTTATTGATTTTTTGCATACAATTTTTGGTCATATATGTACCATTGCAATTTTCACAAACATGCCTATAAAATTGGCCTGATGTTTTGTGATGAGTGGGAAACTTGCAAGTTCCTTCATGGAAATACTTGCAGATCATGGTACCTTAGCTTAGAATAGGAATTTTTTGGTTTCTTGGTAACAGAGTGTGAGGCAGAGGTTTGTGCTCCAGTAACATGTCTCCAAGCATGAGCTCTACAAAACCTATCAATTTTCTCAGTCTCAATCCACGACAATTGATCTGCGCCCATATTTATCAGTAAAATAGCATGACACGGTTTGGCCAAATCCCGTGAAAAGTCTGATGCCTCTTCCATCAGATTGCCCAAGTAATCAAGCATGGCACTCCGACTTTGTTCGGATTTCTCCTCCTGTATGCAATGAATGAACAATGACATCCATTGGGTGATGCTCAAATCGTCATAGGTAGGCTTAGTCTTTTGGGCACCTGTTAGAATGAAATTTTGAGGCCAATCAACAGATTTTTTAACAAATATGTCCCCAGGATGCCCATATTGAGACTTCACCCTACCTTTGGAAACTGTTTCATTAAGCTTCCTTAATTCTGCCAGACGCTTTTCAACCTCACATTGAATAGATTCGTTACTCCTCAATTTATCTGTTGAGGGGACTCTGATTAATGTTATGGAGTTGTTCCACTGGAGCCGACCTGTCAGTAACTAAGCATTTTTGGAGGGCCAGGAACAATGTTTGCATAGTTGGTTAGCATCGGTTGTAGTTTCCAGGCCTGTCAGGGACAGTCAGCAAAACATCAATTTTTCCCCGACCCTCCCCGACTCTTGTTCCCAACCTAGGCTCTGCCCCCCTGGTAACTGGCTTGTCCTAGTCACTTCACGTCTTGTCTTATGACTTCTAGGCTTGTCTGTAACCCTTCCAGGCTTGTCATTATCACTTCCAGGCTTGTCCTAACATGAAACAGGCTTGTCTGTTGCAACTTTAGTACTTTTCATTTACAGTCCATTTGCAGCATGATGTGAGGTGAAAATATGAAAACAAAATTATGTCAGGAATGGCAAAAAACAGTGCAAGTGATCAAACTTTTGAAGTTAAGATATAGTAAAGGTCCACATGTATACTTTAAATAATTGAGAAACCTTAAAAAGTGGTTTATTTGTCACACAATAAACAAATTCTCGGCATATTACACCAGAGCAATTTAAAAGAAAAGTTAACAAACTATTTGGATCCAATCACAAGATACTACTTTTCACTGTAAAAATCATAAGTAATTTCTGGGAAAAAAGATAATCAAGTGTCGACCAATCAACAAATCTTAAACTAGGTCACTAGTAAATATTGGGATTCCATCACGTGACAAGAACTACAGCAAGTTTATTACCTTCACGAGAATAGGGTCTTTCCCAGAAGCTAGAAATTGGAGTATAAAAGGCAGCAACAAAGGTTTTCATTGTCACGTGAGAGACTGTTAGAAGCACATTTGTCTCTGCTTCTTTCCACAGGATATAACATTTTTAATGAAAATTTTATATTTTAAATGACTTTTTCGTTCATAAATTGAAGCAGACATACATTTCTTATATAATATTAAAGCACAAACCTGAAAACTATAATTAAAATAACAAAAAAGTAAAATTGGACATTTAGGTGACGTGATAGGATATATTCAGCATTTTCCCCCCAAATTCATCAAACACTTTACTAGCAATACTGACTACACATCTGGTCATGGTGATTATGTATGTTTCTCCAGTCCTGTCTGTTTGTCAGTACGGCTTGTTGGAACCTCCGATGGCTTGTCTGTTAGGGGTTTAGGGCTTGTCCTGGTAGTTTCCTGACCAGTCCTGTAGAAAACATCCCGACCCTAAGGCAGGTCGGCCCCTAGATATAGACAAGCCTGGATGTATCAAGTCTTGTTGGGGAGGTGAAACCAACCCAGATTTTTCCCGCCTTTTGCAGCCGACCCTAGGGTCGTAGGGTCGGCTGTAGGGTTGGCTCCAGTGGAACAACCCCATTTCTGTAGAAGTATCGTTACAAACAGTATTATGAACTGGTTGGCTCTGGGAAGAAGAAGGAAGTAGACTTACGTGTGAGCTACCCTGTTCCAGTGCAGCCTTACTACACTGCACCCTCCTGTCCATCAGATCCATCTAAGGTCTGATCCAAAACTGTACTACTTTTGGAAAGGGAGGGGGGTGCAACGACTTTACTAGCATGGGAAAAGGACTCACCTGCTAACTTCAACTGGTATTTCTTCTCAACCGGCCGCTCATGTTTATCCTGGTATTTGAAACAATGAAATATCTTTGGCATTTTCATGGTCAGAAATGAGCAATAAAACTTTAAAACAAGCAAAATAAAGTAAAATAAATAAAACAACTTATAAAATCGCTCTTAAAATTTTAAACGAGTGTGGTTCCAATATTAAACCAAGGCTGGCTTTTCTAGTGAAATCAACTGACCATGACAACCCACAATGCAGTATTCTGGTCTGGAACCAGAACTGAGAGCTCTGACGTGTGCCTGGTCACAACCCCAATCAAGATACTTGTACTCATGATAAAACACATGAAACACGTGGGGTGGCTTACAGGCAAATGTGTTCAGCTTGTTTTGCCAACTGGGGTAGGAGTGTCAATTATCCAGAATCACTTTTTCGAAATACGAATAGAAAAAAAATGCGTCAAAAAGAGTAAATATAAGTATGGCAACTCAAGTTGGCCATGCTCACACTTTCAACTATAGACCAACAAACTCTCTTTCAAAAACTAAGTCTAATTATGAAACCATAATCCTTTATGCTGCTGGTCAAAAATCTTGGAAATATTTCAGGAAAGGCATACTGAAAAAATACCTGGAAAAATTGGTTTGACACATAGTAATTTTCGGGATGTTGGATGCTATCCAGAAGTCGTGAAGAGCACCAAGTTTAAGGAATCAGTCTCAACCAACTTAGCTTCAACTAGCATTAATAGCTCCTTGTCTGATGAAACTGCTACTACCTCCTCTGTACGTTATCATACTTATTGTAAGGTGCCAAAATTCAGTCCTGTTAGGGTTGCAGAGGATGTTGTGCATCCATCTCTTCATCGCATGTGTAATACCAAACAGGGCATAGATCATGTTGCATTTCTCACCACAAGTAACTGGTTCCAAGTTTTGTCCGATGATTTAATGGTACAGGAGGCCCTGGATCAACACATATCAGACAATATCTTGAAGACAATGTCACTAATACTGCCCAGACTACTGCAATTAGGCCTGAATTACTAGCCAAAGTTAGGAAAATTGATACTTCCCAACGTGATAACCGATTGCAGAGTGGAAATGCTGCTACAAATCCCACAGTAGGTACTGTTGATACAGCTGTTCCTCAACAGACAGTGATGGCTAATACTTCTGAAACATTTAAACAGTCAGTAGACAGGGATCAGCCACACTCGCTTACTTCGAATGCATTGATAGTATTCCCTTGCATACTTTACAACAAAAACATCCCTACAACAAAAACATCCATTTCTTGAATATGGTGGGGAATTTGGCTTTTTCCCTTGAATCATTTGAAGGTTTATACAGGCCCCATTATTGAGAACCTGCTCATATATGATATTGTAACCTTGCACCACATGGCAAAATAGTGGTTTGCCAAATTTCTCGGGCTGCCGAATTCCAGTTCAGTATTTGGATACACAATTATTGGACCTCCTGGAATTCGAGTTCCCCTTGGGTTATGACCGTTCTAGGTCTTTACAGGCCACTGAAGTAAACCATACTTCCGCTTTAAAATTTCCAGATCATATCAAAAAATATTTACAAATGGAAATGGCGTTTGGGACTATATATGGCCCTTTAGATTCCAAACCATTTAATATGCATGTGTCATCTTTCATGACATCTGAAAAGGTTGGTAGTACAAAACTTGGAGTAATTGTAGCTGTTATGCAGGTGTTCCACTGGGGCCGGCTTGTCGGTAAATATGCATTTGTGGAGAGTCGGGACCAATGTTTACGAGGTCGGTTAGGGTTGGTTGTAGTTTCCTGGCCTGTTGGGGAGCGTTGGCAAAATTTCAAATAATTTCTACGATCGTGGCCGACCCTTGTATCCGACCCTAATTTCATCCATCTAGCAACAGGCCTGTTGGTTAACTTAACGGCCTGTCTGTTACACTTCCCGGCTTCTCGGTTAATCAAACAGGCCTGTCTGTACCAAGTATCCGGCTTGTCCCAAATATGGACTTCCTGACTGTACATGATAACAAACAGACTGTGTGGGAAATGTTACAGTATAGTCGGTAACTTTAGCCGGCCTGTCTGTAACTGTTCCCGACAGGCCTATAAAGTTTACAGGCCAGTCGGTAACTTTAACCAACTGGGTCCTAGAGTCGGATAAATTTGTAACCGACAAGCCTTAAACTGAAACAGACAAGCCGTAAATAACAACCGACAGGCCTGTAACATTAACAGACTGTAACTGACAGGCTGGCAATATTTTTGCTTCTTATGGCCTGTCGGTTTCGAAATCTGTGGGTATAAATCGGTAGACAATCTACATATATTTGGGCTTTGACTTGTCGAGAGACAGCTGGTGTGCAACTTTTATTTTAAGTTTTTCATTTTTTTTTTCAAATTAGCTTAAGTTTGAGCTAGGCTGGACTGGCTGGGAGTGAAATCTGTTCTATGAGGTTTCACTTTTATTTTTAAGTTTTGTTTTTTAAACAAGCTGTACAATTGATTGCCAAGGGGCAGAAGGAGAAATATTGAAGTACCAACTGACACTCAGCCAAAGTTTGAGTTAGGAGATACAGCTGAGGATATAGAGAGAAGAAGGAGGAGAGAGAGGATAGAACAACAGGAGAGGGACAGAGAGAGGATGGAGAGAGAGAGGAGGGAAGAGAGCCAGGAAAGGGGAGAGAAGAGACCGCAAACACACACGGATACTGATGTAGAATCAACTCAATCCAGACAGAAGAAGGGGCAGATGAAGTCCATTTTCCTGAGTGATTCAGACAAAGAAGCCATCGTGGAGTTTGTTAAAGAGCATGAGGAACTTTATGACAAGACCAATGACAGCTTCAAAGAGAAGCAGAAGAATCAAAGACTTTGGGAGTCGCTAGCAGCTACCAGGAACTTGCCTGTCAAGACTGTGAAGAAGTGGTTCGAGACTCAACGTACCAGATATGGCAAGCTCACTCAGACAAAGTCAGGACAAGGAGCTGAGAAGAGCACAGAATGACAGACATGGCTGAAGGACAGTTTCAGTTTTCTACGAGGTCACATCAGAAGGCAAGGAGTTTCCAAGTCTTCTGCTTTCAGGTCACCACAGAGACCTTCTGCAGCTGCAGCCACAGCTTCAGTTCCGGATACTTCACAAGACACTGAATCTGAGATGGAAATCAGTATGGCATCAGATGTTACTCATCAGCCTCCGAGCACCAGTCCTAAGCGACGACAGCCTACAGTCACCATCACCACTGCTGCAGATCCACTTTTAGATCAGTTCCAGCAGATGAGGTTGATGATTTCCACATTTCTGGATGCACGTCAGGACCCCACTCCAAGTCCAAGACAGTTGTTCTGCAACTATCTCCACTCTGAGATTGAACACCCGGAGGAGCGAGACTTTTTGACCTTCAGGAATTAGATAGTGAAGCTTCTCAGTGAAATACAGTATAAGGCCGAAGAATGCAAGAGACAGGTCACCACAAGTCAACAGATCACCACATTTCAACTTCCAGAAGCAACACAGGCCACAGCAGAATGATTTCCAAGCAGTTTCCATTCCAGTTGTGCAGCCTACACAGATAGCCACAACACAGCCTGCTACAGTGATTGCCAAAGTACCATCAATATCAGCACAGCCAACTTTTTATGTAATTGTGGATGACCAACAGCCTGGGACTTCCAAAAAGATGATTTTCAGCCCACCTTTAGTTACAGCTTCACAAAAGGAGGAAAGTCAACACAACACTTCTGGATTATCCAGTCTCTTTGGAGCTATTCCTAGTGTACTACAGTACCAGCAGATTGACACACCACAGCCATTTTCACCCTCTTAACTTCAACCATCACCATCACCAGTGCCATCTTCCACTCATCAAGAACAGTCCAGTCAACCTCCCAGCCAGTCCAGCCAGCAGAGTCAGCCCAAATCAGTGGATTGGACCACACAAGTCACACCAAACTGGCCCTTCTAAGGCCACCCGAATCTTCCAAAAACAATTATTCAGCTGTTGTTGCCCAAAAACAAAAAACACTACGTCCAACACTTACACTTCCCCCAAATATATGAAAAAAAATTGTGTGAATGAATGAGTGAATGTTGAACAAATATTAATAAAGTTCCACCACAAAACAGAGAAAGTAAAAAAAAATTAATAAAAAAAATCCCCTTAATAAAAAATAATCCCCTGAGAATTCCAAGTAAAAGCATCCCCACCCCCAACAAAACTCAATTTCAAAACTACACTTCCCCCCACCCCCAAAAACAAATAACAAAGATCCAGACACCAATTCACGTCCCTCCCACCCAAAACCAAACTTTGAATAAAATGCAACATCCACACACGTAAATTGTTCTCAATGTGTGGAGGAACTGACATACAAACAAACGTGAGACCTAGTAAAACATTAAAACATATAAGTGACAATGGAGTGACTAACAGACTGATAAACTGATTAAAAAAATTCTAAAACTGGGACTTTCACCTTGTATAATTTTGTTTTGCAAATTTCATTTTCCCATTTTTTTAATTCTTGGGATAAAATATTTTTTCAAAATTCTTTCTGGTATTTGGGGGCTAAAATTCATTTGAAAAATGGTTTTTAATTTTTTTACTATTTTGCAAGTAATATTTTAACAATAAACCCAGGTCATGTTGGGCTAGGATGTCAACTTAGTAAATTAAGGACCTGGATTTTAATCTGGAAGTGATGAAATTTAATTTTGTGAACTGAGTTTGGGAGGGATTTGTGTTTGTGATGGGGATTATTTTTGTTGAAATTGAATTGGCATTAGATTGTTAGAAAAATGAGGTTATTTTTGGTCAACATTTTGCTAAATAAAAGTTCTTGGATTATTTGGGTAGTCCTGAAAAGGACCGATAGATGACAGCATGTTCTCCCCTCAGTCTTCTTAAACTCTGTCCTCCTGCCCAGCCAGCGCCCCCACGTGATTGAAATAGTCTTTCAGTAGGTCTTGTTGATGTTTGCCCTCCCTCAATGGGTTTCTAAAGTTACGATTATGTCCCTGTTCCCCCTGGTCTGCCTGTGGTGGTGTATGTCGTCAGCTGGAGTGGGTGGTCTGTCAGCTCCCACCTGATGGCTTCTCTGACCTCTGTTCCATGGTGGTCAACAGCACCCTGAATCTCTTGACAAGTATACCAAATGAGTTCTCAACCACCCTCCTCCCCCTGGATATCCTGTAGTTGGCTATTCTCTCTTCTCTGGTCAGTTGTCATCTACTGTAGGGCTTGACCAGCCAAGGCATAAGGGCAAAGGCATCATCCCCCAGCAAGAAATAGTGTAGATTTGGCCCCCCCCCCGGGTCCAAGTGGTTCAGGTGGTGGTAGTCCCAAGGTCCAATTTTCAATTCTTCTTTTCAATTTGCTGCAGTTGAATATCTGAGCATCTGATGATGACCCACTGGACCCAACGTTGACCCACAGGAACTTGTAACCTGCATCGTCTAAAGCCAAAAGTACCAGGGAGAAGTAACCCTTGTAGTTGAAATATTCACTGCCTGACATCTTGGGCTTCTTTATAGCAATGTGTTTTCCATCTAGTGCACCGACTGCATGGGGGACATTCCATCTGTTTCTAAATCTTTCTTCAATTTTCTTCCAGTCTTCAGGATCAGTGGGACACATCAAGTACTCATGTTGAAATTCTTTGCAAACCTGGGGGACAAATTTGCAGATGGTCATTCTTCCAACCCTCCATTAGTATTGCAGTGAAGTGTATGTTTCCCCTTTGGGTAAGTGTCTCAAAGTAACCGCCAGTTTCAAGCCGACTTCCAGTGGCTTCCTGAAGTTGGTGATTGACTTCCTGAGATGGGGGGTAATTCTTTCTTCAATCAAATAAAAAAATGCTGGTTCAATCCTGGTAAAGTTTCTGTAGCCTGGTATGTCAGTAGTGATTAGCTCATCCAAAAGTGTTCTGTAGCAACCTCTCTCCTCTCTCTGCAGTATCCAGGGCATGACCCATGGATTCTGTGGCTTCCTTCTCCTTTTGGGTGGTGGGGGTGATGATGATGCTGGCTGGGCCAGTGCTAGATTCTGCTGTCTTCTGTGTCTTGAAATCATTATGTACAATAAAATATTCAACTCAATAAAAAACAAAAGGACCCTCAAGTAATCAAGCAGTTCTCTTGATGTGTTCCTGTCATCTTTTAAGTGTGAAAAGAATGGCACATCACAGGGGAGAGGGGTTTATATAGTGTGATATGGATCCCGATTCTGGATCCCGACTCTAGATACCGACACACAAAAACAATCAGTCCTGTCTGGAAGGGTCGGGAACATGCTCCCGGCTTGTCTGTTTGTCTGTACGGCTTGTCTGTTTGTGATCCGGCTTGTCTGTTAGGGGTTTAGGGCTTGTAATACTTCTATGACTGGCCGTGCAAAAAAGGTCCCCGACCCTAAGTCTTGTTGTGATGGCCATTATGACCTGTCTGTAACTATACCGTCCTGTCGGGGATTTCATAACCGACTCAGCATTTTCGCGCACTTTTTCCCACGACTCTACGACTTTCACAACCGACCCAAGAGTCGTAGGGGCGGTTGCAGTTTCGGCTCCAGTGGGACACCTGCATTAGCTATCCAGCTCAGCTTTCTGTTTATGCAGGCTTGGCAAAGAATAAATACTTAGGAACTTACTTTCAAATTAAATATCCTTCTGTTGATCATCTAGTTTCAGCAGTCAAAGAAGTTGGCCCTGCTGCCTTAATTTTTAAGGTCGACATAAGTCGGGCACTTGACTAGAATAGACCTTGGGGTCTTGGATTAATTGGGGTTAAGTCATGAGAACTACTTTACTGATGGGTCTTTGCTGTTAGCTTTCAGACATGATTCTTCATTGTTCCAGCGCTGTTCCCAGGCCATTAAATATATTATGGCCTCCCTGGGCTTTAAAAGACTGTACAATTATATAGATAACTTAATCTATATTGGCCCTCCGTCTAACGTATATCAGGCTTATTCTTCTTTGCTCAGCATCCTTGCAGACCTAGGTCTTGACATAAATCAGCAAAAATTAGTGCAACCTTCTGCCTCAATCATTTGTCTGGGTATTGAGATCAATACAATTGCGAAGATTATTTCTATTCCACAAGATAAATTATGAGAAATTCAACAAATCTGCCAAGACCAGGTCTTAAAGAAGACCTGTACAAAAAGACAGCTACAGCCAATCTTAGGCTTATTGCTCTATATCACAAAGTTTATCAGGTCTGCTGGATTTTTCTTTAATTGCATTGTTTTAGTTTGTTGCATCAAACTAAAGTAAAAGTATTTAACAAGTGTTACAGAAGAAGCTCTTTATTAACCAGTCACAAAGCAACAACTGAAGTATTTTATAAAACATGCATAGAACTTTGTGTGTGCAGTTTCCTGGTGACTCACCCTTAGCACATGCACAGAGGAAACCATTAATCTAAGTTACTGTTGAACTTAAACTGTGACAATTAGCCTGTCCCACACCAACATAAATTACTGTTGAAATAAAGTGTGACACACCAACATCTCCCTTCTTTTAAATTCTTTTAAACCACGGGAGGTTATTGTAACTGTTACTGTAAGCATAACAGGGGCCACGGTGGCAGAGTGGTAACACTCTCGCCTCCCACCTCTGCGGCCGGGGTTCGATCCCTGTCATGGCCGTAAGTGGGAAAGCTGGTAGTTGCTTGCCGTTGGTCGGCAGTTTACAGTACAGAACCCTAGCGAACTATATGTACTGGTTTCCTCTGCCCTTCCAACTACCCATCGTGATATGACCAGTACAGTGTTGAAAGCGACGTAAAACCCCAAATAAACAAAATCTTTTAAATTGAAATAAAATTTAGCAACTTCCCTTTTCTTTACTTTTTAAAAAAAAGATTTAATATGAAGAGTGTCTTTAATGAGTCTCTATTCATTCATACATTACACAGTATACATAACATTATCACCAAATACTTAAGGGTAAGGGTGGACTACCTTCCCTTAAAAACCAATGCATGGGTTTATTCTGCCCAGTTTTAGCATTTGGTAAATTTTGAATAAATTTAAGTTTTGTCCTTAAGCAAATCCAGCCTGATATTTTTCTACAGGTTTTGATGTCCTGCTGCTTCTTCTTGGGGCTTCTGTGTTGTTTATTGTGCTGTTGCTCACACTTTCCTTAGTCTTTTCATCTTTTCTTGTTGTACTCTTTGCTGGAGAATTCTGTACAGGACCATTGCTTTCTTTCAAGTGTGTCCTATTTCTTCTGTAGCTTTCTCCATTCACATCTACAATGTAGGACCTGTCTGACAATTTGTCCTTACAAATGGCTTTTTCCCATTTGTGTTCTTGACCTGCCTTTGACTTCACATAAATTGGTTGACCAATTTCAAGCTGTGGTAGATTGCAAGCTCTTTTGTCATGCTGTTGTTTTGTGAGTCTGCGTTTGTGTTCAATTTTTGTTTTAACATCTGGAATTACACTTGGTAGAAGTAGACTCTCAGACATTGGCAGTGTACTCCTAGTTCTTCTGGACATCAGTCGTTGGACTGGGCTGCTGTCCATATTGACAGTTGGTGTATTTCTCCAATCCAGAAGCACTTTGTATATGTCACTTCCTTCATGCTTGCATTTCTTGATGAGGTTCTTTGCTATTTTCACTGCAGATTCTGCCTTACCATTAGAACGGCTGTAATAAGGTGATGATGTTATGTGACTAAATTCCCAGTCACTTGCAAATTTTGCAAATTCCTCACTCACTAGCTGTGGTCCGTTGTCAGATATTATCTCATCTGGTATGCCATGAGTGCTGAAGTGACGTTTTAGTGCCTTCACTATTGCTGCAGTTGAGGTAGATTTCAGTGGATCAACTTCAAAATAATCTGAAAAATAGTCAACTGTCACCAGATAATCTTTTCCTTTGAGGGTGAAGATGTCTATTCCAACCTTTTCCCATGGCCTGTTTGGTAGTTGTGGGGTTTGCAAAGGCATATTCCTGTTGTTGGAGGCATAAGCTTGACATGCTTCACATTTTGATATGGCTTCTTTGATTTCAAAGTTCATGTGAGGCCAATATACAATGTCTCTTGCTTTTCTAAGGCATGATTCAATTCCAAGGTGACTAGCATGTATGCGGAGCAGCATTTCTGGACGCATAGCTTTTGGAATTACCACTCTGTGTCCTTTAAATATTATACCATTTTGGACAGTGAGCTCTTCTTTAATTGGCCAATACTCCCGAATGCACACTGGAGTGTCCTCCTTTCTTTCAGGCCATCCACTCAGAATAACTCCTATTAGGGACTGCAAAGTAGAGTCCTGGTGAATATGTGTTCTGATTTGCTGTAGACGTTGATCTGAGACATGTACATATTCTGCATGATTAATGTTCTGGAGTTCAGAACAGAAGACTTCAAATGTATCATTGGCCTTTTTCATTCTTGGAGCTTGTACCCTTGACAGCAGGTCAGCAATGTACATTTCAGCTCCGCGCTTGTATGTGACTTTAAGGTTGTAGCGTTGCAGCCTTAAAAGCATTCTCTGTAGACGTCGTGGGGCAGACAGGAGTGACTTGCGAAAAATAACTTCTAGGGGCTTGTGGTCACTCTCTACATTTATGGCTTCCTTACCAATAAGGTATTGGCTGAACCTCTCACATCCAAAAACAATTGCCAGCAGTTCCTTTTCTATCTGAGCATAGGCTTGCTCTGTTTTGGATAATGCACGTGATGCAAAGGCTACTGGTTGTCCATTCTGCATCAAGGTTGTACCAAGAGCCTTCTCACTGGAGTCACACTGGAGTGTTACTTCTTGTTTGACATCATAGAATTTTAGCACAGGTTGCACTGTAACTAGATTTTTAGCTGTGTCAAATGCCTGCTGTTGTGGTTTGTCCCATAGCCATGGTGACGATTTGTCAGTAAGCCGACGAAGTGGCTCACAGATTTCTGACAAATGAGGTGAGAATCTTGACAGATAATTTATGACACCCAAGAACCTTTGCAATTCCTTGACATTCTTCGGTTCTGGGATGTCTTTTACTGCGCTTATCTTCATGGGATCTGGTGCTAGCCCATCTGATGTGAGCAAATGTCCCATGTAAGGTACATCTGTGACTCTAAACTTGAGCTTATTCTTGTTGAATTTCATGTTTATTTGTCGAGCACGTTCCAGAACTGCTGTGAGATTCTTGTCATGGTCCAAGATTGCCTCTTCCATGCAATCACCACTGCCATAGACAAGGATATCATCTGCTATCACCTCAGTTCCACTGAGGCCTTCTAGAGCTTCATGCTGTCTCCTCTGGAACTCTTCGGGCGCTGATGATATTCCAAAGGGAAGACGTTTGTATCGATACCTTCCAAAGGGAGTCCAGAAGGTTGTGAGATAACTGCTAGCCGTATCGAGCTTCACGTGGTAAAACCCATCTTTGGCATCAAGAACAGAGTAAACCTTAGCCTTCCTGAGGCGTGGCAAAACCTCTTGTATTGTGGGCATCTGATAATTTGGACGCTTAATAGCTCTGTTCAGGTCCTTTGGATCAATGCAGATCCTCAGTTTGCTTGGCTTTTTCACTACTACAAGACTGCTGATCCAATCTGTAGGCTCTGTTACTTTAGCTAGAATGCCGTCTTTTACCATTTTATCGATTTTCAGTTTCAGTTCCTCTCGAATTGCCACAGGAATGCGCCGGGGAGCATGCTGCACTGCTTTCACATTCTCATCTATCTGAATGTGGTATTCTCCCTTGAAACAGCCTAGACCTTCAAACACATCTTTGTACTTGTGGAGAATCTTTTCCTTTGAGAGGCTTTCTATTTTCTCTGACTATTTCTTATATTTTCTTTTCTATTTTCGCAATGGTACCACTTGAAATCTCAGCTTGTAGTGTTTGCCCTTGTAGTTTGTATGTAAGGTAGCCTGGCCCAAAGGCTTCATATAAGATCCATCATAGAATCTTAGTCTTGCATCACTGCCTTGCAGATTGAGCTTTTTCGATTTTGCTACTTTGCAGTAGTCCTCGAAGCTTATGATAATACAGGTTGTCCCTGTGTCGAGCTGACATTCAAGGTTTGCTGGTACATCATTCTTTGAAGTGCCAAGACTGAGTTTTACTGAAAGCTGCTTACCTCTGGCCTTCACAGATTTCACAGTATACTCCATGTTGAAAACTGATTCATCACTTGAAAGTTCATCTTCTACTGCATGAACTTTGGCTTTTCTGGGTGCTTTCAATCTACCCTTCTGTTGACAAACAGATGCAAAGTGATTTGGCTTCTTGCACTTCGAGCAGGTTTTACCATATGCTGGGCAGTTAGACTTGGAGAATGCATGAATTGTACCACAGTACTTACATTTGCTTTGCTTTTCTTTGTGGGCCTTTCCAATCTGTCTGTCCTTTTTGCTGTATTGTACTGAATCCTCTGCTGTTGTTGCAATCTGCTTATGCTGCGATTGTGAAAGTTCTGCGACTTTGCACATATTCATGGCTTTGGCTAATGTCAGTTCTGGGTCTCGAAACATTCTGGCACGCACATGTGTGTCTTTGGTACCAAGAACCAATCTGTCTCTTAAAAGTTCATCTGACAAAGTGCCGCAATTGCATGTTGCCATGAAATGTCGGAGCCTGGCGATATATTGCTCGGCAGTCTCATTCTCTCCTTGATTTGCACTGCCAAATACATAACGCTCATACACAACATTTGTTGAGGGTTGGAAATGTTTCTCCAATGCATCTAGCGATGGCTTCACCTTGGCTTTATCTGCATCTGAGATATCAAGGTGTTGATATATCTGCAAACAATTTTGGCCCATTACTGACCTCAATGTGGCCATTCTTATTGAATCCGGCTTTTCTGTCAGCTGTGTTGCCACTTCATAGTCCTCCCACTGCATCCTGAAGAATTTGAAGTTTTGATAAACATCCCCCGAAAGCTTAACTGGAGCAGGCAAAGGGAAATTATATAGAACAGCTGGAGTTGCTGCTGCAGCTGCTACTGGTTGAGCTGTTGATGATGATGCTTCCTCGTGATCACTCATTATGAATATCCAGATTAGTGACAGATAATATTAACAAGAAACACAGACAGTCAAATATACTTGTATGCCACAAATTGTATTTTTTTGTCCTTTCAATATGCTGCAATGTGAGCAATTGTTAATCCTGTTAAATTTCTGTGCACACTATTAATTTCTTTAATTATTTGTATAATTAAAGTTTCACTTCTGACACCATGTTTTAGTTTGTTTGCTGCATCAAACTAAAGTAAAAGTATTTAACAAGTGTTACAGAAGGAGCTCTTTATTAACCAGTGACAAAGCAACAACTGAAGTATTTTATAAAACATGCATAGAACTTTGTGTGTGCAGTTTCCTGGTGACTCACCCTTAGCACATGCACAAAGGAAACCATTAATCTAAATTACTCTTGAACTTAAACTGTGACAATTAGCCTGTCTCATACCAACTTAAATTACTGTTGAAATAAAGTGTGACACACCAACATGCATGCTTGCCTTGTTGGGATTAAATACCAAAATAATTGTGGGGGGGCTAGCTCTGGGTGACCTTGTGGGTCGCCCCCTTTATATTGTTAATGTTAACTGTACTTACTTTGCTTGCCATTGTCACTCCTGATAATAATATAAATCATAATGTACTCATGTGAGCTTTACATATGTTATAATTTGAAAATATTTTAGAATAAATTATATTATCCCAACTCATGTCTTTAGTGTGTTGGTGGACCTAGAGGAATGTATGTAAAAAGTTGGTACATTCTCACATGTCATCTGGTGAGGAGTCCCTGAACACTCTGTCTTGACTATGTAAATCTAATGTAAACTAATAAGAACATTTATATGCTTAATTTTCATCATTGGACAGATTCTAAGCCTCAACTATCGTATGAAAAGATAGGTTATTCCATATATCATGAACATCAAAGGCAAAACTGTGACCACAATGCTTACCAGATTTGTAAACTGATGAATAAAAATGTGGAGTTTTCTGTTCATTTTGGTGTTATAGGAACAACTGCTGAGAGGCAAGAAATATCTATATTAGCTCAGGGAGTCACCATGAAGAAATTTGTGGACTAACGTAACAGCATTGAACAAACAACAGGCTCAACAGGCAACCAGTGGAGGTTTTCTTAAGATAGGAATTTTACTATGATCTGTCACTTTATGCAAGCTCAATTTTGAAAAACTTTTGAACATTGACTTGAATTAGTCCAAACGACTAGAAGCCAAAAAATTGCCGCAAGAAATCACACTTCATAGGGAATAAAGATTCTGTCTGATATGTCGAAAATCACAGTTCTTCAACTTACAAAGAGGTGCACAGTCCCAAGAGTGACCAAGTTGAAAGGAAGTAGGCCAGTATATGGTGAGGAATGCATTGGAATCTCCGCAATGCGGAATAAAATTTTATTTTTTTAAATTTTTTACATTAGTATGTTAATACTCTTAATGTATACATCTACTTCTACACCTACATAACTGAGTGTGCTAGACTATGATGTTGTGGTCTTTAAAAATGCTTGTACATTAAAACCTAAATATAAAATATCTAGTCATTAGACACCACTATTTGCCATTATATTTTAAATTTTACATTAGCACATAATGGCAATATTTACAGAGTGCATAATCATATAATATTTACTGTAAAAATGCACCCACTCATAATCTGATAACACGAATGTGAGCATTACATTTTATAAAATTAACTTCAAATTACCAATAACTACATATAGTACATACATATGCTGTGAAACATACTGTGTGTTTCAAATGTAAAGTACAATAATTAATAATGCCATCATTGTGAACAAGATGGAGGAAGTGTGTGCTGCATCACCATTGGGCCAGACTGTTAATGTTTACTTCAATTACCGACTAGTGGAGTAATTCAGTACAATAGGCTGGTAAACCACATTAATTATAAAACTACAGAATACACTGACAAAGTGGAGCAATTCAGCACAAAAGACTGGAAACCACCTTAATTGTAAAACTACAGAATACACTGACAAAGTGGAGCAATACCGTACAGAAGACTGGTAAACCACCTTAACTTGATGCAATTGACAATTATTTAAGAACACTACACACTGATAAAGTACACTGATAAAGTGGAGTAAACCAGTACAGAATGTTGGTAAACCACATGCAAATGATGATATAACCTAAATGTAACCACCAAATGCCAAACAAGTAGTGTAGGGTATTTAAGTCAGTAAGCGTTGAAAAGAAGACGCGACTGATGCTGTGTGTACAGGGTCAGCTACTATGTGTGCATTCACAGGATCTCTGGTCCACGTGCCATGTCTCTTGATTGCTTGTAAATCTACATTGTTATTGAAGGCCAGAGTGGCCCCAGATCTTCGAAAAGTATGGAATGAAAAATGCTGAGGGTTTAATTGTATTAAAGTTAAGATTTTGTTGAGATGAGCTCTAATCTGGGATTGAGTAATAGGACCTGAAGGTGTTAAAAATAGTGGTGCATTGGCTTTGACTGGAAACTGTGAGACCATGGCACGAAGAGCAGACATAGGACAGAATCTGGATCCAGATAATTCTGGCAACATAATATATGTACCTTTCTTGGAGGCTTGAAGGGTTTTCAACCACTTAACCATTACAATTAAAAATTTATGGTGGAATAATACGTCTACAAAGATGTTTTGTAATTTTGAAATCAACCTTGGAGGAAGGGGCCAAATTAGAAATTCTAAAGAATCCAAAAATTGCAAACAAATAAATAGTTTTGAAGATACTGGGGAAAGGAAAGACCTCACAAGCTGATATGATTCTTTCCAATATACTTAGGTCGAAAATACCTTTCTGAATTGAATTGATTGCTAAAATGTAGTTGTTGATGGAAGCAGGCTTCAATCCATTGAAGACAAGGAATTCGATAAAGGTGAGCCAAATAGAAAGGTCAGGAGCCTGGAAGTCTACGGCTATAAATTTGCAAAAAGTCAGATAAGTGATGAACGTGGATTTGTAAGCAGACCAAGTTTTAGGTGTGAAGGCCTCCTGGAGTCTGACACAGTCCTAGGAATTATACCATCTCAACCCCTCAAATCTGAGGGAGGGCTTATCTGCTCCCCCACTGCAAGTGTTTATGTTATCTGAAGACTATGTAATTAATAGCCCATCATCTGCATGTGTCTTGTGGTTGTAAATGACTGCTCTCTCATTTAAAATGTGTTTCCAGTACTGGAAGAAAGCAAACTCTGAAACTGTAAACTTATCAAACCCAAACCACATTTAGTTGTTGAATATATATGTGTGTGCTTGTAAAATGAAGCATGTATACTGTTTCTATCATTTTCATTCACTAGGATGTAATGAACCAGTTGTATTTTACTGGTACACACATTTATTATCTCCAATAAGGTTCTATTGTTTTCATGACCGTTTTTCTGTTTGTCAACCATATTACACAAATACTATTCCTTGGATCTTTCTTTAAAAAGTCATAAGCTGGGTCACAGTCTGACTTAGATCCCATTAAATTTTGACTGATCTGGATCACTGTCTGGATACAAAATAATAATAATAATAATAATCCAGATTTTCTCAATTACTTATTAGTGAATGTTTGTGTATGTGAATATGGATTAAAACACAAAACTTTTAGAATTAAAGTATATTATTAAAGAATAGATTTTAACACATGTTGTATGCTTGACACACACACAAAGACTGTTTTAATTGCCTTTGTTAGAGCACATGCACAGGTCATCACAGTGCATAACAAATATAAACCAGTACAGGATATGGTAACCACAAACTGCTATTACTTGCATTAACTACATCTAACATCTCCCCCTTTTTAGAAAAACAAAAAACAAGAAAGTCTGCATAATTGTCAATATTTTTAAAGTCTGAATAGAGGATTCTTGATGAGATAAATTTACTGTATATTGAGTTGTCAACTAAATTATATAAAATTATCCAATGGGATAACAGTTGGTAGACTGCAACTGTATCAATGTTATTACTCAAATAGCATTATTCTGGCCTTGAGTAATAAATCAATTTAGAGTATACTTTAACTTCAAGTCTTTGCTTGAATACACATTCAGGGTATATGTGTGTATGGTGTATGCTGTTTTCTGTTTCTGGAGCTTCTTCTCACTTCACCACTCATATTTTGATCTTGTTTATTTTCAGTAGTGTTAGAACTAACTGGGCTTGTAGAATCTGTACTACTGTGAGTGTTTGTATTAGTGACCAAAGCTGGGGATGTATCATCTGGTATTTCCATTTGTGCATCTTTGCTGTAATCATGATCTGTAACCCTTGGTTTCAAATGTATTCTGTTTCTGCGGTAGGTCTTTCCATTCAACTGTACCAAATAGGATTTGTCAGTGAGTTTCTTACTGCAAACTGCTGGTTCCCAATCAGTATAATGATGTCCTGAAATTGGTTGCACATACACAGGTTGTCCAACTTCTAACTCTAGCAGTGAATTTGCACTTTTATCATGATAGTATTTTGCTAACTTCCTTTTCTTTTCAATTTTCCGTGTCACATCAGATTGAACTTCAGGTTCAAGCAGCTTGGTATTAATTGGCAAAAGAGTTTTAGTTCTTCTTGAAAAGAGTCTTTGAACTGGGCTTGATGACATGTTGATGGTA
This sequence comes from Sabellastarte sp. h YS-2021, assembly GCA_964017235.1. NCBI lineage: Eukaryota > Metazoa > Annelida > Polychaeta > Sabellida > Sabellidae > Sabellastarte > Sabellastarte sp. h YS-2021. The sequence continues at coordinate 67,906,603 of OZ024927.1, forward strand.
GGAGTGTTTCTCCATTCCAGTAAGGCTTGGTATATGTTGGTATTTGACCTTTCTACTTTCTTCATCAATGTTTTGACAATCGCTACTGCTGATTCCACTTTACCATTTGAACGCGAGTGACCAGGCGAGATGGATATGTGATCAAATTTCCATTCAGTGGCATATTTTGAAAACTCATCACTCACTAAATTGGGATTGTTGTCTGTGATCACTTCTTCCGGGATTCCATGTCTTGCAAATTGTGCTTGTAACTTTTTTATTATGGACTTTGATGTTGTAGAATAAAGTCGGTCTATTTCAAAATAATCACTGAAATAGTCTACTGTCAGAAGATAGGACTTGTTCTTATAGTGAAATTCATCAACAGCAACTTTTGACCATGGACGAGTTGGCAACTTTGGTGTCTGCAGTGGTTCTTTTTGCTGTGTTTTATTGATTTCAGCACAGACATGGCAATTACTGACCAAGTTGGTGATGTCCTTTCGTAATCCTGGCCAGAAAAGTGAATCACTTGCTTTCCTGATGCAGGCTTCAGTACCTACATGACTGCTGTGAAGTTTCTTCAGCATGTCTTCTCTCAGAGAGACAGGAATAATCATACGCAAACCTTTGTACAAGATTCCATCTTGTATGGTGATTTCCTCACGAAAGTTCCAGTATTCCTGTATCTTTGCTGGAGTTTCTTCTTTGCTATCAGGCCATCCCTTCATGACGGTAGCTTTTAAAAGCTTGAGAGCTGGATCATTTTCTGTGGCTACTTTGATCTCTGCTTGACTGTTTCTTGAAACACTAGTGTATTCTGCATAACTAATGTTATCTAGTCCAAGACAAAACACATCAAATGATTTAGACTCTGCATCTGGGACTGAATTGGGTGGTATAGCACGACTCAATAAATCGGCAATGTACTGGGTTGTACCTTTTATGTATTTCACTTTCAGATTGTATCTTTGTAATTGCAACAACATTCTTTGAAGGCGAATAGGAGCAGCAAGTAGAGATTTCTTGAAGATTGCTTCTAGCGGCTTGTGATCAGTCTCTACTGTTACATCATCTTTGCCAAGAATATAAGTGCTGAATTTCTTGGCAGCAAAGCAAATCGCCAGCATTTCTTTTTCTATAACTGCATATCTTTGTTGTGCAGGTGACAACGCGGTTGATGCAAAAGCAATCAGTTTTCCATCTTGTAGAATAGTGCATCCAAGACATTTGTCAGAACTGTCACACTGTATCGTAACAGGCTTATTTGCATCATAGTATGTCAACACCGGTTCCATTGTCACAAGCTGTTTTGCTTTGGTAAATGCCTGTTCTTGCTGTGATTCCCAGCAGAACTGATTGTTCTTCTCACACAGGCATCTCAGTGGTTGACACACTTCAGACAAATGAGGAAGGAATTTGGCAAGGTAGTTGATGAAACCTAAAAACCTTTGGGTTTCTTTGACATTGGTTGGCCTTGGCATGTTGACAATGGCTGCTATTTTGCTTGGATCTGGCTTGACTCCATCTGCTGTCAGCAAATGTCCAATATAAGGCACTTCGGTCTTACAGAGCTGGACTTTCTTCCTGTTGAGCTTAAGATTCTTCTGGCGGCATCTGTCTAGCAGCTTAGTCAAGTTGTGATTATGATTTTGAATTGCCTCTTGCATGGTGTCTCCATAACCACACACTAGCAAGTCATCTGCGACTATTGCAAGACCTGGGACTCCTTGCAGTGCTTCAGTTTGGCGGCGTTGGTATTCTTCACTTGCTGTTTTGATTCCAAAAGGCATCCTGAGCCAGCGATACCTCTGAAATGGCGTCCAGAAAGTAGTCAAGTAACTGCTTTCTTTGTCTAGTCGGCACTGGTTGTATCCATCGGCTGCATCTAAGACAGAGAATACCTTGGCATTGTGTAGCCGTGGAAGGATCTCTTCTATTGTAGGCATCGGATAATGAGACCTCTTGAGTGCTTTGTTTAGGTCAGACGGTGACAGGCATATGCGTAATTTTGTGCCTTTCTTAACCACAACCATGGATGAGATCCAGTCAGTTGGTTCTGTCACAGGTGCTATGATGCCTCGCTTTTCCATTTCATCTAGTTTTGCTTTGACCTCTTTTTTCAGTGCTACTGGCATTTTCCTTGGAGTATGCTGGACTGGAGCTACTTCAGGGTTTGTTTGCAAATGCACATAACCTGGAAGTGTACCTAGTCCATGAAAGACATCACTGTATTTATCCAAGATTGCTTCAGCGGAATTTGTAGTGACATTGTTTATGGATTCTGGCATGTTCACAGTTATCAACTGCATTACCTGGCATGTATTTGCAGATAAAAGTGGTTTTCTTGCAACTTTTGTGGTGACCACTTCAAACTTTAGCTTGTATGGTTTGCCATTGTGTACTGTATGTAATGTACACACTCCTAGTGGACGCATGTATGATCCGTCATACAGGTTTAATCGGGTCTGGCTTTCCCTCATCACTGCATTTCTGCTGATCTTATTTAGGTCATCTATCGATATCACGTTGCATGTGGTGCCTGTATCAAGTAGACATTCTACTGGAACCCCTCTTTTGTCCTTCTCATCGGAGAGTGCTAGCTGGACACTTAGCTGTTTCTTCGTCATCTTCACATTATTTAATGTGTGTTCTATCATGAATACTGAATTGTCAGAGTCACTGTGACCTGACTCATTTTCACAGAAATTTGTAGGTTGCTTTCTACTTGTCCTAGACTGACACACACTAGCAAAATGATGAAGTTTATTACACTTGGAGCATCTCTTTCCGTAAGCACTACAGAAATTACTGCCTCTTTTATGTGACTTGCCACAGTACTTACAGTCTCTGTACTCCGTTTTGTCAGCATGCTTCTGGTGCTTGGCTTTTGCTCGCTGTGAGGTTTTCACAAATTGAACATCTGGCTCTGACTTTTCAATTTGCTTCAGCTGCATTTGAGAAAGTTCACTTACTCTGCATATGTTGATTGCTGCATCCAGGGTTAAGTCCTTTTCTCTAAACATTCTGGCACGAGCTGAGTTGTCATTCGTTCCCAAGACTAATCTATCGCGAATAAAATCATCAAGTAAGGCTTCAAACTTACATGAATTTGCAAGATGTCTTAGTCTTGTGACATACTGGTCAACTGTCTCATTGGTACCTTGGTTTGTGGTACCAAACACATATCTTTCATAAACAACATTTGTTTTGGGAGTGAAGTATTTTTCTAAGGCTCCAACAACAGAATCTGGATCCTTTTTCTCATCTTCTGACATGCTCAAAGTTTGTAATATTTTCAAGCATTCCTTACCCATGATGGATCTTAATGTTGCTATCCTGACAGTTTTATCCTTTTCTTTCAACTCAGTTGCTACTTCATAATCAGCCCACTGTTGCTTAAAGAATTGCCAATTGCTAGGCAAGTCACCTTTAGTATCCATAGGAGCTGGAACTGGTAGACCAGATGTAGCCATTTTGTATATAAGAATGTTCAATTTAACATGTGTGCTCAAAATCCAATGTTACTGACTTTTCTTTGTATGAAACTAGTAACAGTATCTTTATTATTTGTGTTATCCAGTTTTAACATGCACTGTATAATCATGAGTTTACTTCTGACACCATGTTTGTGTATGTGAATATGGATTAAAACACAAAACTTTTAGAATTAAAGTATATTATTAAAGAATAGATTTTAACACATGTTGTATGCTTGACACACACACAAAGACTGTTTTAATTGCCTTTGTTAGAGCACATGCACAGGTCATCACAGTGCATAACAAATATAAACCAGTACAGGATATGGTAACCACAAACTGCTATTACTTGCATTAACTACATCTAACAGTGAACCTTTTTAGCCTTGTTTTTAATGTCAGCTAACTTGTCATTCAGCTGACATTATGGCATCACTCTGCGACATACCTGTCCGTGTCCGCGTGAATAACTTCTTCAAAACTGCAAGGCCTAGACACATACTGTAACTTTTAAAAGATCAAGGATGATAAATTGTTCGAGGCATGCAGATCTGTCTGTTTGTCTGTTCTCCTGAGCCATTAGAACAGAGGTACCCAAACCCAAAGTGTGAAAATCTAGGGCTGCAACGATTCTTCAGTTACTCGGAAACGAAACGATTCAGTACTCAAGGCATGAAAAGTGAACCGGGTATTCGAAAATAACTAAAAATAGACGTAAAATCTACTACAAAATTAAATTTTTTGCTTTAAATATATCAATATATTTATATATTTTACTAATATAAGGTGTTTCCGTTTCAGTTTTTTATATTTTAAGCATTTGCAAACTTTATTTTTTTTTTTTGTGTAACAATATTTTTATAAGACAGCATTTTAGTATAACATATTTCGAAGACACCTCAAATCTCAGTATAAAAATGGGCAAAGTTTCCTGTATTTTGCATTATAAATGCGTCTTTTACTCAAAATTCAATAAATTATCAAAACATTGACTTTCTGAGCTAAAATCCCTCTGACAGAGGAGGTGTCTGTAAAAACAGGTAGTAGTTATGTGATAAAAGATATAGTAGTAGTTATGTGATAGAATAGGCTAATGGAAATACTATAACTCCCCCCACCCCTTGTAAACACGCGTCTATGGCCAGTGTTTCTACCTGAGTTAAATCATTGTGAACATACTTAGCAGTGCCATTAAATTTTGGAAGAAAACATTTAAACCAATTTAGATCCCTCTTTATGGACTCTGTTACTGGTATGTGTTTTCACTGTTAGCCTTTCTTAAGGCTTCTAAAAGCCTGTTAACAAAGAATCTAGTAGTTTTAACACATTTGGCAATGAACATGAGAGAGCCAATGGTCGATTGCAGTTCTCTCTTGGTGAGATATTTTTTATTATAGGCACAGTCGCACTTACCCAGAATTTCTTCCATTTTTTTATCAGGTACGGACAGTGTACTTGTGATGGTATTTACTATGACCCCCAAGCAATTGCCTGTGGTGTTGGGTGGTTCTAGTTTTGATGTACTGATAGGGAAACCTAATTTTTCTAGTAATTTGAGAAGAAAGGTATATGCATTGTGAACTGAACTAAGTGGGCCAATCCCCATTAGATCGTCCACATAGTTGAAAATAGTGAAATTTTTTTGTCTCATAATGTGCCTAAAGTAGTCGGATAGGCGTGTACAGGCCATACTTCCAACCCTGTGGCCAAATGGGCAAAAAACGTCCGAATAATAGGAATCCCCCATTTTAAGCACAGTAAATTGTAATCTTTTGGATCTATCCTTAACTGGCAAAAGGCACGAGACAGATCTATCTTGTACAAATATGCGCCTTTCCCTAGGCTAGTAAGAGCCTCAGTTATATTGTCAATGGTAGGATATTGCAGCTTATATATTGTGTTTTAGGATACATGGTGGGGTGAAGGTGTTGATGGATGCACCCCTGGGCCAGCTCAGGTCTATAATTATTCCTCTATTCTCACTATCTGGTTTTTCCCTAGACATAAATGGTGAAACTTGGGTGTGATCACCATAGGGGGGTTCTTTATAAGGACCATATATGGCCTGATGTAATTGCTGAATTATGATTCTCCCCTGTCTATTGCAACTTATGCTCTAGAGTGTGTGGAAAATCTAATGGGAAACCGAATTTTATAAAATAAGGCAATTGGTAATCCCAATACCCCTCATATAATTTCTCAAAAAGTTTGAAGTTGATTTTAGAAGGGAGCTGTATTTTTGCCTTTTCAAAGTTGTATTGCCCAGTGGCCCGTACGCTTTCGTGGACAGCTACTGGATCAAACTCTTCATAGGACAATATTTTGTTGGGTTTGAGACTTTGACCAATTTTGAAACGTCTCAAATTGGTTATTGGTAAAAAGCCAAAAGCATTGATCTGTTGATTGATACACTGCTTGTTTAAAAACCCGAACATTTGTCATTCAACCCATGTATATTGACTTTGACTTTATTCATTATGGCTTTGCCACTGCCTTGAAGCACAGTCCTAACTACACTAACTGTGTCTCTTGTATCAGTGCTTGTGATGGGTTTATTGCCATAGTTTTTGTTAGGGTTCGAGCCTGAGACCAGGCTACCATTTTGATTTTCATCTAGCCCTCTTTGTACCCAGTGCTTTGTACTTGTACTCCTGTGGCTATTATTAGTGGGATCATTGTTTTCATTTAAACCTTGTAAAGAGGCAAATCTGTTGTTTAGCGGCAGTGAATTTGATTTCACCAAATTATAGTTAGTGTTCACACTTATCAGCTTAGTTGCCTTATCTTTTTCACCAACTGTGTTAAGAGAGTTGGAGAACTTACTTTTGTAGAACACCCGAGTTCGAACCACTATGTTTTTGCTAATGTACCTATGATTGTCAAAAGTCATTATCTGTATTCCTCATGAGCGCGTAAAAGTTGACAAAATTTTTCTTTGTCAGATTTTTTAAAATTTGAATTATAAAAAACGTGTGAACTGGCTTTGTGTTGTTTGACAACACTTACATGTTCTTTGCACCTTCTTTGTTGGCTCTCCAACAGTCTTTTTTGGCATGACTCTCAATTTTGCTATTTTGATTAAAGCAATATTGACACATATGTTTCAACAACATGTTTTTGTACTCATGTTTAGTACTCCTATTACATGTACCTTTACCTTGAACTGAATACAAGGGACCATTTTCAGGCTTTTGCTCTTGTCAGGCACACTATGGGCAGATGTGGTCTGGGCATATCTTTTCCTAATTTTTTGGACTTCCTTAATGTTGGACCAGTGAACCACCCCATCCCCCATTCTATGCAGAAGAACTGAATGAGCCCCTTTAGCAGCTTCCCGGGAGTAGTCACAGGCATCCTGAGCTAACTTTGTTAGGTATTCGATCATGTGTTCTTTGATCTGAGGAACTGTTTCCTCTTGCCCTATTCTTAAGAAGCCAAGAAGCCATTGGGTTATACTAAGTTGGTCATAAGTGGGTCGACGCCTTAGTGTGCCAACAAAAGCCAAATCTTGTGACCATTTGACTTTTGGTTTTTGACTTTTTTGAACCCTTTGACTCAGACTATGTAACAACACATCCAAGCTACCTTGCTCCAGCTGAGCAGAATCCTCCAGTTCCTGGTACCTCTGGCTGACTTTTCTGTTGATCTCTACTGAACGCCATAGCACCTGCAGAGATGGGATGATCACATCAGCTGAGTCTTGAGACACAGTTCCTTAACCCTGACCTTGATCTCCTAATCTTGTGCTGTGACCTTCTCCTGCACCTCCGGTCTGACCCCCTTGGGCCGTGGCTACCTGAGATACTGGAAAAGAAACATGATCTGCAGTACCAGTGAACTGAACTCCAGCCCCCTGATGAGGCAAACGGGGAAGTGTGACACCTTGCTTAAGTAGGTTATTATGTGTGTGCAAATTCTGCCTGGGACTGGAACTGTGGCATCTGCAAAGCATGAGAAAACAATGGTTTTATTGTTTCTGATCTGACACCATGTTGCGTTGACATCTTCTGGTTGTTGACAACATCCGTGACACCCTGTGAACTTTAAACATGCATTCCTGTATTAGCACATTGCACAGATGAATACATTTCATTTAAAGGTTGAATTGACGTGATGTGTGGTATTGGCAGGCCAGTAATTTTACTTTTGACCCCAGATGCCAGGCCCTCATTTTGGTCGGTCAATGCAATTCCTAGTTGTTGGCCTCCCTGATTAGCCACGGCACTGTCTTTGTTAACCGAACTGGCTGAACCTAAGGCACTGGCCTTGGGAGATGTGAACTTCACTGACCTGTTTGTGAATCCCTGAACTGTTTCTGAACTTTTATTACTGGCTGACATATTACTTGTATGAGCGTTAAGCTGCTTTACTAGGCCCGATAGTACTTGTCTGTCTTTACATGTTTGTTCTTTCAGCTGTCCAAACCTCTGAGAAATCTTTTGCAACTCTGCTAGAATCAAGACTTGCCCATCTATTGATGATGCACCTGTACTGGTGGCACTTGAAGAGGTATAGCTAGGTGTCTGTACCTGATTTGCTGTAACTCAAGCCTGATCCTCGTTAATAGTAGTTGTGGAGAGAGAAGAGGTACTCGCTTGAGATCCTGATTCCATTGTTAAGGTTTTGTCAGTGTCCTCTTGTTGCTGAGCTATTGTGCACCTCTTCCCAACAGGCCCTTCATGAGATGTCTGGTAGTGACTACTGTGTCTTGCACTCCCCATGGTGTGCTATAACATTGATTAAAATAAACAGTAAGATATCCAGTAAAATGTAAAGTTAAAATGAACTAAACACTTGTAAAATTTGAGAATAAAATCGACAATATAAAGTCAATTCTCCATTTTCAAACTTTCTTGATGCTAGCTTTGTTACAAGTGAGGACCTGCCAATCCAAGGGGTGAATTTATAGTGGAAGCCAGGAAGGCGTAAGAATCTTAAGAAATAGTGCCTGGAAATCTTAGATGATAGACAGAAAGTACAGGGGGGTTACTGTCAATAAAAGAAGGGAGGTCACTCTTAAGACTGAGCTGCATTTCTGTTACCCGAAATTTTATCAGAGAATGAGAAGTCTGCATCAAACCAAACACCTTGGTTTCTGAGATTAAGTCTGTCTTTTTTTAGGCGGCGTTCAGTTTTAATTTACCAAATAACATAAATCTTTGGACATCTTAACCAACAATGTCAAATTTGATTCAACCACTACAGCTTTATGAAACCCCCTGTCTTAAGTTTCCCTCCCAGTAATCTGCGTACTGTAGCTAAGTTGTTTTATACAAAACTCCTATCTTTAGAAGTGGTACCTTCTGAACACATAATCCACTGAAACAGAAAATTGTAGGAATGCACCATTGATGTGGCCAATTCGTTTCTACTCATACTGTTTCAGAAAAATGCCATCTACAGTGGCAAAAATGGCAGCTTATAGTTATTGGGTTCTAAATTAGATTTTGTGATAAAGCAATAAGTCTTGTTTTCCTCATCTACGAATCATCTCAGCTGTCTGAGGGTTAGACACTTGTGTCCAACCTCTGATGTTATAGGTTTGGATCTCAGCCCTGGCCTTATGTTGTGCAGTATGTAACTGCTTGCTTAACCTTATACAACTGTAATCCAATGGTATACATTGCCTTCCTCCACCCTCTCAACTACCTCTTGTGATAACACCTCTACTTTTTAAAAGAAAATTACTTGTGTTTATTTACTACAATAACATGAATATTTAAAGGGTTCAATGGCGGAATCCATTGAATAAATACACATTTATGAAGTTGTCTTTCAGGTTATGAAGGTCATGTATACATGCACAGGTAATACAACATTTCCAGCCAATAATTCACTTAATCTTTATAAGAATTTGGGACAGAGTTCGACGTTCAAGTGGGAATAATCTGTATTGATGTGATCTCAGTGTGATCTAAGCCCTAGGCCAAAGTAAACTCCCAGTCAAATAATAGAATTTTTTACAGGTGTAAAGGGATTTATATGCTCGCGTTTACAGTAATTTTCATTTTATTTTTCATTTTTATTTCATTTTTCATTTTATTTACCACGGAAGCATTTTCGGCAATCTTCACGTATACCTCATAAGAATTTTTACTATTATTTAATTTTCTAATTAATTTATAATTTATACACACAGTTATCCTATGTTAAGCTAATATATGTTATATAAAATGTAAAAAAAAACATAAGGAAGGGATACGAGGCTTCAATATTGTGTCACCTTTGGACAAGAATAAACGGGTCATCAATGAAACGCTGTAAATTTGGATTTCTTCCAAATTATTAAGTCGCCTCTGTTGTTATCCCATAAAGCACTTCGAAAATATGTCTAAAATAGCATTTATATAATACCTTGAGGGAAAATAATCCTGGTATGAGTTGGCCTGATTTAGACGCCAACAAGATTAATAAGGAAATCCAACAGGTCCTTAAAGTGTGTCATTTACACTCTAGTAACCTCCACCGGGAGATTATGTCTTGGAGTGTGTTCATTTGTCTGTTTGTCGCAATAACTCGAACAGTAATGAACTGATCTTTATGAATTTTGTATGTGGGTAGGGCTTCACCAAAGGAAAAGTGATTATTTTTTTCCGAACGATCCGGATGCTCTCCTGGATACAAAAACAATCTTGAATTTTCAAAGATCCCAATGTATTTTCAATGACTTTGGCTTTGTGGGTGATATTGCATAAAGATTATGAAAATTCCCCAGGGAGGCCCTTGCTCTGTGATGGCTATATAGTTGTAAAATAGATCAGGAAATAAAGATATCCAACAAGCCTCTCCTAATGGTGGAGGGCCAGCCAACGTGACAAGCGTACACAGATGACAGTCCAACCACTCAAGAAGAAAGTCAGACATAGGCCCAGTTTGTACAGTATCAGTTTGCAAAATCAGAGTCAAAGTTGGGGTTTTATTTCCCGTTAAACAGCCAGGTGATATTGGGACAAGTCCCCAGCATTGTCACTTGTGGGAGTCGAACCCACACATAATGGTGTTGTTATTTTGTAAGGCTACTTATCATGTACAGTTCCAGTGATTCTGAGTATGCACTATGCTCTGTCCTAGTTTTTAACCTTTGAATTCAGGACAAGCCATTTCATTATGGTTTTATTTATTTATTTATTTATTTGGGGTTTTACGTCGCTTACAACACTGTACAGGTCATATCATGATGGGTAGTTGGAAGGGCAGAGGAAACCAGTAGATACAGTTCGTTAGGGTTCTGTACTGTAAACTACCGACCAACGGCAAGCAACTACCAGCTTTCCCACTTGAGGCCATGCCGGGAACCGAAAGCCAGCCTCAGAGGTGGGAGGCGAGAGTGTTACCCGCTGGCCCCCTTCATTATGGTTTTCAGACAACAGGCTGTAATAATATATCTTTTGGTGAGACATGTATGACTGAATGAAATTTGTGTTGGAGTGAGGAGCAAAGATGGAGACTGCTTAAATCCAGTGGCAATAGTGCCTTAAAACCTGGACTGAAGTGGATGGAGTGATATGCAGCCAATAATTGATTTTACTTCTCTTTGGTAAACAAACTGGGCAGGCTAGAAGTTAAATCAACTACAAATCTCTAACTTTATAATGCACCAAGCTTTTTGACAAAAAATGTGGCCTAAAATTCAAATCTTTGACTTTCCTGTGTTTCCTTAGTCCTGTATTGTGAGGTAGAAAAAAACGCCAAAAAAATCCAACGAAAATGAGAGTGTTCACCTTGAAAATGAGAGTGTTCACCTTGCAAATATTCTCATACATTATGAGTTTGTAGCAAATTTCATGGCTATATGTTTGTTGTGTGCATAGTCCCCCGTTTTGCACTTCTAATTTGTCACGAGGAGATTTAAAGACCAGTCACCATTTAAAAGGTAAAATATTTACATCAGCTGTCCCCCCCCCCCCCCCCCCCCCCCCCCCCCCCCCCCCCCCGACCGCTAGCCAAAAGGTTAGAACCCATGGAGCTAAATTGCCGGTGCTAGAGGCCGTGACACTTATTTTCCCATTATCAATATGCACCGACACAAACCAAGTTGTAAATTGACTTAACCGAAAAAATAACAACTAATAGTTTTAAGGACTTCACTTACTTTAAGTAAAACTGCGTTTTCATTAATCCAGAGTACAAATAGTCTTAATGTTCTTATTGCAATCGCAAAATGATTCTCTCAAACTTACGTTAAAAGATTCGGAACTATCTTAATTTGGTTAGACCTTTGCATATTAAAAATAAAATAATATATTTTAAATCAGTAAATTCTGAAAAAGTGTCCAATAAAACAAGAGCCAGCTGCCCATTTACATCTAACTTAATGGACAAATTAAATTAAATTTGTGGGCATTCTTAACTTAGTGTTAAGTCTCGATATTTTAAGAATGATCAAAAACTTGATTCTGTAAAGCCGAAATGAGGCTTATTGGATCGTCCTTAGTTATTGTAGTCCCCACACATTGAAGTGCCACTACAAATATCCACATGTCTAATGGTGTATGGTTCTCCATATCTGTGTGGAATATGGATACATTACACAGGGGATTTTGCTTCCTTCTAATGCTTTGGGGATGTGTCAATCTCAGTACTTCAGTTGACGTGATATCAGTAGATGGTGAGCTGACTTATTATTATAAAATTTTTCAGAAATATATTTTACAAATTAAAACTAAATCTAATGGGGATGAACTTTGGGGAAATAATTATCAGTGTAAAATTACATCTTTTAAATAAATATTTACACGCTAAAATGTAAATTGTTGACTAAATTGAATGAAGAATTTTAAACTCACTTATCATAGCAAGTAACTTATTAAATTATTTATCCAGTTACTAACTTCACAGCAATTTATTTTTCAAATTACTAAATATCAATGTTCAAGACAGTCAGCTTAAGCTTGCCCAAAAAGGGGAGTGGCAAGCATATTGTAACCGGGTCTATCTGTCCTTGTGTGTTTGTCTCATTAGAATTTTGATTTTTGATTTCTCATTAGATTTCGAAGTATGTTGGTCAGTCGGTATGTTGGTCAGCCAATTTGTTTGTTACTTCGAAATCTTTCTATTTTGAAGTATGTTGGTCAGTCGGTTTGTTTGTTTGTATGTTTGTTTTTCAGCATGTTCTAGGTCACAAATTTGGAGTTAGAATTCTCATTTTTTTCCCTATAACATCGTCATTACTCAGAATAGGGAAGGACCGAATTTCGAAAAAAATCGGTAGCATTTTCACATAGCTATGGCCATTTTAGCTACTTTGAGTAAATGACTTATAATTCTGGAACTATTGCGTTTAGAGTTTTTCTGTTAAATTTGTTGTTCAGGTACTTTATCTTTACCTACAAGATGGTACATAGTTAGGAGCTCTGCTGCATTAAGCTAAGCGAGTAATAGTTACTTTCTGATTTGTAGCAAAATTTTAAATTTAAAACATGTCAATTTTTTGAAAGCATTGCACCTAGTGACTTTCTTTGAATGTATTATTTTTCTATGTTGGGGTATGTTATGACATAATGAAGTTGCAGACCGCTAGCTCATTCCATAGCTGAGCAATAGCTACTTTAAGGTTCTCGCTGTTGAGTAAATCACTTGTAACTTTAAAACTATTGCATTTGTAGTAGTTTGTTGAAATATGTTATTCACCCACTTTTGGATCAGCTATAACATAATAAAATTGCACACCTGTAGCTCACTCCGTAGCTGAGCAATAGGTACTTTGAGAGATTCTCACTGTTGAGTAAATCGCTTGTAACTTTAAAACTATTGCATTTAGAGTATTTTTGTTGAAATATTTTATTCACCTATTTTTAGGTCAGGTGTAACATAATAAAATTACAGACCTGTAGCTCATTCCATAGCTGAGCAATAGCTACTTTGCGTTGGCCAAATTTGGACCCACTGCAAAAGATGTGTAATTGGATCTTGTAATGCAGCAAGTTATCAGTAGATTGCATCCAGATATTGTTTGTTTGTTTGTTTAAACCAAAAGCTATACATCGGATTGGGGTCAAATTTTCCCACAAGGTGAGAGCTACCTGATGTTCAGTCCAACTCAAAAATGATTTGGATTTAGATAGAGTCTGTATCATTTTCCCCCAAGACTTTCACCAAGACCTTTTGTCTTTGTGTGTCTTTTTATCTTTATTAAATAACTGAAGCTCAGCAGCCAAAACATTCACAAAATAACTGTAAAACTCAAAGACAATAACTTTAATGTAAGAACCTTTACTTAAAATTTGTGAAATATTTATAACAGATTCAATGGCCCATCTAAAGAGAAATTGCGAATTCTTTTTGGAGTGAATTTTCAGTTAATTCACAAATAATGTCTAAGCATGATAAACTAAATGAAAGAAAAATATATTTAGTGTTAATGAAGTGTGACAAAATAATTTCTATATATTTTTCTTCGAAGTGAGAGGCCTACCCATTGTTGTTGATTTGTATTCACTCTAGCTAATGGTATTTTATAATTTTCTATGTAGCATTAAGTTCATTTTCATATTCTTGTAGCCCAACTTATGAGTCATCCTGCCTTAAGATGGTCTAGAACCTATCAGCCCAATTCGAGACAATAAAAATCTTCAAGAATGATTTTTACTCTGAATATAATATAAACCATTAACAAGCATGTGTAAATGAAAGGAAATTATGCATAATTATCATGGAAGAGATGTATCTCCTCAAAACACCTTATTAGAGTTTTTCAACAACACCAATTAATAATGTTAGCTAGTCACTCAACCACAAGCGAAACAAATTGCATGTAAGTTCAAAAGAATGCTAGAACAAAATATCTTTACCAAGTCATACACAACGCCAAACAAATCAACTTAAAAAGAATCTTCAAGCAATAAACAAATTATATAATCTAATCTAGTGCCCCATTCACTCCCCAGAAGTAAAACACATCATGTTCTAAGCAGTGGTTGAACAGCAGATACCTAATTTAAGAATTGAAAACTACTGGTACAAATTAGAAGTTGGGTTTATATCTATTATATATTAAGATGGAATAAACACAAAATTTCAAATATGATTTCACAATTATAACCTCATTACTACCGTCTGAGATTCATATGTGAAGTTTTGACACAGTGTGAAACATCCAATACGTCCACTCACCTTATGTTGCAGATTACACTGAAAGACGACTTAGTCACAACCTTAGATCTATACACACAGTGTACCACACCTTCAGTTACTGTAGAAAAAAAATCATCTGCGCATGCTCACGGTGAGGTGGCCAGAGGCGGAAATTTTAAACATTTTAAATTTCTGTAGAATACGAAGGTATTGGACGTTTTGCCACTGTATCACAAGTTCGCATACAAACCTCACACAGTAGTTGAAGGACAGGGGCATTTCACCAACACCTATCACCATAGGTTATGCCGTCTGTAATGTTACTGGGGTAGAAGCGTGAATCACTTGACTTTGAACCTCAATAATATATATTTCATATATTTTTCAATGTTAATACCTCAAATAGTAGGTGTGTTATCGCTTTATTACTGTGCCAAATATTAACCTCCTAATATTTATGCAAATATAAAATTATTATTTTTTCTGTCTCTAATTAATCAAAACCCTTGAATCAGTTTATGGGTCTATTTAAAAAAATGTCACACTTGACTGAACCCCCAGCTGTTTCAAGTTCACCATATATAGACTGTAACCTAATGACAATGACCAAATTTTGAGCCTATTTTGGCCAAGTATTTTGTGTACTGGTGTGTCCTCAAGTGTTTCAATTATAAAACGTTTAGTGTGTTTGATTACAAATGTAAACGCATAATTTATTTGGGGTGTTTTATTACAACATTTTTTATTTTTCTGTTCATCTCTCTTAATAAGATTTAACAGCCGGGTAAATAGCATTGGGCACCATTACATATAGAACTTACATTGTATGTTACACTAATGTGAAAGACAAATAACAGCTAAGAGAGATCAAATGAATGCAGAGTATCAAAACAAGGCAATTCAATAGTAATATAAAATTATTAATTGGAAAACTAAAAGTTGTGAAGCTTTAATATTTATTATTTAAAGTATTGCTGTCAATGGAAATAACAAAATTAAGTAGAATTACCTATAACCAGAGCACTTGGAGAGTGCATACCTCTGTCAGTGCATGTAATAATAAGTAAATAGGTAAATCCAAGTTATTTGTTGCATCCAGATGATGATCCAGATCACTCTAAACATTTAAGGGGATTTAAGGTGGACACATCTTCTGATTTCCTTTCAGAATGATCCAGCTAGTAGTATTTGCAAAATGCTGCTAACACACAAACAGACAAAGAGACAAGCAGATAGTCATAAAAGTAATACTTCCTAAATATTATTATACAAAATATTTTGACAGAGTCAAGGTCAAAGGTCAGACTAAGGTCACAGTATAACCTCTAACCAATACCCCTACCAAGTATCAACATCCTACACCTAATGGATTCTGAGATACAGGCCAGACAAGATATTTACCCCCGCCCATCCACCCATCACACTTGTCCGCACAGCTAGATGCCATGGGTAAAAACAATACCTACATTTGGACAATTTCAAATCATAACTTGGTCAGTCCTAAGCGACAACAAGTAATAATACATATATTGTAAATATCTGAAGTGATAAGTCAAGTGTAACATTTGTTTTTCAAAATAGAGCCATAAACTGGTCACAGCAATAAACAACAAGAAAACAATGTGTTGAAAATTTCTACAAATATTTAAAAAATGATATCTGGTACAATGTTAAAGGGATAACATCTAAGTTGAAAAAAAGACATTTTACATTTGACATCTATCCAGCAGTGACTTTTGTTATGCCAAATACTCATAAAAACAAACGCAAAAACAGAAACTCGAGTGGGTCCAGTAATACACCTAGTCCAGTTAATAACAAAAAGACAAAATCTGTTGAATGTTATAACAAATACAGAATTCTGAGTGACCTTGAGACACCAGATTTCCACTCCTGTGATACCACAATGGAATGCAAAGGTTCAACTGATGAGCTGTTGTCTAGTGTTCTGAGCCAGCTGAAAGCTCTTACTCAATCTGTAAATACCTTAGTCACAGGGCAAGCTTCAATGAACAGTAAGCTTGATGCTCTCAACAAAAGAGTTGATACTATTGAATCCTCAGTCAAGACCCAAACATGTGAAATTAACAACATTAAACTTGAGCTCCAGAACTGCACTACACAGACAGATCTCATCTCACTTGCACAAGCCCAAACAGAGTCCCAGGTCAAAGTTTTGCAAGAAGCTATTGAATCTGTCCCAGGTACAAAACAAGGGATCAACAACCCAGAAAACACAATTGTATTATATGGAGTTGCTGAATCGTACCAAGAGAACTTACATACAAAAGTGCAGGAACTATTACAATTCATGAATAAAGACAGCAGTAAACTGACAGATGTTGTAAGGCTCAAAAGTCGAGTAGAAGGGAAGCCTGGTATTGTGAAAGCTAGTTTTCTGACTGTTGCAGACAAAATTGATGTCCTTAGAGGAAAACAGAAGTTAAGAGGCTCCAAATTTGGAAATGTTTACATGAGAACCAGCAAAAGTCATTCTGAACGTCTGATGGATATTAATACAAAAATAATATTGGAAAACAGCCCCTGGGGAAAAGATTACCGGGTTGCTGCAAATGGTCGTTTAGTTAGAAAAGATGCCTCTGCAGCTTCACCCCAGATAAACCAAACATCAATGCTCACATTACCATTTCCACCAACTTCCCAAAGTGTAGTGAAACACAAAGAAACACAATCACAATCACCACATTACCCAGTCAAAGGAAATGCTCAGCCTACTGCATAGGGTACGTACATTCAGCCAGCCTTCAAAATTATACACCATAATGTTAATGGCTGGAGAGGACCAAACCTTAATTTAAAGAAGAGCATTATAAACTCTTTCAAAGCAGACATAATCTGCCTTTCGGAGACCCATTTAGAAGGAAGCCTAAAAGTTGAAATACCAGGATATACTTTTTATCACAATAACAGGAGCATAAAACATGTGCAGGCTGTGAAAGCATCTGGGGGGGTATGCATAGGTTTTAATGACACTTTAGTAATAGACTATGTTATCACTGTTTCAGACATTAGTTTTGATGGAATTATTTCAGTGCTATTAAAGCATAAGTTTAGTGAACTTTCTATTCTCATTACATGTGCTTATATATCTCCGGAACGTTCCCCCTGGGGAAAGGACTCTCTAATGTTTTTCAGTCATTTACTGAGTATAATGTATGAACACAATGATGTGGATGGTAATATTATTTGTGGAGACTTTAACTCACGAATTGGTGACCTTAAAGATTTTGTTCCAGGTTTAGATAATGTAACTGACAGACAATGTTTAGATTTGGTTAAAGCTGGTCATTATACAGATTTTATAGACTTTTTAATGGAGAGCAAAATGTGTGTTGTGAATGGTAGAGTATCCATTGAATTTCAAAATTTCACTTCAATATCCAAGAAAGGTTGTTCTGTGATAGACTATATGTGTGTTAGACATAGTGATTTGTCTAACTGTATATGTTTTACTGTACATCCAGTGTCAAACCTAGTAAGCCAATTAAACTTACATTCAGACAAAATTCCTGATCACTCAGTGCTAGAGTTGTTATATATGCCTCATGTTATGATACAAACATCAACTACTGAATCCTGTGCAAATGATATAGATGTAAAGAAAGTAAATGAAATTAAGTATAACTTCAGAAATATTCCAACCAGTTTCCTTAATAATAACCTATTACTTAATGATTTTGAAAACACTATTGCACACTTTCTTCAAAACCAGTCTCCACAAGAAAACATAGATACTTTGTATGATAATTTCTGCAATTTGTACTATAATGAAATTAATAACAAATTAAAACGCTTAAATATTAACAAGCAAGCAAGAAAACGACTTAAAAGAAAACCAAAAGCTTTCTGGAATACAGAACTAGATGATTTGTGGAATGATATAGTAGTTAGTGAAAATGAATATTTAAATTCCCCGCAGAATTCCCACTTGAGAAAAATTAAACTTATGTTGTATAAAAATTGCCGAAACAAATTTGATAAGGTTTACAGACGAGAAAAAAGAAAGTTCAGTAGGAACAAACAGGAAGAAATAGACAGGGTCAATGTGGACAATCCCCGAGAATTTTGGAGGCATATAAAGTCACTTGGTCCACAACAAAAAGTAAATCAAATTCCTTTAGAAGTATACTGTCTAGATAATCAAGGAAACAAAGTAAAAACTGACGATCTCAACAAAGTGTATAAAACATGGAGTGATGAATTTGAAAATCTTTTCAATAGCACTATTGATGTAAAAAGTGAGCTCAGTAAAAAAATCCTTGATGAATTACCAAAGCTTGAATTATCTGTTAGAAATGATACCAATAATGAAATAAATTTTCCAGTTTGCAGTTCTGAGGTTCAGAGGGCTGTAAATAGATCAAAAAATGGTAAAGCTATAGGTTTGGACCATCTGCCATATGAAGTATTTAAAAATCCCAATTCAGTATCATTACTCACTAAGCTCTTCAACTGTATCTATGAGTCAGGCATCATTCCCTCTATTTGGAGAGTAGCTATTATAAAACCCATCCCAAAGAGTTCCACACAGGATCTAAGAATTCCCACACAGTACAGAGCAATAAATCTACTATCTACTGTGTACAAGTTATTTACTACCATTATAAATGATAGAATATCACAATACCTTGAAAGTAATTCTCTTCTGGCAGATGAACAAAATGGTTTTAGGCCAAACCGCAATTGTGATGACCATATTTTTGTTCTGTTAAACCTTTTAAAGAATCGAAAAGCCAAACATCTATCAACCTTTGTTGCATTTATAGATGCTGAAAAAGCTTTTGATCGGGTTAACAGACATCTTTTGCTGTATAAACTTTTAAAAGCAGGCATTACTGGAAAGGTTTATAGTATCATAAAAAACATATATCAGCTATGTCAATGCTGTGTTGATATAAATGGTCATATTACTCAAAGATTCTTCAGTAATATTGGTGTACGTCAAGGAGACACACTATCCCCAACTCTCTTCAATATTTTTATAAATGATATTGTTCATGAAATAAATAGCTTAGGCTTGGGCATTTTGCTTGATAATGGTGAAAGGGTATCAATACTTCTTTATGCAGATGACATTGCCTTGTTAGCTGAGTCAGAAAGGGATCTTCAAAAAATGCTTGATGTAATTTTCCACTGGGGCCAAAATTGGGAAATTAAGTTCAACTGCAATAAATCTCAGGTTATGCATTTCAGAAAAGACTCTGTCAGTTGTTCCAACTTTGTTTTCAAGCTAGGTGATAATAATCTTCAAACAATAAATGAATACAAATATTTGGGCCTTGTATTTAATGAACATCTAGATATTGGTAAAATGGCAACTGTTTTAGCTAATTCTGGAAATAGGGCTCTAGGTGCTATAATAAACAAATTCAATCACCTAGGGGGACTTAGTTATAACACATACAAAAAACTCTATGATATGTGTGTAGCACCTATACTTGATTACAGTGCTGGAGTTTGGGGGCATAAGTACGTCAGTCAAATAGAAAGTGTTCAGAATAAAGCAATGAAATTCTTTTTAGGAGTACATAAGTTTGCACCCACTGATGCTGTATATGGGGATTTAAATTGGGTTAGTAGTTACAATAGAAGAAAACTAAAATTATTAAAATACTGGAATAGACTTTGTGAAACTGATGAATCAAGACTGTTATATAAGGTCTTTTCTTGGGACTACAGAAAGAGAACTCGGTACTCATGGTGCAGTGAAGTTAAAAAAATCCTTGACATTTTTCCTTTAGATTCAAATTTTACAAACCGAACTTCCGTCGACCTAAAACAATATGAAACATACATATTTCAAAAAGAAATAGATAACTGGAAATTAAATGTTCAAAATAGCCCTAAACTCAGAACATATTGTACATTTAAAGATACATATCAATTGGAACCCTACATTTATAAAATACAAAACAGGCAGGAAAGATCACTACTTGCTAAATTTCGATTTGGTATTCTCCCACTACAAATAGAAATGGGACGCTGGAAAAATATCAAATATGAAGATAGAATTTGTAAAATATGTGATCAGGGCGTTGAATCTGAAAACCACTTTGTCTTTTTCTGCTCATTATATTCTGAAGAAAGAGGACTTTTCAATAGACATCTAGCTTCAAATTACAACAATTGGTATAACCTTAATGCACAGGACAAACTCAAAATACTAATGAAATGTGAAAATGTGGTCCTTTTTGTAAAACATCTATATAAAATTTATCAAAAAAGAAAAATCTTCTTTGAATCTAAGTAAACTACCTTGTAATTTTATTTTGTTCAAGTATAATATAATGTACGTTCTATTACTAGTGTCTTTATCTTAAATATGATGTGATGTTAACTTTAATCTTATTGTACAATGTAATTCTGGTTTGTTTGTTTGTTTTTTTTTTTGTTTTTTTTTTTGTTCTTAACATTTTGATCTAATGTGTGACATTTAAATATAATTCTCTTTTTGTTTACAGTGCCTCATAAGCCCTAGTAATAAGGGCTGGCTGTTTTGTGATTTTGCTGTTTGTTCATAATACCATTTCATGCTACTGCAGGTGGCACTTTAATAAAAAAATCTCTCTCTCTCTCTCTAAGCTATCATCATGAAAATAAATGAAATACTGGATGTATTATTAAGGTTCGAAGTAAAAAAAAACACCAAAATTAGACCATGAACTGATCATTACTTCCACCAAACAACACTTCTTTTTCTAGAAATGTAAACATGTAGAGACACTACTTCACATTTGAGGGGCAATGGTGGCTTAGTGGTAACACTCTCGCCTCCCACCTCTGAGGCCGGGGTTCGATCTCCGGCATGGCCTCAAGTGGGAAAGCTGGTAGTTGCTTGCCGTTGGTCAGCAGTTTACAGTACAAAACCCTAACGAACTATATGTACTGGTTTCCTCTGCCCTTCCGGGGGCCACGGTGGCAGAGTGGTAACACTCTCCCTTCCCACCTCTGAGGCTGGGGTTCGATTCCCAGTACAGCCTTAAGTGGGAAAGCTGGTAGTTGCTTGCCGTTGGTCGGCAGTTTACAGTACAGAACCCTAACAAACTGTATGTACTGGTTTCCTCTGCCCTTCCAACTACCCGTCGTGATATGACCTGTACAGTGTTGAAAGCGACGTAAAACCCCAAATAAATAAATAAATACTTCACATTTGAAATTGCTAAAACAGCCTCATTATTTAATTACTGACCACATATAATAATGCCATATATGGTACACTTCATATATTTGAAGTATTCTTTCAGTGTTCACCTTTTTCAAAATAGACTCATAAACTGATTCAAGAGTTTTCATCAATTAGAGACAAAGTAATATTTTTAATACTTTCAAAAATACTAGTGGGCAAATATTTAGCAAGGTGATAAAGGGATAACACACCTATTATTTCAGCTATTAATATTAAAAATATATAAAACACTCCTTGTGTTTTTGAGGTTCAAAGTCAAAATTCACCAAAATTAGACCCATAAACTGATTCACGCTTCTATTAGGGAGAAAGTTGGTAGTGGGAGGCTAAACATATCATATTATATAATGTACTATACAAACCTGGTATCTGTAAATGTACTATGTTACCTTGATGGTGTAATAGTACCACACTAGCCTGTCACTAGGTTCAAAGCTTAACCCTAGATTTAAATTGGAAATTACAGTTATATATTAATGATACAAATACGTTTTTCTCATTTCAGCAGGGTACTCAAAAACATCAATTGTATATAACTTGCATGTCCTATACTCTACCTTTTATATTCCCATAGACTGTGAGTATGACTTTTTGTTGGCGTATGACAGTAAGGCCCCAGGCGCAGACCCCAAAACTAGCAGTTGTGGTATGGGAGAACGTGTCAATGTCACTTCAGATCCCAAAGATTGTATGAAAATACTGTGTGATAGAAGAACTTCGACAGGAACGCGTTGGAATGTGCTGAACTATAGGTAAGATAATAAAAGTACTAGCATACAATAATTTAACAATAATTTATTCATTCAGTAATTTGTAAGCCATTTCCCAGTAAACATTTTGGGGCTTTGCAAACGTTTAGCAAAGGTTAAAAATGATGGGTATAAAAACCATTTATAATAGAATGTTTTTAAAAAGTTTTATGTATACCGTTTATTAAACGTTTAATGATAAGCATTAGAAATGAACATATTATTCATATTCAAATTCAACATCTTATTAAGGTTGCTCACTAATGAAAATATTATTTTATGTCTAAAATTGTAAGATATTGGCACTGGCTCAAAAATTGTGCCCCCATTCAATCCTTACTATTAGGGATTGCATGTGGGGCAATTTTTGACAAAGTCCTTTAAAATCCCCTATTATTACTCACCGCCATCTTTGTTTGGATATATTTGAAGGTGAAGGTTTAATAAGTTTCTGAAAATATGGGTTAAAGAAATGTTTTTGGCAGATTGTTTTTAAAACATATGATCAACAATGTTTTTTTAAACATTTTATGTGTACTGTTTATAAAACACTTCATGGTGAATGTTTGAAAAACATTTTCAGCATAACCTTCATTTCTTTGGCAATTTAAAAATGTTTAAAAAACGTTTCCAGTCAACCTAGCTTCTTGAGTTATTTTATAGACGTTTAATAAATGTTTTCAGTGAAACGTTTGTATATACAATATTTATTAAACATCTTTTAAACATTAAAGTGTAAATGTTTGCTTAGAAACGTTTAGAAAACCTTAAGATGGGGTTTAAATAGGATTTTTAAATGTTTTGTAAACGTTTAAACCATTTTAAAACGTTTCTAATGTTAACTTGGTTGTTCTTCGTTCAATAGACTGTCTTTGTTCTTCGCCCATTTTGAAACTGACAGTAGTGATAAAGTAATTTTTTTTTTTTTTTTTTTTTTACTTATTAACATTTTTAAAGTAAATAGTATATAATAAATAAATATGTTAATGTCATTCTATAGTCAAACGTAAATTCATTTTGTAGTCTGTAAGTCTGTATAATTTCAAATAAACACGCAGCTAGGTATTGGACAGGGGAATATATGTTGAAAATACCAAAAGCTGATTCACATTTGAATGAAGTGATATGGCTTAAGCAAGGACTTCAAAGGGTGTTGTAAGGTGTTTGTTGTGTTATGATTTGTTCACTACCCAAACTCAATTGTGTAATGATGCCCTCATTATGAAAATACCCATTTCTCTGACGTCTTCTTGCATACAGTAAACAGAAAGAGGCAGGGTAGGGGTACGGACAAAGTTGGTCAAAAGTATTGAGCTAAAAAAGACTTGGACAAAAAGTATTCAGTCAAAAATAATTGTATACCAGGACAGAAAGTATCTAATATTTTTATTTTAAATGTTTTATTATTATGTGGGTACATATATGAGTATAAATATATCTTATTATTTAGAACATTTAGAACATTTTTTTGAAATTTTAATTACCTATCAACTTTTATGGGGGCAAGCAAAGCGCAGTAAAGAATTTATTCTTAGGATAATAAATTAGGATTATTTGTATATATTCCATTACAATGCATAAAATAAATAAAATTACAAAAAATATAATAGTGGTTCTGTTGATTAATTATATTTCACTGCTAATAATGTTTATTTTAAAATATTAACAAAATCTGGTGTTTTTCATTTGACAAGTTTTGTGTGTACATTCAAACAAAGGTTAAGTAATATTTTGCACTAAATTTTAAAAGTGGTCAAAAATACATGAACTGTGTCAATTGTCTGTAAACCTTATATGAAAAGTTTACAACCATTTTAGACTTGCTTAAAGAAATATTTCAAATAATTAATAAGTAATGTACTGACAGATTGATCAAAATAACCTACAACTTATGCACATTTTAGTGTTTCAACATTCTTCAAAGAATATTATGATTGAAAACAATAACTTTTAACAATCATGGAACCTTTATTTGCCTCCCTTTGAATAAATGTTCTGAAATAACCTTTTTCCTTTGGGTGGTACACATATTATTAAAAGCTTAATAAAGGACAGGTAAGCTGAATTCCATTTGGAGATTAACTTAATGCTTCTGAGTAGGTAATTTTACCAGCAATTGCGTCACATGAAAGGCCCTTATACAAGTCTCTATTGTGTACGAATAGGGGCAGCATTGTATGCATTTGTCAGTTGTTTGAAAGATTTACATTTGTATCTGACTTTAATAATCTCAAGTAAAAATACGAATAAGGAAACTGGTTTTTGAAAGCAGTTTGTAAACATTTCTGATCAAGCATTTTTATAACAATAAACGATTTTCAAATCTTAAAGTAAGTAAATATAAGAACTGATCCATTATTGTAAAAAAATCAAATAATATTTATTGGTAATAACATATATTTTCAGTACTCATAGAATTTGACAGAAATATACTTGTAATTACATATTATACAGCACTTAAAAGCTTCTCATAGAAGTATCATGAGTTCTTCAAATCTCACTACTCATTCTTAAAATGAATAAATATGGGAATCCTCAAGAATAGTAATATTTTATATTTTTAGAACTTGAAGGTCTGTCGTAGAAATATTGAAATATATTATTTTACTGCTTTCTTGTTTAATTTATGACTATGGTGTATAAAATATTTAATTTATATGAATGTTAAGTACCTCTCTGTTTTGCTCCGAATTGTAATAGAATGTTATAGTAGGAAGTAATAGGTGCCAATGAAATAGATAGTAATAGATTGAAAATTTAAAAATATTATAGTTATAACAATAGTTATAGATTGTCTACAATAGATCACAAGGCTGGAGATGAATACTGTACATGGCAATTTTATAAAAAGTCGTGACAGGTTGCTTTTGTTAATGCACTGTTTCCACTGGAACTGACAGGCCGGTAACTATGCATTTTTGGAGAGTCGGGACCATTGTGTACATGGTCAGTTAGGGTCGGTTGCAAGTTACCGGCCTATCGAGGAGAGTCGGTGAAATATCAAACATGTTTGATATTAGTACGACCATTGCCAACCCTTGTATCGGACTCTAATTTCAGCCACCCAGCAACAGGCCTGTCGGTTAACTTAACGGCCTGTTGGTTACACTTCTCAGCTTGTCGGTTAATGAAACAGGCCTGTCTGTACCAAGATCCGGCTTGTCCCAAATATGGACTTCCAGACTGTACGTGATGACTCACCGACTGTGCGGGAAGTGTTACAGTACAGTCGGTAACTTTAGCTGGCCTGTCTGTAAGTGTTCCCGACAGGCCTGTAAAGTTTACAGGCCGGTCGGTAACTTTAACAGACTGGGTCTCAGAGTCGGGAAAATTTGTAACCGACAGGCCGTACACTGAAACAGACAAGCTGTAAACAACAACCGACAGGCCTGTAACACGAACAGACAAGGCGGGAACTGAAACAGACAGGCCAGCAATATTTTTGCTTCTTACGGCCTGTCGGCTTCAAAGTCTGTGGGTATAAAAAGGCGAGTCAGTAGACAATCTGCGTATATTTGGGCTTTGACTTGTCGACAGACAACTTGGTGTGCAGCTTTGATTTTAGGTTTTTATTTTTGGAAATTAGCTTAAGTACTGAGCTAGGCTGGACTGGTTGGGAGTGAAATCTGTTCTGTGAGGTTTCACTTTTATTTTTTAAGTTTTTGTTTTTTAAAACAAGCTGTACAATTGATTGATTGATCAGCATGCCAAGGGACAGAAGGAGAAAGATTGAAGTACCAACTGGAGACACACAGTTTGAGTTAGGAGATACAGCAGACGATATAGAGAGAAGGAGGGGGGGGGAGAGAGAAGAGGGATGAGAGAGAGAGAGGATTGAACAGGAGGAGAGGGACAGAGAGAGGAGGGAGAGAGAGAGGAGGGAAGAGAGCCAGGAAAGAGGTGAGAAGAGAATGCGAACTGACACGGATACTGATGTAGAATCAACTCAAGCCAGACAGAAGAAGGGCCAGATGAAGTCCATTTTCCTGAGTGATTCAGACAAAGAAGCCATCGTGGAGTTCATTAAACAACACGCGGAACTTACGACAAGACTTTGGAAGCAGCTAGCAGCTACCAGAAACTTGCCTGTCAAGACTGTGAAGAAGTGGTTCGACACTCAACATACCAGATATGGAAAGCTCACTCAGACGAAGTCAGGACAAGGAGATGAGAAGAGCACAGAATGACAGACCTAGCTGAAGGACAGTTTCAGTTTTCTATGAGGTCACATCAGAAGGAAGGGAGTTTCCAAGTCTTCTGCATTCAAGTCACCCCAGAGGCCCTCTGCAGCCGCAGCTTCAGTTCCAGATACATCCAGGGACACAGAATCTGAGATGGAAATCAGCATTGCATCAGATGTTACTCATCAGCCTTCGAGCACCAGTCCCAAGCGATGACAGCCTCCAGTCGCGACTGCCACCACATCTGCAGATCCAGTCTTAGATCAGTTCCAGCAGATGAGGTCGATGATTTCCACATTTCTGGGTGCACATCAGGACCCCACTCCAAGTCCAAGACAGTCGTTCTGCAACTATCTCCACTCTGATATTGAACATCTTGAAGAAAGGGACTTTTTAACCTTCAGGAACGAGACAGTGAAGCTTCTCAGTGAAATACAGTACAAGGCCGAAGAAAGCAAGAGACAGGTCCCCACAAGTCAAGAGGTCACCACATATCAACATCCAGAAGCATCACACTCCACAGCAGGATGGGAATATGTACTCATCATCCCGGAAACTCAACCAGTCTCCATTCCAGTTGTGCAGCCTCAACAGACTACCACAGGACAGCCTGTTACAGTGATTGCGAAAGTACAGCAACCATCAGGGCCTTCATCATCGTCAGCACAGCCTACTTCTTATGTTGTTGTGGATGACCAACAGCCTGGAACTTCCAGACAGATGATTTTCAACCCACCTTCAGTTGCACCTTCACAAGAGGAGGAGAGTCATCACAACACTTCTGGATTATCCAGTCTCTTCGCAGCTATTCCCAGTGTGCTTGTATATCAACAGATGAACACACCAAAGCCATTTTCACCCTCTCAACTTCAACCAGCACCGTCACCAGTGTCATCTTCCACTCATCATGAATATTCAAGACCTCCCAGCCAGTCCAGCCAGCAGTGTCAAAGTCAGCCCAAATCAGCGGATTAGCCCACACAAGTCACACCAAACCCGGCCCTTCTCAGGGCCACCCGAATCCAAAAACAATTAACAAGCTACATGTTTGTGTCCAAAAACATAAAAAGCACACCATCCAACACTTACACCTCCCCACAGTACAAAAACAAATTGTGTGAATGAATGTGTGAATGTTAAACAAATACAAATAAACTTCCACCACAAAACAACCCCCACCCCACCCCCCAAAAAAAAATAATCCCCCAAGCAATCAAAGTAAAACAACCACCACCACCCAAACCAAACAAAATTTAAAACAAACTTCTCCCCTGCCCCCCAACCCCAAAAAACAAAGATGTGGACTCAAACCCACAACCCCAAAAAACAATGATGTGGACTCGAACCCACAACCCCCCCAAAAAAACAAAGATGTGGACTCAAACCCACAACCCCCCCCCAAAAAAAAAACAAAGATGTGGACTCAAACCCAGAACCCCCCAAAAACAAAGCTGTACACTCAAATCCACGTCCCACAAAAGCCAAGATGTGGACTCAAACTCATGTCCCTCATAAACCAAGATCCAGACTCAAACCCACATCCCTGTCTCCAAAACCCCACTTTAAAAAAAGCCACATCCACACTGACACACCAACAAATGTGAGGCCTAACAAAATTTACAAAAATGTGAGTGGCAATTGATTGATAAAAAAAAAATTATTGGGACTGCAAAGCTTGTATAATTTTTTTTTTCAAATTTCCTAGCATTTTTTTTAACTCTTGTGAATTCCTTGCAGGAAATATTTAAGGTATTTATTTGGAAACTTTTTTTTCTTAATACCACTTTGTAAATTATTTTTTCAGAGAATTAAGCCAGGTCATGTTGGGGTGGGATGGCAACTTTGTTAAGTGAGGACCTGGGTTTAAATCTGTAAGTGATATATTTTACTTTTTTCAACTGAGTGTGGGATGGAGTGGTATTTGTGATGGAGAATATTTTTGGTGAAATTGAATTTGAATTAAATTGTTGGAAACTTGGGGTTATTTTTGAAGCAACACTTTGCTAAATAAAAGTTCTTGGATTTTTGGGTAGTCCTGAAAAGGACTGATATATGACAGCATGTTCTTCCCTCAGTCTTCTTAAACTCTGTCCTCCTGCCCAGCCATCACCCCCACATGATTGAAGTAGTCTTTCACTAGGTCTTGTTGATGTTTGGCCTCTCTTGATGGGTTTCTGAAGTTCTCTTGATGTCCCTGTTCCCCCTGGCCCCCTTCTGGTGGTTGTATGTTGTCAGCTGGAGTTATGTAGTACTACACATGTTAACACAATGTCTCTCACAACTTTCGGCCTCTGCTCCATGGTGGTCAACAGCACCCTGAATCGCTTGACAAGTATACCAAATGAGTTCTTGACCACTCTTCACCCCCTGGATATCCTGTAGTTGGCTATTCTCTCTTCTCTGGTCAGTTGGTGTCTACTGTAAGGCTTGACCAGCCAAGGCATCAGGGCAAAGGCGTCATCCCCCAGCAGGAAGTAGTGTAGATTTGGCCCCCCAGGTACAAGTGGTTATGGTGGTGGTAGTCCCAAGGTTCCATTCTCAATTCTTCTTTTTAGTTTGAAAATCTGTGCATCAGATGATGACCCACTGGCCCCCACATTGACCCACAGGAACTTTTAATCTGCATCGCCTAAAGCCAAAAGTACCAGGGAGAAGTAGCCCTTGTAGTTGAAATATTCACTGCCTGATTTCTTGGGCTTCTTGATAGCAATGTGTTTTCCATCTAATGCACCAACTGCATGGGGGACATTTCATCTGTTTCTAAATCTTTGTTCACAGGATCAATGGGGCACACCAGATACTCTTGTTGAAACTCTTTCAAAATGGTTTTGCAGACCTGGGGGATAAATTTGCAGATGGTCGATCTTCCAACCCTCCAGTGGCATTGCAGTGAGGTGTAGCTTTCCCCCGTGGATAAGTGTCTCAAAGTAACTGCCAGTTTCAAGCCGACTTCCAGTGGCTTCCTGAAGTTGGTGATTGACTTCCTGAGGTAGGGGGTGATTCTTTCTTCAATCAAATAAAAAAATCCTAGCTTCATCCTGGTGAAATTTCTGTAGCCTGGTATGTCAGTAGTGATTAACTCGTCCAAGAGTGTTCTGTAGCAACCTCTTTCCTCTCTCTGCAGTAACCAAGGCAACTGTGGCTTCCTTCTCCTTCTTGGTGCTGGGGGTGGGGGTGATGGTGATGCTGGCTGGGCAGGTGCTGGGTTCTGCTGTCTTCTGTGTCTTGAAAATATCAGGTACAATAAAAATTAAACTCAATAAAAACCAAGACCCTCAATAAAGACCCTCAAGTGGTCTATCAGTTGCTCTTGATGTGTTCCTGTCATCTCTGAACTGTGAAAATGAATGGCATATCACAGAGGAGGGGGTTTATATAGTGTGATATGGATCCAAAAACAATCAGTCCTGTCGAGAAGGGTCGGGAACATGCTCCCGGCCTGTCTGTTTGTCTTTACGGCTTGTCTGTTTGTGATCCGGCTAGTCTGCTAGGGGTTCAGGGCTTGTCGTAGAAGTTCTACGACTGGCCGTGCAAAAAAGGTTCCCAACCCTACGGCTTGTCGGGATGGTCATTACGACCTGTCTGTAACTTTACCGTCCTGTCGGAGATTTCATAACCGACTCATCATTTTCGTGCCATTTTTTCTATGACTCTATTACTTTTGCAACCAACCCTAGAGTCATAGGGTCGGTTACAGGGTCGGTTCCAGTGGAGACAGCTAGTGCATAAGATTTATTGCAATGAAAACTGCCCAGTTCAAGTTTATGCCCAATAGTTTTGCATGTAGCAGTTAAAGGTGAAAGTTATTGGTTGTGTTGTTCTTTATTGGAAACCAATGAACTGGAAAAAAGTCAATTTTATTCAAGAAGTGAATGCAGCATTTCATTTTTGGGGGGGATATTCATATTATTCTGATAGCAATATGACGAATCCATGAAGAATGCCCGTAAGGAAGAATGCCGATCAGGTACTATGCCCCCCAGAACAATGCATATCAGGAACTTTGCCCATCGCCAATTTATCAGGGGTGAAATTTTGCCCATCAGGTTTTTACATAAAGCTTAATTAGGTATAAAGAAGGCCTACTAGGTGGCCTTTGCTGCATTATCAACAGCTTCATGTTATTCATATATGTTACTTGTGATAAAGGGATTTTAATGCAAGGTTACAGTAGTGTATATGAACAACCAGAATAAGTTACAAAATCATACTGCAAACTTCAAGTAATTAGTGTGTTGTTGTGGGAAATGGAGATAATAAAGAATAATCGAGGTGGTCAAAAACCTATTTAAACATATTTATGATTTTACATACACCAAAATATTCACCATAAATACATACATTCGATGAAAATACTCACAAGGAGACTATTTAATTGTAAGGGTTCTGTTACAACTGATCTTGCAATGGGACTTCTTTACCTGAAATGTTAGTAAACATTTAGATCAGTAAGGTTTAGGTTAAAAAAATTATGGGTAAATTCCAACCCTAAAAAAAATCTGAGAAGGGCAAAGTTCCTGGTGGTCATTCTTTTGCCGGGCGTCATACCTGATGGTAATTCTTCCTGATAGCCATTTTTGTGTACACTCAATGTGACACATCCAGGGAAAGGTATTTTAATCCTGCTTTTTATCTGCTTACATTAATCAGAAACTATGCATCAGATTGGAGTCACATTGTCACTCATGACTCTGTCCATCTCAAAGATGATCCTGATCCGGAATTTAGAATTTTTTTATTTGAATTTCCCGACAATATGTGCTCCATAACCAAAAAAAATTATAAATGCATTGGGGTGTTATTTTCTTTCACGGTGGGGGGTCTACCCCTAGCCCAGTCTTCTTCAGAGATTAATCAGACCTGCAATTTTTTTTTAATATTTTAGGCTCCCTTAGATACTGCTTATGTCTTCTTTTTTTTCTTCCAGATATTTCGTTTAAATGTTCCAAAGTTCTAACAAAACATGAAAAGTCAAAATTTAAAAATGGTGGTCCATGCATTGGAAAATAGATTTATTTTTCCTGTTGAAGTACTGGTATGACATGTATCTATGTCATAATATCAATTTTGTGCTGACTGAATTTCATTTTTCATCCGAAAATTCATTGATGTTTCAAAAGGTAAATTAAATGATTATTAATTTAATAAACTAATAATAAAACCTAAATGCAATTGAAAAAAGGCAATTTATAATTGATCTAAAGTGACATAA
Organism: Sabellastarte sp. h YS-2021; assembly: GCA_964017235.1. Taxonomy (NCBI): domain Eukaryota; kingdom Metazoa; phylum Annelida; class Polychaeta; order Sabellida; family Sabellidae; genus Sabellastarte; species Sabellastarte sp. h YS-2021. Next base: position 67,938,486 of record OZ024927.1, read on the forward strand.
ATTACTGTATATTATTTTAGAAATTTCTGTGAAAGTTGTGCTGTTAAATGCTTACTATGTTTCCCACTTTGTGTGAAATCAAATGTGAATAATCTGGTTGAATATTTTCAAAAGATCTGGATTCAGATCCAGATCTGGACTGTGATAATCTAATTTTGGTCTTTGCTTACAACACATACTATTTGTGGTATATATTTATTGTCACAGATATACTGAAGGTGGAGCTCAAAGTTGTTACATCAGGCCATGTGAAAAAGATGGCGGATTGACAGAGGAGAACTTACAGTTCACTGCGACACCTGACTCTGATGGTCGGGTGGTATATACAATTGGTAAGTAGCATCAATGACTCACATAGTAGGGTTATATGGATATTTGGTGAAAACTACATGTTCATCCTACATATCAACACAGAAAAAATATGTAATATGTAAACAACTTACCATATGGGACTTTCAAATAAGTTAAGCTTTACACATAACCATCATGTAAATTGTGTGTTTCCTTTCTCAGAAAGGTATATGGTTGGATTTGTAGTTTTATCCTGTGAGACTGTTACAGTCATCCTTGAGTTTAAGCTTAGTAGATAAATAGAATGACTTTTCCATTTCAAATGGCAAGGGTTCTTGGTGATATTTTGTTTAAAAGTGTATGGAAGTAGTATAACATTCAGTAGTTTTGAGAAAAAAAACTGTTCACTATCTGCCTTTTTGTCACTGTATTTTTTTTTATTTCTTTTCAAAACAGTTGTCAATGAATGTACGGAAATCGACCCGTGTAAAAATGGAGCAGTTTGTAATGATTTATTACAAGGCTATGAATGCAGGAACTGCCCAAACACCCACACTGGAATCAACTGTGACACAAGTGAGTAAGCACTGATTACAGATAAGTCAGAGATATTTAAGCAGCTCCAGATGCATTCTGGTTGAACTTCGGTTGTGCCTTCATGCTAAGGAGGACCATCTTTATATGATCTTAGGCTGTTGACTTGATGTAAACAAATATGTTGATCTTCATGTTGTTTAAAACTTCCCTATGAAAATTGTATTGTTTTTGCAAAGCCAGACAGCTCCCTTTCATGACTTTTTATCAGTTGATGATGTCAGTAAAAGCAAGTTTTGATTCACTATGATATATCTATCATTGGTTTTCATAATATATTCATGTTTGTTTGGTAAAAGGGACACTAAGTATCCAAAGATATTAAAACACACACATAACAGAAAAGAAACCTTTACACATCTTTAGAAATCTTTTCTTTCTGACTGCCAGTGTAACAATTTAAAAATTTTGAAGATTAGCTAAATAAAAAATGCTAAATACATATTAAAATTGCAAGAATAAAGTGAATAAACTTGTAATTTAGCATTTCAGATATACTTAAAACACATAGTCTAACAAATAGTAATGTCATGTTACTTACTATACTTGATCAAAGGAGACAGCTACATGAATCTGTCTGACTGGACATCACCTTGTTCAAGGTTTTATTCTCAAGTGCTTGTTTCACAAGCTTCTTTCTAGTCTCAGTCAAATGTCTATATCATATGATGTAAGCAAACAGTGTTTCTACTTGTTTATTAACAGAAATGAATTGCTCTCATAATCCATGTGAACATGGCAAATGTCTGGACACTGACGATGGAGGCTACAACTGTGTTTGTTATGTGGGATATAGCGGAGTCCAATGTGATACATATATAGGTATTATATTTTACCCTCCCTATACAGCAAGCAAATGTGTTACACTATTGTATTTCACTGTATGTTTTACTATTATATTTCTTTGTGTCTATGTTTGTCCCCTGAGTTGTCAATATTCCTACATTTTTTTTCAATACTGTAAGTCACTGTGAAATGGGTATTGTTTTCACCCATAGGATCCTGATGGGAGCTCGGGTAGGTGGCGGGAAAAGCTTGTCTGTATTCACAAAGATTCTTATTCTTAGAATTAGTCTTATTCCTAGAATTTTTCTTAGAATTGTCGTTTTTCTTAGAAAAATTCTAAGAATAAGAATTTTCCTATTCACAAAGATTCTTATTCTTAGAATTATACTTATTCTTAGAATTATTCTAAGAATGGTTTTTATTGAGTTTGAAAATCTTGTCCAGGCTATATTTCATAAACTGTAAGGTGTAGGAAGTTGATACTTGGTGGGGACATCTTTCAGGGGATGTAGGTGTGCAACATCATAGTGTAACCTTGATTTGACATTTGACGTTGCTGTACTGACCTTGGCCCTTAAAATATTGTCTGGGCTATATATTGGAAACTGAAAGGCGTTGGAAGTTGATAATTGGTAGGAACATTGATTAGGGGGTGTTCAGTTTACATACAAGAAACTATACCATTTCTATACTTTCAGAGATGATACACAAAATTTATTACTAGATTTGTGTTTTCATGACACACAATACTCTGAAACTCTTCTAGAATACTTTGATTTTTATTTATATTAAGCTAGGCTAATACCTTATTCGAATATTTGTATAAATTGGACACACAGACAAGAAGTGGACGTCATCTTCTATAGCTCTGTTACACAACTGACACACTCTTTCACCAAGTATTTTCCTATAATATCATCCCAATTCAATTTCAAGTGTTAGTATATCAATTCGCAACTGGCAGAACACAGATCTTTTATGTTTTGAAACATTGAGAGTACCATAAGCTTCTGTCTTTATTTCATTTTTGAATAATGAATAATTTAATATGTTCTTAGTTTTGGTATGGATGGGAGTTTTGATTGCCATTCATTAAGCATTATTTCATCAAGTTTACTTTGAACAGTAGAAAGATCCACTTGTTCACTGTCGAGTTTTGCAAGCTCAAATCAAAAATTATCCTTGTAAAACAACTAGATTCCATTTTACGGATTTTGTTCCACAGTCTTAGTGAGGAGATAAAAACCCTATACTTTGAAGTGGCCAACCCATATCACCTTGATAACCCAAAACTGGAGAACGTCTATGTAATCCAAAGTAAAATCAAATATTTCTATTATAATTTTTTCTGCATTTGTATAATTATTATGACCCTAGACACTGCAGCCATATGTTAAAATATCCCACCAGACACAGGCATCAAACAGTTTTGTAGTTTATTTCTTTGACCTTTGGAACTGACATAGCATTTTACTTAGGGTTCTACCTCCAGCTTCAGATAATATCTTTGAACATTGTTAAAAACTTAAAAACTCATCTAAGATAACACCTAAATATTTCTGTGACACAGGACGCACTTCATTGTCCAAATGTGGAATTTTTATTTGGATTCTCTGACAGTTTTCTTTTTAAAATGTATATTAATTGAAATTTTCCATTTGCAGCTCCATTTGTACAGGTCTGATTGAGCATCTTTTGTAGCTTATCCTCAGACTTAGCAAAAAAATAACAAATTATCAGCACATAAAAGAATGCAAAAAATGTGTGTTAACAATTTTAAAACCCAACTTTAGGCGATTTAGTTCTATTACTAAATCATTTATAAATATGTTAAATAAAGTGAATGACAATGTATCCCTTGCCTAACTTCAGAGTTTGAGTCAAACTACTCTGTTACAAAAATTACCTAATCTTACACAATTAATAATATCATTACAGAGTTATTTAATGGACCAATAAATGTTGCCATCAATGTTTTTTTCTTCACAATTTATGAAAAGGAGGTTTCTATCAATTCTGTCAAAAGCCTTTTCTTATGCTGCAAATGTTACTTGATTACTTTATAGGTTACATTATGGTGTTACCTTTTGTCATCCATATATTTAAGATTTTATATAAATTTGTTAAATACAAATATCTATATACTTTTATAATAAGATTTGACACAAGTTTCATTTGGTGAACACGTATATACATATAACATATTTGATAGAGGTACTTTTACATTTATCATATATATGCTTTTAAAAGATTTGACACAAATATATTGTATTTTATTATCTACAAACTTGTGAAACATTTTAAATAAGAGCATTTGGAGAGCACATTCCTCCATCGAGGTCAAACAACTGGAGTGTATTTTTGAGTGTATTGATAAAAAATCCTTTAAAAATGCCTGGATCCAGACAATGATCTTGCTCTCTAGCAAAACTGAATCATCTCTTCTTTGTTTCACTGTCAACATTTCCTAAAAATTTTATCAAAATCCTTGTGCAGTTATTTTGCAAGCAGACAAATGTACACCTGCCAAAACATAAACTTCTTTTGTCTTTCATAGTCTATAACCCAAAAAGTTGCATTTTCTAATGTGGGTGTTCCACCACATGACTAAGGCTCCCGATTAAGTTTTTTTTGGAATCGGTTTCAAAAATTTGCTTAGTCCTAGGCATTCTGTATGGGTCGGTAGTTGTCGGTTGGGGCCGTGAGAAAAATCAAACATGTTTGATATTTCTCACGATCCAAACCGATTCTTTTTTCCCGCCATAAACAAAATGTCCAGTCCCAGACTTCCTCAGGCCTCCTCAGACCAAATTTACACAGTCCTATGTTGTCCCAGGCCTCCTGCGACCCTTAGTCCCAGACCCTTATTCCCTTAGTCCCAGGCCTCCAGCGACCCTTAGTCTCATTGCAAAACAAGAGTCGGCAATCTTGGTCTGGGGAAGACTAAGGAGCCCTCAGGGACTTAATCGGGGATTAGTCGGGGCTTAGTCCCAGGAGGCCTGAGGTGTCCTGGGACCCAGTTGGTATGTCTATGACAAGATCATGCTTCAAACTGACCTGAAAAACGGCTTAGTCGGTTCTTAGTCCCAGAACAGTCAGGGACTGTCTGGGGACGTCTGGGTCCTCCTCAGGCTTCCTAAGGCCGATCTGAACTTAATCCCAGACTTTGATACCGTTTCAATTTTCCCGCCCATTTTACTTTTTTTTTCACCGACTGTCCACGATTTAGGGTCGCTGATAGGATCGGAGCTTAGTCCTTTGGTGGAACAGGGGCATAATGCTGGGCGCTCAAAATTGGTTCCTGTGGTTCCCAAATTAAACTTTTTTCACTTTTATCTAGATGTAATTCTTTTCTCATTTTAGCCGATGGAGAATGCAATGTGGAGTCTGCAGTACAGTGTACAAATACACCAAATGATCAGGATACTTGTGAGAAGCTGGGGTGTTGCTTTAATACTTCTTGTTACCACTCTGACGGTGTGTACTGTTGTATTGATACGCATACTTTAACATTTAGCTTAATTGGTGGAAGAGCCAGAGAGCTGTGTTTATTTTATGCATGTGCAAATCATAAAGCCAGTATTGTACTTTGTCACATGATCATATCAAATGACATGAATCTTATCCAATCTATTTTATTTTGTACTTTCAAGTTTCTCACAGTTCTTACAATTTCCATCTGATAGAGAAGGGGATTGATTGGGCTACTCATTTGAAAGTTCAACATTAAGTTACTATATCTTACTCTAATGCAGTGAGTTTGAATCCTTCTAATGGTAACCTTGTGTAAGATTCGAAGGACTGTCCTCCTGTGATCTTAGCTCTTTATCAAGACAAAATACCCCAATGATGGTCCTTCTTCACCTGATAAAGAAATCAGATAGTTAATGCCCGCATTAAATGAGATATCTGTCAGCTAGTGCCATGAAAATGAGTGAAAAGGGCCAAACAGGAGAAATGACATGAGACATTTGGCAACTTAAGCCTAAATCAGAAAATTTTAGAAAATTTAAGAAACAGGAGAACGTAGCACTGAAGTGGAAATTTTAAAAAATGGTGTTTTTTTGTTGTTGTTGTTGTTTTTTTTTTGTTGTTGTTGTTGTTGTCGTTGCCCCTCCAGACACCCTATGGATATTGACATAAGGAAACAGGAGGAAAGATCGGACCCAATTTTAAACAAAGTAAGGAGAACCTAGAGTGGAGTGAGGTTGCATCCTTACTATGTCCCAAAATCTCTTTACAAGTTCCTCTACATGACATCACATTTCATGGGTGGGGTGGGGATAATTGGGGTGAAGTTTTCCGTCTCCCTATGAAATTCCGTGACGGGGGTTTAATGTGATGCAGGCATGAAATCTAATTGTTCTTATTTCCAGGAGGACCTTATGCTTTACAACCTCAGTACTGCACTGCTGAAATTCTAAAACTGGAAGACAGGGAAGAGTGTGGCTATCATGGCATCCAGTACTATGAATGTGTATATGAAAGGAACTGCTGTTTTTACACAGTTGATGATGGCCCTTGGTGTTTTAAGCCCAATCGTAAGGAAAACCTGATTTATATATATGTTACAGTAAATATGCGAAATCAGTAAATACGCGTATTTACTGAAATTTTCAGTAAATACGCGTTTTGATCAATACTGAAATCACATGATAAAATAATAAAGGTCATTGCTGCACCGGCCCTGCGGCACCATAGTCCACGGTAGAATCCTTGAAACATAATATGCAGAAGCAAAATAACTGGCGTGATAAGCAGAATTGTCAAACCATTGGTATTAGCCATTGTTGATGTTTTATTTGTTTTTAGTTATTTTAAGTGATATTGTTTCTTATATTATATGTTAAGTGTATAGTGCATATAATAATGTATTTACTCTGAAATTCGTCATTACTTTTCAATAAAACTGATTATCATTTCTGGATTTTGGTGTTCTGCATATGATATTTATTAGTACATATACTAACCATTCTTTATCATTTGTTTTCTAACAAAGTCATCATGAAATTTTCTTCTTTCCTCTGAGTATTTGGATATAAAGCCACCGTTTGAAAACATAAGAAAAGTTGGATGTCTGAATATATTCCAAAACTCCAGTTTCTGAAAATAAAACATAGTCCTTAATGGCCCAGTCATTGTGAAATTTTCCTCTCACTTCCAAGATTTTGTCTTTCAAGCAACTTTATAGAAACATATGAGAAAAATTACATACCTCTGTCAATAAATGTGTACTTATTTTTTAAATATTTTATTTAATAGTATGTGACATACGTAAATATTTGGTTATAGATGGTTAAATAAATATCCCAATTTACATTTAATTTAACCCTGTACTTGTTACATTTCTTAGTATGTTTACAATACACTTTTTGGATATTAAGAAAATACCTGGTTGTTAAATGAAACTATATTGTGACAGGCTGCAGTGATGACCCATGCATGAATGGTGGTACATGTACTAATGGTGAAGACGCTTATAACTGTACATGTACAGACTTCTACACAGGAAGTACTTGTGACACAGGTGTGTATTCTTAATAAGATTCAATAGTTTTACATCGGAGATTCATCTCTTACACTTTAATGTTCTAATGCTGCATCAGAAACTTAGTATAAATATGTAAAGTCTTTGAAAATTGTACATTCCAATCTATTTCAAAAGCAATTACAGTCATCTTAAAAATTGAGAAAACCTCAATGCAGAGTTTTTGACCCAGAGTGGTCACTTTTCATACATTCCTTGCAACTCAGGACAATTTAGCTGCTATGATGCCCTAGATGGAAATAGGCTGAACACCATTTCCATTGTGAAGTCACAACTTAAAAACAAAATCAAAGATGTTATATGGTTTTATTAAAGACTTATAAATATATCTCTGAAATAAGGCTGACTTTTATTGCTACTTTTGTTATTGTTACTTTACAACTTCAGCTGTAAATTGCAGACAATTTTATAAAAATGCAAACAATTGTTCTAAAAGCTTTTAAAGCAAAGTATTTCTTGATTATCATTTGATGAATTTTCTTGACAAAGGTCAAAGTTGAGTTTTACTTCCCACGTCCATTCAACAGCCAGTGTCATATTGGGACATTTCTTCAGCATTGCCACTTGTGGGAGTCGAACCCACACAGAGGTGACTGCCTGTGCTTAGATGCCAAACTTGCTAATCATTAGGCCACCGAGGACCTCAAATTTTCTTGACATTGTTAAAACTAAATCGTAAATATTTCATTATCAGTGGTCTAACCTTCTCACTGTAGGATTTTCTACACTTTCAACACCTCTATTGCACAGTTGCATTCTTTGTTGCAGACATCAATGAATGTAATGACTCACCATGTGATAACGGAGCCACCTGTGTGAATTTGAATGGCTCTTTCAGGTGTACATGTGCTGATGGATACACTGGAGACACATGTGAAACTGGTATGTTTCATTTTATTTATGTATATCCTTATAAAAAGGATATATTGTTTGACCAAGCAGAAACCAAAGGTATTTCCTCTCATATGTGATACACAGAAAAGTATTTCAGGTAGAGGTCTCAAATTTATAATATATAAGAACAAGAGCAACTAGTGTGTTGGTGACCTTGACCTTTGACTTCAAGATCAGTGGCAGCCTCAAGAAGGTAAATTGGGGCAAATTATTATCATTTTTCACAAATCTTGCCAGTCCACATTTCAATGTAGGTTAAATCAAAATTGAATTTTAAAAAGTGGCAAATCCTAAAGAGTAAATGGTTTAATGTTATTTTTTATGGCAAGCGTGGCGGAAAACTTACAAATTTAAAAAATATCAATATTAGCAGTTTTGTTAAGTTACAGGACACCTTGACCTTGTAACTCAAGAAAGATGCATATCTGAAAGAATAGTTACCGATCACAGACGGGGGGATAGGTGTAAATTTCATCTAGATTCTTTCTAAGCTTGTGTTTTATAGCATTAACTGTGAAATTAATAATTTTAAAAGATGGTTTACTGCAGATTGCATTGATTTACTACCATTATACATAAATGCTTCTTCAAAATGACATGTTCATAACCTTTGAATATGAATATACTGTGAATAAATTCTATGTGAAAATTGAGAAATTACTGATAGTTTGCCAAACATAATTTATGCAACATATGGTAAACTTGTATATCCAATCAAATATTACAACATTTACTGAGATCTAATATATCCTTACTCGACTTACTGACTCTATATCAACAAGCTTAATAAATCAAGTAATTTTTGTTCAGAATTTTCTGTATTTTAAAGGATAAATGTTCTTTACATTACTTACATTTGTACATCTGACATTTCCCCCCTCCATCAAGGTCAAACAAGGTCAAATCTTGACACTAAAACCCTTGTCTGTCATTATAATCTGTAAAGGGCTAAGATTCCTTTTTGTGGGGTCAAGTTTGACCCAACCTTCAAGGTCATATGGGGTTGACGGAACAAAACAATTGCAAATGCTAGTCTCAACATGGTCTCCCAACAAAAGGAATCACTATGGACAGATAACTGTTGACAACTTGAGTGTCTTTGCTGGAACTTCCCTCTATATTGACAAAATGAGTGTCTTGGGATGTAATGGTATTAACAAATTGAGTGTCACATCCCTATTGGGTATCACTTCTATCCATTTGAGTAGATATGAAATAATAATAGGAAATAATAAAATTTACAAAGTGTTGTTTTTCTTGTCCAGGCATTGAAGTACATTTTGTATTCACAAAGTTTAATCCATAACAAATATTCCCCAAAAAATTAAAACACTTCAGTTTTATACCAAATTCCAAATTCTGTAGAAAGCTCAAATGCAACAAAGATCTAAAGATATCACACAAGTACAAATTAATAAACCTTTTAAAGCTATGTCAGTTAATTTGTATCCCACATACAATCCACAAATTCCACATTCTATAAAACCACACAAAGGTAAAAACATGTCTACACTGAGCAACAAGAAAACCAAAACTGAGTGATAAGCATTCCTTATCTCAGGTAATTCTGGAGTTGCTGTGCGTGTAGTGAGATAGAACAGCCTTATGTCTCCTTTATATTGATCTGAAGAGATCAGAATGTTAGAATATCTCATAGGAAATGATCAGCTGTAAATCTTTTTGTGTGGTTGGATTTTACCTTTTACCCCTGCTTATTTCTCCGGTATTAGCGATCTTATGAGTATAAAATGTGAAAAAAAATTTAAATACTTCTGTGATCCTTCTGTAAGGTCAGATTTTACCTATGAACCCTTATTCAAGGAAAGACATGGTTAACGTACCTAAAAACCTTTACCCCCCCCCCCCCCCCCCCCCCCCCCCCCATTATTGACTCCAGGGGTTTGAAATAACTAATCATATCAAATATAAAAACAACTTGAACAACTTTTATGAAATTTGGAGTGCTTAATACAGATATTTGTAAAGATTTACACTTCAATTTCCCCATGTTTAGATTTAAATTTTATTGATTCTGGGGAGGTGCCAGATCCTCATTATCATTTGTGTGAGTGTTTTTATTTTGCCTCTGTTACAGATATTAATGAATGCGACAATGCAGACATTTGTAACAATCAAGGGAACTGTACTGACCAGCCTGGTTCATTTCAGTGTGCATGTGAAGAGAGATTCACAGGAGTCAGATGTGAATCAGGTAAGAATTTAAATTAAATCTAATGTTGGGTCTTCAAATTCAAATGTAAATCTTTTTAAATGATAGAGAAGTACATTAAATTGGAAAGATAATTACCTCAGCCAATGAAGTGTTATTTTGGACTGTTTGTCTGTTTGGTTGTTTTTAGCAGGATTACGCAAATACTAATGCTTTGATCTTCCTGAAACTTATAAGATGTTAGATGCTATTAAAAAGACTAACTGTATGACGTCTTACATATTGAATAATTTTGAAGAGATTGAAGAAAAAAACCTGCTGAGAAAAAGATAATAGATTAAGACCACTGTTCTAGTACTCCAATTGTCCTTCCCAGTTGCTTTTAATAACACTGAAAAGCTCACGTTTAAGAAAGGTTTAGGTAGAAATGAGAATGTTTGTAAACCTGAATCTTGAAGTTCAGAACATTCATGTTGGATTCTGTAGCATTCAAATGCTAAATGCGTATCTTCCTCATGATATTTAACTATTTGAAGTTTTTGTCAACCTTTTTCTGAACCTTATCAGATTCTGTATTTGAGAATCCAATTTGTATACCTTCAAGATCCGATTTCAAACCAAAAAGGTCTGATTGAAACAACCCTAAGGACCAATCTCAAACTTATCAGATTAGAATATGATTCAATTTAAAATTGCATCACACAATAGGGTTGTTTACCCAAATAGAGACACGTGTCCCCAAGCTGAAAGATCTAAGAGAATCCATTCCAAAATGATTGCTGTATACCATTAAAAGGACTTTCGCCTTCAAATAAGTTTGCAATGGAAATGGGTGTATCTGAGCATACTGATTCTCCTCAGATCATGGGATTTTTCTTCATTTCATAGATACAATTCAACAACAGAACATCAATGTTAAAATTGCTGGAGGCTTCTTATATGCCTTATTGGTTTTAGTCACAGAGAACTCTTCATGGAAAGTTAACACAGAAGAAATCAGGCCATGAAACGCCTTATCGTACCAGCCGCCATGTATGGGTCTGGGATAATTTTTGCTTTCTAAGGACCCACATTATGAGACATCACTGGGCTAAATTAGTATTTAAATCTCCTCTTAAAGCAACTCTTTGAGGCCACCAAGTGGCCCAACCCTGTGAGTTATAGAGGTACTTACAAAAGAGACATTCCTAGCAGGCATTTCTTCAACAAGTGAATCCACAGAAGATTTACAGAGGTTCTGATTGCCTGAACTCTCCCCTATCCCTTGTCAAGCCCACTCCACAAGTCACCAGTCATCTAGCCCTACCCCTTCAAACATTAGTAAAGGTTAATTATCAGATGGAAGTCCAAGAAAGAAGAAAAAAGTTTCACGACACTGGCGACCACCGGGAACGAATGTTAGAATTCGGAGGAGGATTACATATTAGATTGCTATATGCAGCTATATCATTCTCAGTAGGAAGGGATAACTAAGATTATTGCAGCACTAAGTCTGAGTACAAAAAGTATTTTTTTTTTTAGTTTGTTTGTTTGTTTTATCTAAAGCAATCACAAGGAAAGGAGACACCATTTACCAGAATCATTCTTTAAATGATTTAATATTAGTTGCATGTTGTTGCATTGCAAGTAGTTTAATTCTCAAGTGTGAGTCAATTTGCAATTCTGAAAACAGCAACAGAACTTTGCAAGTTCCAAATGTTGCCCAAAAAGGCCGCAAATTACTTTAAACAATTTGAAAAGCTACAAATATAAAAATTCACAGTAAATAACAAACTATTGCAAAGTGATCTAATTCTCTCTGGTTTGAATTTACAGAAATCACAAGCTGTACCAGCGCGCCATGTGACAATGGGGGTACTTGTGAAGTAGTTATGAATGGTTATAGTTGTAACTGTACTGATACAGGCTACACGGGTGTCAATTGTACGGAAGGTATGATCATTTTACTGCTCCGCACTAATACATACGAGGTATTGCAATATGGGTTTATTAAAAATTTCAAAATTTACAGTGTGTAACCAATTCGATACTGGCAGTGTATTTGGATAAATACCACATTTCCCCCCTTTTTATGTAATATGTGATGCTTTTTTATTATTTAAAGTTTCACTCCTCACTAGAAGCCACACCATTTTGATATGTATCTGTTACAGTAAATATATCACATTGTGTGGTCTAATCTGGGAAAGTCTAAACTGTTACACCTGTTCCGATCTAGTGTGAATATCATAAGAATGCTTGAAACTTGTGAAAAGTTAAATTTGGTACAATAAACAAAATTATCAATGGAAAACTGCAAATCACAGTTTCTTCCAACTTCACAATGATAAACTTTATAGTATGACACTGAATTCTATGTTGTTTTAATGTTATATCATAGTGTGATATATTTACAGTAAATATAATACGTTGTGTGGTCTAAGCTAGGAAAGTCTAAACTATTACACCTGTTCCAATCTAGTGAGAATATCATCAGAATACTTGTGTAAAATTAAAACGTAGAAAGTTAAATTTCGTACAATAACAAATTTTATCAGTAGTTTCTTCCAAATTCACGATGATAAAATGTATAGAATGACACTGAAGTCTATGTTGTTGTAATGAGATATAATCCATTATTACAATATATACTACATTGATAAAATGAGATATAAGTGTTGTTATTATAACATATGCTGTGACGTTTTAGTGGGATAAGCTATGTCATTATAACAAGATCCAATTTTATGATATATTTATGACTATTAAATGAATCAAGCCAAATGAAACATTATAATTGTGATTTATAGGGAATTCTTTCAATAATATTGTACGAATTTATGCCTTATGTGTTTAGGAAATTTTTACAGAAGAATTAATATGTAAATGACTCAATTTTAATGGTCATATTAGACATTGGCTTTATCATTCCATTTGCCATTCTAAGAAAATTTGCCAAATCACATCCCACCTTTTGTATTGATGGAGTAGTTCATTCATAACACTGTATTTAGACACTGATATAAGTGAATCAGGAAACTGTAAGTTTCTCTTGGAAAAGTCTTTGAAAGGGCATAAACCTAATGAGGGTGTTCCATCTTGTCAGTAACTATGAATTTTTCAAAGGTCGGGAGCAATGTTTACATAGTCAGTTAGGATCAGTTGTAGTTTCCTTGCTTGTTGCGGTGGATTGGCAAAATATCAGACATGTTTGATATTTCACCGACCCTCCACGACTCTTGATCCGGACCTTGGCTCTGCCCACCAGGAAACTGTCCTGTCATGTGTCTCTATGGCTTGTACACACTTCCCATCCTGTCTTATACGGTAATCGTCTTGTCTAGAAGCACTTTCTGGCCTGCCGTGGTTCAGTACCTGGACACCACTTCACAACAGGCTGTAGACACAAACCCATCAAGACGGAAAGATTCAAGTCTTTGACCACAGAGTTGGTAACATCTCAGCAGGACAAGCAGTGAACACACCACAACAAGCTGTAAAAGGAAAGTGACAAGATACAGACAAGCCAGGAAGTGTGTAGCACAGGATGGCTTCATTTTACTGACCCACAGCTTGTGGGTTATGGGATCTATGTCTATATAAGGCAAGTCGGTTCACGCAATTGATTATTTGGGCTTTGGCATTTGAGGGATTATATAAAGCGTTTAGGTAGGCTTTTCTTTTTTCACAAATTAACTGAGGATTTACTTTTGAGATACAAGTTGGGCTGACTTGTTGATAAGCTTTTGTTTTTTACAAACACTGCATTTATTTGATTTATGAGATGTGTCCTGAATAGAACAGAGATGAAGATAGAAGTGCCCACAGACAAACCTACAGAGTTTGAGTTGGGAGATACAACTGCTGATATACAAAGGAGGAGGGATGACAGAGAAAAGAGGGAGAGGGAGGAGACAGAGAAACAACAGAGGGAGGAGAGGGAAGAGGGAGGAAGAAAGGAGGGGGGAAACTCCATAGTCACACACAGAGGAGGGAGTGGAGGAAAAGAGACCAAGAACTGAGAGGAATGACCGTGAAATAGACACAAAGAGTAGAGAAAAGGCCAGTGCCACTGCAGCCTCAGCACATGACATCTCCAGGGGTTCAACTGACATGGATAGTATGAAGATGAGCATGCGATCAGACACCACACAACAGCCATTGATTGCAGTCCCCAGTGCAGTTACCAAGCGTTCAACAGTAGACCAGCGGGTCATGGAATAGTTTGCACAGGTGAAAACCATGCTGTCATCTTTTCTTAGGCTAAGGCAGGAGACCACCAGAACAGCCTTCTGCAACTACCTGGCATCTGAGGTGGAGGCTTTTGCAGAAAGACACTTTCAAACATTCTAAGATCATCATTGCCACTTCCATCTATGTGTCATAGACTTTTCAGCAGCCACAGCAACCAGCACCTGCTGTCGGGGAATACATATTGCATATTCCCGAAAGTCAGATGCCAACAAGCCAGGCCATCCAACCAGATCAGCCGAGTTAAGTGGCACTGAGAGGACAGCAGTAGCCAAGAGGTCAGCAGATTTCCTACCTAGTTTTTGACAAGCAACAACCCGACACCAGCCAGCCCAGCCCCAGCCCCCCCCCCCCCCATCAGTCATCTGGGCCCAAGCAGCAGCAGTAGACCTACTGCTCTTGCCCACAATCGATCATTTCCAGCATAACTGCAGTAAAAGGTCCTTCTTAGGACCACTGCTGATTAATATGTCCTTCTCAGAACCACCATAAAAATCTCCAAACAAGCAGCATTATACTGTCCACCATCAAACACGTTACCCCAAACACACAAAATTTTAAGTTAAAAAGAACAAAAAATTTTGGAATAAGAACTTGAAGAAAAAAGAGACTTTAGCCAAGAAAAAAAATTGGGCCAAAAAAACGAAACTCCCCCCTCCTCCCCCCCCCCCCCCCCCCCCCCCCCCCCCAAAAAAAAAAAAAATAAAATAAAATAATTTAAAACACTTTGACTTCTAAGAATCTTTGATATTTTTGGGAATGATTTTAACCTTTGGATCCCTCCCACATTTTATTTTCTGACCTTTGAGAAACTTTTTGAAGTTCTCAAAAAGATTTTGATACTTTAGAAAGTTTTGAAATTAGAAATAGCTTGCAAATTTTCCAGAAAACTTAATTTGAAAAAAAAAATTCTTTTGAGGTCTACATATTTTGAGTTTTAATGTGGGACATTTTTACAAACCTTGTGTTGGAGTTATTCATCAGTATTATGAGACTTCTTGTTAGAAATATGTTGGAATTTTGGGGAATTTGTTGGAAATGTGTGCAACACTAGCTTAAATATAAGTTCTTTGAATATTAGGGTAGTCCTGTAAATTACTGATAGATGCCAGCTTCTTCTGTCCCCATTGTAGTTTCTTGGCACATCTCAGATCCTGTCCTCCTGCCCAGCCAATGCATCAAAATTACCGAAGTAATCTTTCAGTATGTCTCACCTGTTCATTTTGTAGGGCTGTTATGTCATCTGCTGGGGTTGGCGTCTATCTGCTCTACCCTGGTGTGTCCTCAGTATGTTGTGCACCACCATACATGTCAAAACAATGTCTCTAACAACCTTCGGCCTTTGCTTCATTGTGCCCAGTAAGACCTTAAATCTGCTTGCCAGGATTTCAAACACATTCTCCACTACCCTCCTGCCTTTGGAGATCCTGTAGTTGGCTATTCTCTCTTTCCTCTTACATGGTGAGTTGTCTTCTGCTGTAGGTTTTCACAAGCCATGGCATCAGTTCAAAGGCATCATCGCCCAGCAAGAAATAATGAAAATCTGGTCCTCCTCAGGTGGCGGAAGCTCCAAGGTGCCATCCTCGATTTCTTCCTCAACTTGCAGAGGTTAAATGTTTGTTCATCTGATGATGATCCACTTGACCCAATATATACCCAGAGGAATCTGTATTTTGCATCAGACAGGGCTAGCAGCACTGGCGGAGAAGAAGACCTTGTAGTTGAAATTTTGTCTCCCAGATTTCTTTGGCTTCTTCATGGCGATATATCCCATCTAATGCCCCAAGAGCATGGGGACATTTCATCTGGTTCTGAACTTCTCCTCCACCTTTTTCCAGTCTTTAAGATCGGTAGGGCAGTTCAAATACTCTTCCTGGAATTCATCAAGGATGGCCTGGAAGAAATTGATGACAAATTTACCAGCAAACTAGGCAGTGATACTGCAAGGACATGTAGGTTTCTCCTATTGCCAGGTGTCTCAGCGTTATTGCCAGTTTCAATCCAATTTCTAAAATTGGGGACTGGCTTCTTGATGCAAGGGTGTATGTGGTGGGCGCAAAGTACCGATCCGTGCCATCTTGAGATGGTACTTGCACGATTTTGTCATCAAAACACCGCGCGCCCATCTCAAGATGGTCGAGATGGAGCTGCTCCAAGTCACAATAATTTGTGTCGAATCTTGATGTGATTGGCTGTATTTATTTTTGTGGTGGCCACTGTTTGGCCAATTTTATAACACACTTTATTAGCACATCTAAGGATCTTAAGATATCAGCCCATTTTAAGGTCTTACAGTTTCAGCTATTGTTCTGTCTAATACTCACTGATCAGAGGCCAAGGATTAATTGCAATCAACCTATCACTGTTAAGACATTAGCAAATCAACATAAAAGGAATCACTTCATATTAATATGGACCTGGTGACACAAGGCTTTTTATGGTTAGTTAGTGATTAGTTTATTGTAATTTCTAAGGCCCTCTGCTGTCCCTGAGCTCTGGGTAAACTCAAGCCAAGACTAGATGGTGACAAAGTGTTTACCTTTATGAGTACTTGCGTGTTCTTACAATGTGATAGCACATCTCATTATAATGACTTATATCGCATTATAACAAATAATTTAATTGAAATAACATCTCACCATGACAACATAATACTTTATTGACCCACACAAGTTATTGTTGCTATATGCAGATATACCATATCCAAAATACTTTGAGTGCTTAATGCAGATATCTCTGATGATTACAGGCTTCAATTTCAACATGTTTAAGGTTATAGTCTATTGATTTTAGGAAAGCATCATATTTTTCTTTATCACTTATGTGTTTTATTTTTGCTTCCGATAAAGATGTTAATGAATGTGCTGATGCAGACTTTTGTGACAATGATGGACAATGTACTAACCTGCCAGGGTCATTTCAGTGTGCATGTGGAGAGGGATTTACAGGAGTCAGATGTGAATCTGGTAAGAGTGCAAAATGTGTAATATTGGTTCTTTAAATTCAAAAGTAAATCTATTCAAATAAGAAACATACACGTGTACATGCTTAAAATAGCCTGTGCTGTCTTCTTTGTCATACTTGGAATGTTCTTAAAATACTGACTTCAATTGTATGTTGTTATTCATAAAAATACGAATCATAGCCCAATTTTATTTTTGTTTAAAACAACTGTTACATTATTTTTTCACAGAAGTTTTTTTTTGCATCTGTTGTAGATCTCAATGAATGTGCTGATGCAGACTATTGTGACAATGATGGAGAATGTACTAACCTGCCAGGGTCATTTCAGTGTACATGTAAAGAGGGATTTACAGGAGTCAGATGTGAATCAGGTAACAGTTTCAATTTCTATTTCAGTCCCAAGAGCGACCAAGATGTAAGAAGAAAGGCCAATCTGTGATAAGGCATGAATTGAAAAATCCGCAATGCGGAATAAAAATTTATTTTTAAAAATTTTTACATTAGTTTGTTAATATGGTTAATATAATACATCTACCTCTACACCTACATAACTGAGTGTGCCAGGCTATGATGTTGAGATATTATCTTTAAAAATACTTGTACATACAACTAAAAAACTTAATATAAAACATCTAGCCATTGGACACCACTGATTGCCATAAAAATTTTACATGAGTACATAATGGCAATGTTTAGAGAGTGCATAGTTATATAACATTTACTGTACAAATGCACACTTCCAGAATTTAATAGAGTGATACGAATATGACCTTTAAAAATTCACATTAAATTAACAATAACTACATGACTATGCTGTCAAACAGACTGTGTGTTTTACATGTTAAAAGTTACTATGACTAAAATTTTAGTACAAAACTTGCTAATGACTTAATTTTTACTTCCATTAGCCATTAGTGGAGCAAGTCCATGTAAGGGACTGGTAAACCACATTAACAGTAAAACTAGCAAATACACTGACACAGTGGAGCAATTCAGTGCTGAAGACTGTTAAACCACCTTGATTATAATTATACAGAATACACTGACAAAGTGGAGCAATCCAGTACAGAAGACTGGTAAACCATCTTAACTTGATGCAATTGACAATTGTTTAAGAATACTACACACTGCTATAATAAAGTGGAGTAAACCACTACAGACTGGTGGTAAACCACATGCAACAGATGATATAACTTAAAAATAACCACCTTACTGGTAGCCTATAAAGCACAGAAAAGCCTAGAAACGAGAAATTATGATGTGGGGAACCAGGGAGGGAGGGGATTTTTTAAAAAAGTTCCTTCATGGCAGCTTTGTTACAAGTGAGAGCCCGCCAAGGATGGTTTTGAATTTATAGTGGAAGCCAGGAAGGCGAAGGAATCTTAGAAATAGTGCCAGGAAATGTGACATGATGGACAGAAGGTACAAGGGGGGGGTCACTATGAATAGGAGACGAGGGGTCACCCTAAAGACTGAGCTGCATTTCTGTTACCCGAAATTTTCCCACACGTTGGTCTTCAAATTCATCTTCAAATTGATATCAGAAATAAAGAAAAACCTGCTCCGCTAGATAGGTTATCTCTTCTTTTTGGTTCTCATATTTGGTTTATTTTATGAAGATGAACAATTAATAATTGTGTTGCACACTCATTTAATATTACCATCTTAATATTTGTGATATACATTTTTATGTATCATTTGTGATGTTTTCCCATTTTACAATGGTTAATGATTATAGTTTTCTGCTTTTTCTGTTTGGTGCGCCTAGAGTCCGTCTTTCAGATGGAGATTAAGCACTATAGAATACTTTTACAACTATAATTTACTACTATTCTAGAATTTTGTCTAAGAATATGTTTATCTTAAGCAACCATTATTTTATACATAAAAGTAACATATAAATCCAATGGGGTTTGGCAAGCATACTGTTTTTGTTATTCATTTTTTTTATATTTGGCCAATATTTACATGTCACAGCAAAAAAAATCTAATTTAACATAAAACATACATTAACTGAAGCTGGGGATTAAAAAACTATTATTATAAACATATGTGATTATTTTCAGAGAATGCTGACTCATCTGGCAATACTGCAAACCAACATACAGTATCAATTGCATTCTCTGTACTGATGGTTGCCATGGTTATAGCAGCTCTGGCTGATGAGACCCGTCACAGGATTGTCTATGTTTGAAAGTTGTTAGGACTCACTCATGTGCCTGGTGGTATAACATTCATACATCTTGTTTGTTAGTGTATGTTGGTCATATTATCTTTCTTTTCTGTCTGTCAGTTGTTAATTTCAAGCTCACACCAGTTGCCAAAGGTTCAAACCCAGAAGTTTCAAGATACATGAAGGCAGTAAAGACACAGTTTGGAATTTTTATTTATATGTTAGTAAAATATGGTTATGTACAACACTTCAGAGCATTTAAAATTGTAAATATTGAACAATTTTAAAACACCAAACCTCAAAAGAGGTGATAAAAATACCCAAGAAGGGTCGTTAAACATACATAAAATTCCCTTTGGATCACAGTTACAAATATTATACTTTGAAACATGTTAGTGTTAGTAGATCTCCTATCAGGATGAAAAGGTCATATCAAATTCGGTGAGGTCATATTCGGGTCAAAAGGTCATGTCGCCATTAGTAGGGGGGTACCAGGGTCCGCCTGGTCCTGCCTGAAACATGTGTCTTCTTCGGTAGGGGGGGGCCAGGGTCAGCCTGGTCCTGCCTTAGTCCTCTAATACGACACTTGATACAGGACTATAAGTATCAGTGAAGGGTCAAGTTCGGTAGGGGGGGGGTCCCAGGTCAGCTGGGTCCTGCCTTATACGACACTTGGTACAGGATTACCAGTACCAGTGAAGAGTCCAGTTCAGTAGGGGGGGTCCCAGGTCGGCTGGGTCCTGCCTGTCAGATACATCAATTCCAATGTTCATGTTGGAATTTTAGTCAAAATTATGAACCAAACACTTAAAACCCATATCAATCCTTGGAGAACTCCTCTTGGTAGGTTCATTTCCAAGAGGGTCCAGGTTCTAAGATCGAAACGAAATTGACCCTAGTCAAACTCTTGAACCCATATCAATCCAGGGAGAACTCCCTCTGACTGGGTCAATGTCAGAGGGGTCCAGGTCAAGAGTGATATCATAAGATAGTGTCAGAGGAGGGTGGTGGGTCAAATTCTTAATTTTGTTGTTTACAGTATGGCTGCCGTTTTCAAAGTGACCCTTATTATTCAAGTTGGGGTTAGCTACCACTGGCCTTGGATCTCATTGGTCCAGGCCACAGAGTTTAAAGTGAGGCCCTGCCATAAGACCTATGAAGTTAAGGTTGGTCAACTGCCTTAGCAGGCCCTTAACAGGGTCGTGCTACACACAGTTGCCAAAGGTTCAAACCCAGAAGTTTCAAGATACATGAAGGCAGTAAAGACACAGTTTGGAATTTTTATTTATATGTTAGTAAAATATGGTTATGTACAACACTTCAGAGCATTTAAAATTGTAAATATTGAACAATTTTAAAACACCAAACCCATCAAAAGCTTGCAGAAATGAGACGGGCAAATGTGTGAGGTATAATGGTGGGGGCCACTGATGCATTCTGGAGGTATGTCCAAACAGCAGAGCTGCGCCATAACCCATGTGACATTATGTTCTGCAAGGACACATTATTGTCGAAGGCTAGAGTTGCCCCCGACCTCCTGAATGCATGGAAACTGTGACCTTGGGTAGGGATGTTTTTGTGGATTAAAACTCTTTTTAAAGCATCTCTGATATGAGAATCAATTACCTGAGCGTATGGTGGAAAATTATTGGCAAATAATGGGGAGTGGGGTGGGAGTGGTCTTGACTGAAGCAATTTCTTAAGTGCTCTTACAGGACACAACAATGGATTACTGAGTTCTGGAAGCTGGATCACGTGGTGTGCTCTGTGATCCTGAAGTGTTTTCGTCCACTTGACCACCAGGTGGGCTCCTGGAGGGCCAAAAATTAGGTCTTGCCTCAAAAAGTGTCTGTCACCACTGAATTGCTTTGCGCTATGAGGGGCTATGTTGGACATTCTCAAAAATCCGTAGAATGAGGTTAGAAAAATAGCTCTATATAAGCAAGGGTCACTCAGAAGGTCACACGCCAAGGATATTTGGTACAGCATAGGTATGTCAAAAATACCCCTAGGTGTGGGTCTGAAGGTCGAGTTCATGGAGATTGACCTCATATATTTGGTAACATTGTGATTATCTAGCCCTGAATGGTCCATGTCATATTTGATTGCCATATTTCTGATGGAAGACAGATAATTTTGAATGACCTTGGGAGATAGTCGGTTTTGATGTAAGTATTCAAGAAAGGTCAAAATGGAGTTGGGGGTAACAACTCCTGGAAGGTCCATAAATGTGAGGAAAGCCAGATACGTTTTGAAGTTCCTCTCATGAGCAGAAGTAGTGGAAGGTCTGTAGGCCTGCTGTATCTTCTGCCAGGCGCTGGACAACAAGGGTGTTGCTTGGCGAGAAGCACCTGAAATTATATGGATAGGTCCAGGGTTAGGTCTGTGATTCCTATTTTTTCCCAATGATAATTATCTTCCAAATACGATAACAATTCGGGATCAGTATAGCCCTTACCATGCAATCTGGACAAAAAATCAGCCCAGTTGTTATGTGTGCCTGGTATGTGGTTGACCTCTAGGTCGATGTCACAAGTAGCAGTGATGAGCCATAAATTTCTCAGACATGCTGCCAGGTATGGATCTTTCGTCTTACCTGATGCAGTCACCAGGACAACAGCCAAGTTATCACAAAAAATTTGTACTTTTGAGTGTGCCCAAAACTTGTGCCATTTCCTAAGTGCTACCAAGATATTGAGCATTTCAAGATGTACAATTTTTAAGTGAAAATGTACCAGGGGAATGACAGGTGTTGCATATACCCTATTGTTCCAAATCCCACCTAGTCCAGTAAGTGATGCATCTACATGGAGAGTGTGGTCAAATGGTATGGGGTCTTTCTTGATGTATGTAACTCCGTTGAATTTAGGTAAAAAAGCCAAAAACCAAGCTAGGTCTTGGAAAAAATCCTGGGTCAACTTGATTTTTGAAGATTTTCCACTTTCCCTAAGGAGATTGAGCATCCTATTTATGAATACTCTGGCTGGGGCCACGCATTTATGTATGTAAATCAGTTTGCCAATAAGAGACTGTAACTGTTTCTTGCTTGTATATCTTTTGTTCACGAAATTTTTACATGTAAGGTGTATTTCCTGTAGTTTCGTGTTATCAATACTTAGTGAATTGGTGTCAAGATTGACACTGATACCCAGACAAGTTACTGTTCTGGAGGGAGGGGTGAGTTTGGTTTCATTTATTGGGAGTCCAAGCTCAAGCAATAGGGTTAACAAGTCGTGAAAAACAGCATTGGCTGTGTCTCTTGTGGCAACAATGACGTAGTCGTCGATGTAGGCGATGTTGGTCATATTATCTTTCTTTTCTGTCTGTCAGTTGTTAATTTCAAGCTCACACTACTTTTTTCCTGCTCCCTGGCTCCTGGTTATAAAATGATTCTCTAAATAGTCAGTTCAGATAGCCAAGAGTCTTGAAATAGCATAACTGTAACTTATACCCACAGATTTAAGAGGGGATGTCCATACAGTAATTTAGCATGTAATTACATATACAATGACATGCTTCTTTTGTGTGAGACAATTGAAATATTTTATGGGTTATGTAATCTCTTTAGTAAAGGCCTGTCACACTTTTCTGTGCGGTCATAGATCAAGTCGTTTTTTTTTAAAGTTTTGCTTCCTGACCTTGTCCTTATGAATCCAAAAAGGCACATCTTGGTTGTGTGAACTGAAAAGCCCCCATACGCCTTCACCTTCACTGCTTCTTCCTGTATACTTCAATACAGGTTGTGGAAAGATGTAACAACTATTTCAACCATTTTGAAAAAGCTGCCATATGTTGGAAGGAGTGTCCTCCGTGTTGTGCCCAAAGCATCACACCTTAATAAAAATCCTGACATGTGTACACTTATGAAATATAAGGGATCCTACCTTATATACCTTAGGTGTGGGAAAATTTTGCCACATGCTTAAATTTGACCTTTGATCTTTATCAAGGTCACATGATCAAAAAATAGTCGTTTTGGGTACACCTGCCCGTCATCACCGCTCAGCAAAATCTACTGACCACAGAGGCTTCTAATTTTGTACACATGTTCATACTATCAAAAAGGCAAGCTGATTAGATTTTGGGAGCAATCTCTTGAAAATTGACTGCTTTATAAGCAACCAGACTGTACTAACCAGAAGTCTTAAAATTCATGTGAACCCCCTATTATCTTCTTAAGTATTGTATTTAAAGCCATAAAATGTATTGGGAGGTAGTAGAAAACCATATGTGGAGAGTCTAGAAATCAAGTCAAATCCCCCACCCCCTGAAGGGTAAAACTGGGGTTATAAAATAGCCGATTTTGACATTTTCCTTATATCTCCTTTATTATTGCTTTTACAGCTTTAAAATGTATTGAGAGGGTATAGGAAAGCATATACAGAGAGTCTATATACCCAGTCATATTTACTCCCTGCCCCCTCATCTTATCGGTCAAACTAGGCTCATAAAATAGCAGTTTTTTTTGCCTTATATCCTTTATTATTGCTTTTACAGCTTCAGAATGGATTTCATATATTGAGAGTCTATATAGCCAGTCAGGTTTATCCTCTGACTCCCTCTTATGGGTCAAACTGGGGTCATAAAATAACAGATTTTCTGTTTTACTATATATATATATCCTTTAAACTATTCTTCTCACAAACTATAGCATTTATTAAAATAAGTTTTTACAATTTATGACCAGAGAAAGCAAAACTTACAATTTTGGTTCATGTTAATGCATAAACCTCCACAATGTCTGCTTAACTTTCACTTCTCTCAGCGCTGCATATTTTTCTTTTCAAACACCTTATTCTACTTTTTAGTATATTGCATCTAACCTTTGGGGACGCTTTGTTTTTGTTAGCAAAACATTTTTCTAGTTTACATTGGATCATATAAGTCACTAATTGCAAGTGTAAATAGACAGTTCGGATAGCCAAACCTGTATGATACATTGTAAAAACAAAAAAAAAACAGCCGAAGTTTTTGTAAAATCCCAACAGAGTATAAGCACTGGTAATTTATCTTATGAATATGAACAACTTCCATGGTTGATGCGTCTTGTAAATATAAGAATGAAATGTTTCACCAGTATGCAATACAATATGTAATTCCAATTCAACTTTTATAGCGCTTAATCTCTGTCTAAGTGACAGACTCTAAGGCGCAACATCATAAGCATAGTTTCAAAAATCAATTGTCCTTATCCATAGTTATGGTCGACATCACGGAGAACGCCATATGAGGTGGAAAATACTAAGGAGGATAAGCTTGGCAGAATAGGTATGCCTTAAGTTTTTTTCTGAAGGAAACAATAGAAGTGGCAGATCGTACATCATCAGGGAGTTCATTCCATATTTTGGGAGCATGTAATTGCTCTCAAAGGTGTATTTCATCAGGTTAAGTACAAATTGTATCTGGCTAGAACAGGGTTATTTTTAATATAAATTATATTTGTGTTTTGGTGTAATTTGCCTGGCCCTTGCCCTCTGTTTTTAATGTATTTTTTAAACTTTTTAGTTGTGTGATACAATGGGTAACTAATAAAGTTATATTTCTCCACACTTGCTTATCACTGAGTATCTTGAGAGATTTTGGAAAACTACAATAAGAATTCTAGGAGTAAAGAAAGAACATTTTGATCCATAAAATGGCAGAAATCCAATAAAAAAATAAATATAAAATTGACCACAAATAATATAAATTGACCACAATAGCACAAGTCAAACTGCAGTTAAAAAACAAATATTCATATAGTACTACATCTATATAAATGTCGTAAAACACAAGTGGGTACACTTCACTAGAACACTGTTTTCAGACCTCTCATGTTGTCCAAAACAGAATACATTTGATTTTGAAATGTCCTTTCGGTTGTTTTAAATGTGACGAATTTTTATATTTTATATTTTAGTAAGACTGTTCATAAACAAGAATAATTATTTAGTCACAAGGATACTAGTCAATTTTCAGGTCAAATTTTCGGGACCTCTTAAACAATCCATTATTTTCCAAGAAGGGTCAAAGAGCCATTAAGTTTACAAAATAGAAGCGTCACGAGGCTATTGTTTTTTATAAAACCCAGATGTGCAACCCTTCCATTGTCTCAACTCTCCATTATTTTGCATAATGGAGAGTTAAAACTACATTATTTTCTAAAAGTGGATTGTGGTTCAAAAGAACAAAAGGGTACTTAGTATTTGCCAGTCATCCTCAGCACAATGCATTCAATATTGAAATGTGTTCACAACTTCTTTCATATTAATTAGTTCAGTGGGTACATTTACAAAGTCTTTTCAATTCTGAATGACATTCAGCATTCATAGAAAAATACCTCATGGAAAAATTCGACCTTGTTGGATAAAGTTGGATATTCTTTAATTTATAAATGACATAATTAATAATGACAATGTTCATGTTGTGGATAATTTGTTGTAGTGAGTTTTTTATGTAACATTACCTAGGTCTCCCCCAAGACAATGACAAAACCCAAGATGGGATTATATATTACCTTTATTCAACTGAAAATTCATTTTATTAAATTCATAGCTGTAAATTGTTACTATGTAATAGCATATGTATAAGTTCATTTAATTTTACAGTCCAATTCTATTTACAGTCTATATCACAGGCCAGGTCAAACCCAGCAAATTGCAGAAGTAAAATCATACAGTTATACACACAGTCTAATGACAAAAGTTCATTATGAATGGCATACTAAAGAGATGCATTCCAGATACAAAATTCCAGCAAAAAAGGTGACGAAGATTAAATCCATACAAGATAACATCACAGTTTCATGAATAACGCAGTTCCAAGTATGAGTCCTATATTAATAATGAAGTTAAGAACATTTCCATACACAGTTTGATCCCTGAAACTGTGATCATATAACAGTACAATATGACATATAAGTTCCTATTTCACATCCAATAGTAGGACACAATTGAAATGGCAGTATCCCATTGTCCTAATAAGAGAAATATGGCAGGCAGGGCCCCCTTTGGAGTAGAGATCAGTGTGTGGAACTAAAACCGCTTTGGACATCTTCATAACACTTCTGAAGGTCAAATGAAAGTTCTATCTCACTACACACATAGTAACTCCAGCATTACCTGAGATAAGGAATGTTTATCACCCAGCCTTGGTTTTCTTGTTGCTCAGTGTAGGCTAGACCGAGTTTCTGTCCCGTCGCCAATTGCTATTGATATACTGATGGACACAATGGCGAGGGACAGAGTTCACATGTACTTGTTGTTTGTGTAAATCTCAAACTGTGGGAAATTATTTCATTTACTTTAAAAAGTAATTATTCTGTCTATGTAGCTGTATCTGGTTTACAGTACATATGCTGTTTAACTAAACTGCTTTTACAAGCAAGGAATTTCTGTTATAGATAACTATGTATTGTTGAAGGTTTGTTTACATTTTAAAAACAGGTTAAAATACATGCATGCCAGTTTGATTGGCATTTAAATATTAGTGAACGGCACATAAACATAAATAAAGAATTTAAATAACACTTTATACCTGATGTAATATGTGTAGAAATATGCTGTTCAAAATTTACACAGAAAACAAGTACATGTGAGCTCTGTCCCTCACCATTGTGTCCATCAGTATATCAATAGCAATTGGCGACGGGACAGAAACTCGGTCTAAGTGTAGGCATGTTTTTGTGTCCTTTTATATCATGTAGAATTTGTGGACTGCATGTGTGATACAAATTCACTGACATAACTTTAAACCCTTGTTAGTTTGTACTTGCATGATATCTTTAGATCTTTGTTGCATTTGAACTTTCTACAGAATCTGGACTTTGGTATAAAATTAAGGTGTTATAATATATTGGAGTATTTGTTATAGATCAAACTTTGCGAATATTTCATTGCTTGGACAAGAAAAACAATACTTGGTAAATTTTAGTATTTCCTACTCTCATTTCACATCTATTTAAATGGATAGAAGTGATACCCAATAGGGTTGTGATACTCAATTTGTAAATACCAGTACATCCCAAGACACTCAGTTTGTCAATATGGAGGGTAGTTCCAGCAAAGACAATCAGGCTGTGAATAGTGATCCCTCTAAAATGTTTCCTGAGCAGGATGTGACACTCATTTTGTCATTAGTGATACATCCCAAGATACTCAGTTTGTCAATATGCAGAGTAGTTCCAGCAAGGACACTCAGGTTGTCAACAGTGATGTGTCCATAGTGATACCTAGTCGGGATGTGACACTCAGTTTGTCAATAGTGGTACATCCCAAGATACTCAGTTTGTCAATATGCAGAGTAGTTCCAGCAAGGACACTCAGGTTGTCAACAGTGATGTGTCCATAGTGATACCTAGTCGGGATGTGACACTCAGTTTGTCAATAGTGGTACATCCCAAGACACTCTGTTTGCCAATATGGATGGTAGCTCCAGCAAGGGCACTCAGTTTGTCCAATCCAAGATGCAAAAAATTCAACAGAATATGTCTGTTGTGCACCAAATGTGTGAGGCTTTGTCAAGAAGCTTCCGACTCTGATTTACCACCACCAAAGGTCCAATGGCCTAGATGACATGGCAGCTCTCTTCAGTAATTCAAATGAATCTGGAGATAAGGATGATAACTGGGACATATTAGATGATATTGAAGATCTGAAGGATGATGATAAAAACGGCCACTTGTGAAGGATAAGGTAATAGAGAAAGTAAACGACTATGTCATGGGGAATTAAGGTTCCAAAAATAACTATTGCCCAAACAATTGCCAATCTTTAGCTGTAACTTGGTGCAATGAAGATACATGGTGAAAATTAGACAAACCTTGTCAGCAAGCTGACATCCGTGTGGTTGGTATCCAGCATCCCAGTACTTCCGGTGCCACTTCTATGGTTTATATATTGGAATCCCTATTATCTGGTGGGTAGTCATCCAGATCGACAGATATACAAAGCAAAGGTTTTGACTCTGGCAATGTTAGGATATGCCAATCAAGAGTTATCCAAAAAGAGGGGAGAAGCCATTTGTATGGCCTTCAAAAGGGTCAATGCTGGACTGGTGAGTGTACATTCCATACCAGTAAAACTCAAACTATTTGGGGATGATTTCATAGAAAAAACTGAGTGATTTAAAACAAGATGCGTCCCTGAGTAAAGAGGTGAATGCACACCAGAATTCAAAAAAGTACCCATGAATCCTGCATCGTGGCACACAAAATTAATGTGCTTTAACACGATTTGCCAGATAACATTGAACAGTTTGTAAATTGTCTTTTTTTAAATCATTGTTACAAACGGGCCCAATTGACACCCGTTTCTAACATATTAACAATGATCTCTGGGTATAAGATACAGCTTGATTGATGTCAAAACCTTAAACCCCTCAGAATAGTATTCAATGAAGATGATTATACAATAATTTAAAATGACATGTACCAGGAAATCAGATTACATTTCCAATGTTTTTATCAGGTTAAAGAGTGATAACACTTTTAGAATGATCATCATAATAATAATAAAAAGAGCAATTCACACTGCAATAACCATGATAAGGCCCAATTGCTATGTGGCATCAATTGATTTAAAAGTTTAAATGATGCTTATTATTCAGTGACAATCCATGAATAGGGCCAGAGTTTTCTTTAATATTTATTTAATCAACTGCTTAAATCAGTGTACTTTATATTGAGTCAGAAAGGTCATGAACTTATTGGATATACAGATGACCAGTACATCCAAGGAGATACAATAGACTCTTGTTTTTCCAGTGGGAAAGCCTGAATTCACTTACCTAGGTCACTAGAATTTGTGATCCCAGTTTCAGGTTTTGTCTGCTGTGCCATTTAGGCCCTTTAGTATAAACATCTGCATGTTAAATCTGAGGTAGTAAAACAAAACATGGGCAACTTACATAAATACATGACACTTTCAAGTAATGCACTATAGAAGCTGAATTGTGGAAACAAAACATTTCTAACTCCAATAAACTAAACTGCCAAACACGGCCAGACATCACAATATACATAGTTGCTAGCTTGGTTGACTAGGGTGCATTTGATACATTTGTATTGGGCCGTTTAGACACCAGCGCCGGGTCAAAATGGCTCACTGCGCCGTTTCAACACCATGGTTAGTTTACGTGGCCACAATGGGGGTTTCTACATTTTAGAAAATCTGACAATATTTTACAAAAGAAGTGGCGGACAGTGCAGTGGTTCCAGTCTGACACTCGAGGTCTTAAGGTGAAAGAGACTGGGGCTGTTTTCTCAGCCCCTTAGGGTGACCTCTGAGTTTTTGAGGAGGAACCTGTATTTGAAAGGTAGCAGCAGTAATGTTTGTGGCTTATACCCCTGTATATGTATTTCAACTTAACTGTCTGGGGCTTATACCCCTGTATATGTAACTTAAATTATAACTTGTTATCTACTGATATGGACTTGCTCACCACTGTAACTAATTGAGTGATGTACATGTATACTCGAGTGTGGCTTGTACATAGTTCTGTAGTTAAGTTTCAATTTCTGAATTTTAATGGATGACATGGATTACTTGTAACTTTAAATGTGATTACTAACAGGTGACCTAGATGTAAAGTTTGTGGTATCATTGCTTAGGTGTCACTATGTAAAGCAATAAGGACTGGTAATTGTAATGACTATTGTAGATGGTACTTTCATGGTAACACATACTGTGACTAATGGTTGTCTAAGAGATTTGATACTGAATTAATATTAACGTTATATTATAAGTTGCTTCATTCTATTATACAGTTTTATACTTGCAAATATACAATTTTTACTGCTATACATAATTGGTAGACAGGTCACGTATAGGTAGACAGTATCCTTGATAGCATGAAATAGTTGTATTCTGGCCATTAGGTTCCAGAAGTATTTGCAAGACATTTAACAGATAAATTCTAGTATCAACACCTGTATGCACACGTTGTTACAGATGAATGTAATTATTATGTACTCTTAGAAGTCATCTTCATGTTTATTTTAACATTTTGAATCTATATACTGAGTATTACAATTCTAGATCATACTTAATAATTTTCCATTTTCTTGTGCCTGGTATTGTTGGCCAGTGAGTCTTCAGACTGACAGTCTGATGCCTGCACAGCGGGCTGGGCATAAGCGTCCATCCTTATGTTAAGTGTAACTTATGTATTTTTTATCATTACTTTTAGGACTGTGATTTTACACACAAGTTAGTGTTGGTTGTTAATCAATAGTGTGCAGTAAATTGTGAGATGGCTGGTTTATCGTTTAATTGTAAATTTTAGAAATTCCATGTAATCAAAATGTTATACATTATATTAGTTTGAATTCTTACTGGCATGGGGTCACCTTCCTTCAGGTACACATATGTATTGTCTTCCAATTATACAGGGTTTCACCCACTTTCTTTAAGATGACCTTAAATTTGCCTTTCTTTAAGTTGGCCTTATGCCAGTCTTAATTTAACTACAGAACTGTAAATAAAAGTAGTATGCATTATTGGTGAATAAATAGCATAACCCGCATTGCTTGTTTGACCTTTGACCCTTAGGGGTCATTTGAGTTGTCCAACTTCTGGGGCTCGAGGAACTGATTAATCATGTTTTTGCAAGATACGCCTTGTCTCAAGACTTTATACTTGAGATTTTATTTACTGGAGAACACTCACATTTGAACTCATGTAGATATTGGTTAATCTATTCTTCAAAGTACATACAGATATATCTACAGGATTTCTAATTTTAGACATCTGATACTCATGGCAGATTAGCTTAATACATGTTGGACAGTTTTTAAGAAAACAAGGAGACATTCACTGTATTAATCTCTGGGGGACGGGGAAAGGTGACACAGTACACTATGGCCCAAAGTCAATACTAATGATTATCTAAATCCGTGCCTTTTCTTTTGGCGAAGATATTAATCCATTTGTAAATGTCATTTTATAGTATAATCTTTCTAAAATCTCTACACAATCTGCCACAATGGCGAAATGTTCAATACACTCATTTGGCTCTATTCCAAGTGAAATGATTGCTTCCCGTGACTGCCCTTTGGTATTTGGTTTAGACACCAGAAATGCACAAAGTAGTAATATGGACGGATAGTCAGCCAAAATGTTTTCTAATCATATAGTTTAATACACATCCAAATTGTGCGAAATCTCTGAACTGTCAAAAGTTCTCTTTTTTCTGAGTCAAATATACATTATATTTAATACATACAATATTCTGGGTGGCATGTGTGTCTTAATAATAAGTATATTCAATAAATGGTATATACAATTTAATATCTTATATATGACTTAATACAGGGGTTTAGTGTTGCGTTTTGGCTATCAAACCCTCAGACGCAAATGTAATTACATCAGCAGTAGCCCTTATCAAAACTTTATTATGTAATTTTTAGTAGTGCAGGGGGTCAATTACATTACGTTTTATTTGCAAAGGGTGCTTTCCTCATGTTCACTTACCCCTACCTGTTTTATTAAAAATTAACTCATACAAATAAATATGTCACAGTCCCATATGCAGATAAATATGTACACAACATTTTGGTCAAGTTTCAATTCACTATATTTTTCCATAAGAATACTAGAGGCCTGTTTACAAAGAATGCTTGTTTTGCAGTACATCAAGGGAACTACAGTGGCCTGCACTCCACTTCAAAAGTAACATATCTCTTACTGAAATTATTTAACGTTATGTGACGTTTAAATGTTGTACTTAACCTCCCTATTATCTCGCACAAATAACCCAATAAGTCATATATCTAACCTGGTACAAATAAATTTTCACAGAGTCTATAAGTCTCACATGTGACCTGCTAACTTGCACCTATGATTTATAAACTCATATGTGTTAATTACAATCACGTAGTATTATGATTAACTAAGTATCAGATTATTAACACATATACATGATTTACTATTGTATAGTATTACAATTTACTAACTATGAGATAGAAGTCCTGTATATGATATGCATGTACGGAATGCTAAGTTGTACATGCAAGGTATTACGTTGATCAATTAACTTATTAATTTACTATAAATCAGTTTTTGATGCTCACGGCTTCCTTAAAATGAGAAAATTTAGGATGGTCAGTTAACTTTTGTGGGTTTTTTGTTCTTTTTACATATTACATACATGTTAACATACACTGCCCTATGGTACTTTCCACTTTTGTGAAAGGAGGAAATTTATATCATGATTAAATGTTGTTGATACCAAAGACAGTGACTCATCTTCCTCAAACTTATCATGCTTACTGTTTTGACAACAGCATGCTTAACGACTTCTGTAAATATGGGGCTTTCACACTTTCCTGGATGAACTGAATATTTGCTGAAATGGCTGCTGTTGTACAGGGAACCTAAACCTCGAGAAGAATATGAATTAAAATGGATAAACATGTTTATATTGAAACAGGAACATGGAATTATCAGTCCTGTTGTCCCCGAGAAAACGACAGTTCAAATCAACACAGTTTCACATAGTTTTGATGTGATAAAAAGTATAACTTCATCATACATGCGGGGCCACCAGAAGCCTAGTGATTGCCAAGTGTGGCATCTAATCATAAGCTGTCATGTGCACAAATGCCGATGACCTGTGTAAATATGAGTCTGTCTGTTAAACAAGATGTAAACACTTAGCTCTGACCTTTTTAGGAAGTCTACAGAATAATTGTTTTTTTCCTAGACCTTCGGTCATTGTAAAAGTGTGGATAATGCAGCAGTTACATAGAAGTGACCAAAACAATTATCCTCCCTCTACAGATGATTTTTCTGGTTTGCATCGCAATATTTTTGAGACAAATCAACTCTAAAATGGATCAAAGTCTAGGGACCGCTTTTGTAGAACTTTATTAGACCATTTGGAGATTAATTCAACCATCCAACAAATGTTCCTAAAAAGTCTATCAGGATACTGGAACGGAACAGTAAAACGGGGGTTTAAGAAAAAGTACAGAATATTAGTTTGAAAATACAAGTTTAACATATGATGATATGTTTGGATCAAACTTACACGCTATTTGTTCTTTATATGTTCAATTCAGTGTCCCAGAGATACAACATAGATTTTCCTCTTGTTGTGTCTAACTTAGCGATCTTTTCTCTTGATTAAAGTATGCACTGTCACAAAAATACTTCTAAATAACTTAAGTAACAGCCAACTAACAACAATAAGGATTTCTTGCTACATTTCACTTACACAAGAAGTAAGAATGCCTTATTATTATTATAAAATTCAGAGTACAAATGCTGTTTTACTAGATCAGCAATTGTTAGGATCGGGGAATGTCCTACAATCAGATTTAAACTCTTCATTTATATTTAAGTCACCAGAATAATGACACATTATCTCTCTCAGTGCTGCCAATAATCCCAGCTAGATAGCAGGTTCATAATATTCTTGTAACAATAGCAAAAATAGTTATCTTCAAAACTTACTTTAAAATAGGTTAAATATTTGGGAAAAATCTTGAATTGGTCAGATGTTTACAGGGTAAAAAAAATAAATAAAAATTCATGAATGAAAAAATACAGTTTAAAGTAATTAATTCTTAAAGTTTCCATTCAAACTTGGCCAATTAAAACCGACTTTATTGGCAAAAATAGTCATTTTTAATGGACATTCTTAAATTTATACTAAGTCCTCTCATTTATAAAATAGTATTGAAGGCGTTGTTCAACTAAGTAGATAAGATTAATGGACTATTGTGCTTTTATTGGTTATTGAAGTCCCCACGCATTGTTATGTCTCCTCAAATCTCTCTGTGCCATACAGTAAAGGGTTCTCTCTGCCTCTTTGTGGAACATGGATGCAACATATACTGGGATTTTTTTCCTTCTCGTGTTTTTGGGATGTGTTCATCTCAGTACTTCATCTGACGAGATAGCAGTAGATGGTGAGCCTACTTATTATACAAGTTTTCTAAAAAAAAAAAAAGACAGTTGTACATTTAGAAAATTAAAGGCCAAGCTAATGTAAAAAAGCTATGACATAGTTTTGGGTAAATATTATCAATCTGTTTCTGTCTTCTGAATATTATTTTATGGACAACAAGATATGATATATTTATTAAATTGTATAAATAACTTATAGCTTATAAGTATAAATATAGCTTATCTCTCATATTAATTGAATTTAATTTTAATAAGTAATTTATTTTAGTTAAGTGAGATAAATATTACACCATTGGCTTCCAATCGACATAGAATAATGTTCAGCATAGATATTTCATTTTTTTTCAATTTCTAAGTATCAGTTCACCAAATCAGTCATTTAATGTTTTTTTAAATATCTAAACATCAATGTTTTAATCAGCCAGTATTTTATTTTGTTAGAGTTCTAAATGTATCTTTTACCAAATCGGACTTATCACCCCAGATTTTTTTTCTTAAATTTCATTTGTTATCAAAATATAATTCACTTTTCCTCTGAACGGGAGACACTATTAAACAGATAACTTAATCTTTAAAATTTGTATTAATAGGAATCGTTCTGTATTCATTGTCTATCGTACAAAACTAACTAAAAAACAACTGTAAAAAAACATGCATCAAGGTGATACAATGTCAGGCTTTGCATTGTGTATTCTTGACAATAGAATAATCAGTTGTAATTTAAGTGGAATGTATATAATAATATACATTCTATTATGTAGTCAAGGCTATATTATTAAACAAGGGTAAATACAGACAGGTACATATGTTTTCTTATGTATAGTGTGTCTTATTGAAATTTCTTTGTGAAACATTAAATAGAAATTGATAATAAAAGTAAAAACTTCCCTATTCAGATACTAGTAAATATAATTAAACTCGTATTCATTTGTAAACTTCATAAAAATAGACTTTTTATCTTTTCGGGAAGATTTTTGATAATATCTCAAGACTAAGTGCCCCCTTTCAATGTTTTAAGATAAATACAATCAATTAATACAATATATGTTTACCATTGATATCGGGTTTTTTTGACAATTTATTTTTGTGGATGTCTTATCTAGTTGCAGGCAAACAAAAGATATAGTATTTCGTATATGCTAAATATAGAGATATTAAGTCACTAATCATGATGTATAACAAATCATAACTTTTAACTAGAGCTATGTTTGTTGTGTTTATGATACATATTCCAAATCTGATTAAAATTACAAACAAGCAATCAGTGCCCGTGAACGGGCTCCGTGTCAGCTGACTGTGTGGTTTGAGTTTCTGAGTTTGAGTTTCTTAAGTTACTAATTTAACTGTTACAGTGTAAAAACTAGGTGGGAAAACAAATTTAAACAAAATACTGTAAATGCAATAGTTTTTGAGTTGAGTAACAACAAATTTACTCAACAGTATCAAAGTGGCTTTTGCTCAACTATGCAATGTGCTACAGGTCTGCAATTTTACTATGTTATAGCTGACCAAAAAGTAGGGGAATAACATATTTAAACAAAATAATGTAAATGCAATAGTTTTCAAGTTACACCTGATTTACTCAGCAGTGAGAACCTCAAAATAGATATTTCTAATCTATGCCATGAGCTACAGGTCTGCAAGATCACTATGCTATAGCTGACCCAAAAGTAGGAAAATAGCTAGTGTTCAGGTATGCAATGAGCTACAGGTCTGCAATTTCAGTATGTTGTAGCTGACTGAAAAGTAGGTGAATAACATATCAAAGCCAATACTGTAAATGGAATAGTTACAACTGATTTACTCAACTGTGAGAAGATGAATGTAGTTGCTGCTCTGCTATGCCATGAGGTCTACAATTTCATTATGTTATAGCTTTCCCAAACGTAGGTAAATAACATATTTTAATAAAATTCTCTAAATGCAATAGTTTTTGAGTGACAACTGATTTACTCAACAGTGAGAATCTGAAAGAGACTTTTGCTCAGCTATGCAATGAGCTACAGGTCTGCAATTTAACTATGAATAAGCAATAATTTTCAAGTTATAATTGATTTACTCAACAGCAAGAACCTGAAAGTAGCTATTGCTCAGCTATGCAATGAGCTACAGGTCTGAAATTTTACTATGTCATAGCTGTCTAAAAAGTAGCTTAATAACATACTTTATACAAAATGCAATAGTTTATAAATTACAAGTGATTTTACTCATTACGGAAGGTACTGAAAAATCAGAAAGTAGCTATTATTCACTTAGCTATTGGGGTAGACTGCCAATTTACTCACCATGTTGTAGCTATAGAAAAGTATCTGAACAGCATATTTTAACAAAATGCTCTAAATGCAATACTTTTCTAATTATAAGTGTCTTAGTGCATGATGTCATGGATTTTAACGCACTAAAAATTATTTTAAAAATGCATAAAAAATAATTAAGAAAGATCAGGCCTGATACTCACACAAGGGAATCTACTTGTGGGCTAGAACATATACGCAAGATGAGAGAGAAATCAATGCAATAGTCAATGAGAAAATTGTGATAAAGTGTTGATATTTTTACACTTTTGGTGGGGGTACCTCAATTGTAATGGCTCTGGGGAACACATGAACTAACAGATCTGCATGCCTTGAACATTTTTTCATCCTCGATAGATAAGGTATCTTTAAAACAACAGCATGTCTCTAGGTCTTGTAGTTTTGGAGAAGTTGTTCTTTGATCATTTTGTCACTGTTTTGGGCAAATTATATTTATATATTCATAAAATACATTATTCTAGAGTGATGCCATAATGTATCAGTCAGCTGACATAAAAATTAATTACAGCTTAAAATCTTGGGAATGGTGAAAACTATGTTTGGAAAAATAAGTACTTTTACTATAATAAAGGCCCTCGTGGTCTTAAAAGTTCTTAATATACCTCATGATTGATATTATGATGTTTGAGATTCACATGATATGGGCTAGTAAAAGACATTAACTGCAATTTGCAAATCTTTGAGGATAGAGGTTTAAATATGATTGATCTTGGGTCCCAGATTAATGCTGTCAGATTCGCATGAATACAAAAAATCCTTAATGGTATATCATATCTATTTTCTGGCAAACCTTTTATTGACCAATTTGGTTCTCATACAACTATTTTAATATTAAATTTCATTTTTTGTTGTTGTTTTGGGACATTTTATTTATGAATAAGTAAATAAAAAAAAGAAATGAAATACCCTTTGTGTAAAGTCTGTTGTAATCTTATAAGCACGTTATATGTGCCACAAATGACAATTCAAAATATAATATTATGACAAAGAAGGATAACAATGCCATAACAGTTTTAATCTGTAAATAGCCACACCAAAGCATCAAAAAGCATAAAGTAACTTATGAAGAACAAGCAGAGGAGATTATTTTTGACCAAGCAAACATAATTTTGAAGGAAGTTATTTTTTTTACAAAATTCAGAACATTCTAGATCTGTGCATTCAAATTCAAAGTCCTCTATTTAGTCTTGTCATGTAGTATAAATATACAAAGAAGGAATAAGTTGATAATAAGGTGTGTCAAATAGATGGAATTCCGCATATGTTGAACTTTATATCTTTAAAGCTAAGAAAGTGTGGGGAAAAGGGAATAAAATAATATTTAAAATATAATACGTGTAATTACAGAAATGAAGCCACAATGATCACATTAATTGTATTGATCTCTTCCCTAATTGATAAAGAATGGCTACTACATAACAATAACACAATTTTCGAAACAAGCGGAAAAACTGTTTTTAATACGATGGTAAATGGAAATTGCTGAAATATGTCAAAAAAAGGGATATTCAATGGACAGAACTATGTAATTTGTTATACTCTGTTATACAGGAATTTTACCTGTTCATTGTGGATATGGTTAACCGTTTTCACCCTGGAATATATATATTTCTTTTGCAATTGTGTTTTTTTCTGAAATTAAGAGAAAAACATACAGAGGGAGCCTTTTTTGGGAAAAAAGTCATATAGTATCCACGATATACTTAGTTTTGGTCTTACCTTCTACAGTAGTGAACTTTGCCACAGTTAAATTAGAAATAATCTTCCCTTTTCTGTACATCTTGATATATCTTCTGTCAGATTTATACTTTTAAAATTATGATGATAATAAAATAATTCAATGGATTTTAATGTGTGATTAAAACCCATTGTTGAAATGGAACAGTTTATTTTTTCAATAACAAATAGAAATATATAAGTTCACCCCTGTTCTTTTAAAAAAAAACGGCGAAAAAAATGTTTTAAATCAGCCTTGTGAAAAAAAATGCTTTGATGTATTTCAAATTAAGTATTCTGGCAACTCTGGGACTGGGAAAATCTTTTGTTTCAATTTAGAAGGGAACCCAAAAGCAATAATTGTGGTTAACATTTATTATGCCTTGTGACTAGATAGTTTTATATATTTTCCCGACAGGATGCGATTATAATTTTTACATGGTGTATGACAGTACTGCTCCAGGAGCAGAACCCAAAGCCACGTTTTGTGGTTCTGCAAGATCTGTAGATGTGACCTCAGATCCCAAAGACTGCATGAAAATACTGTGTGAGCGAAGATCTTCAGAAATACGTTACAATGCACTGAATTACAGGTAAGAGCGGGGTGGGAGGTTTTAGTTACAATTATTAACCTATTCACTACCAAAGCATCAATATACTGTGGTACCAGCACTGATTACATGATATATATGTTACAGTAAATATGCGAAATCAGTAAATACACATATTTACTGAAATTTGGTCAGTAAATGCGCATATTCCCTGAAAATTTTAGTAAATACGTGTATTTACTAAAATCATCATAAAGACTTTATATCTTAAATAGCTGGGTGTTCACTGCTATCTCTTCACATTAACAGTCATTTCAAACTTTAAATGGCTTTGTCATATTCAAAGTTTGATACTTGTTTACATTCCAGCACTGGGATAACTATTTAACATCACTTTATAATTTCAAAAGAATTTGCTTGTGATATGTGATTAAAACTTGTAATATTTATGTTTCATTTAAAATGAATTGTAATGTAAATAGACAAGTTTATAAATTTTAAATATCCAAACATTTATCAAATTATAATGCATTATGTATAAGGAATAACAAACAAGGTAATAAGATTAAGATATATTTATTGTTCAAGAACTGAATTTCACTGTAGTTTTAACAATGTATTTTAACAATGTATTTCTTTTCTAAAGGTCAGCAATAAAATTTAGATCTATAATTAGGGTTGAATAATACTTCCCTTTAATGTTGTCCCTTCAATTATGGAAGCCACACCACAACCATAGATGCCTTAAAAGAGATTA
The DNA here is from genome assembly GCA_964017235.1 of Sabellastarte sp. h YS-2021. Taxonomy (NCBI): domain Eukaryota; kingdom Metazoa; phylum Annelida; class Polychaeta; order Sabellida; family Sabellidae; genus Sabellastarte; species Sabellastarte sp. h YS-2021. Next base: position 67,978,363 of record OZ024927.1, read on the forward strand.
AGTCCCTCTGAAAGACTATGATGAAATCCAATTAGGGGCTAGCTGGCCTTTTAATTGTTTCTAACAACAATTCTTTGATCAAGTAGCCAGTACCTACATTAAGTCATAAATCTACCAGAAAATGGCAAAATATTAAACCTTGATTGAAATAAAATAAGGCAGCCACTAACTGATAATCTCTGTTTAACAATAGATTCTTCAAAAATACATGCAGACTTGTTTGGGTGTAAATGATATTGTCTTAAATGATAAGGTAAAATTTCTGCTGAATGGAAGTACAGTTAAAATATGTTAAAATCTAGAAATTTAAGTTAATTTCTTAAAATTTTATTTATTTCCAAAAAAAAAACACTTTGTATGTATCAGTCACATAAAAATAGTGAAAAGTTAAAACCAGTAAACTTGTGAAATAACATAGGTCATAAATCAGTAAATATGCATATTTACTGAAAATTTTAGGGAATACGCGTATTTACTGAATTGGTCAGTAAATAAATGTATTTACTGAATTGGTCAGTAAATAAGTGTATTTACTGATTTCACATATTTACTGTTACATATATATATGACCTAATGTCATCTTAAAATAACGTTGGGCGCGAAGTACCGATCTGCGCGATCTCGAGATTTAACTTGCACCATCTTGTCATCAAAAGATCGCGCGCCCATCTCGAGATTGCTCAAACAATCTCGAGATGGAGCTGCTCCAACTCACAATGATTTCTATCACAGAATGTTGATGTGATTGGCTGTATTTATTTTTGAGGTGGTTAATGATTGGCTGATCTTAATTAACCCCCTTATTGTAACCAGTTATTGGATTACATGTGGCTTCTTTATTTGCTTCAATTAATAAAACCCTGATAACCAACCCGAATTGTTATAACCTAATTGAATTAGATGTGGCTTTTCGATACACAATTAATTCACTTGATGACCCCTGATTACCACCGCCCCACTTATTGTAACAAGCCAATTGGATTACATGTGGCTTCTCTGTTTGCAATTGATCCACTTGATTGCCTCTTATACCCTAACCCCCATCCCCTTCATTGTAACAATATAATTGGATTAGTCGTGGCCTCTCTATTCTATTCACTTAATGAAACAGGGTTAACCACCCATAATTGATATAACTGATAACCATCCCTTTGTAAAATTAATATGGATTATTAACTTGTACATTCAAATCAATAAACAAAAATCATTGTAAGTTGGAGCAGCTGTGAAAGACTTTAATAAATAGTCCAACATATTTTGATATATGTCTTATATGGGTCTGGGGAAGTAGAATAGGCCCAACATGTCCTCCTACGTGCCGTAAGAGGTGACTAAATGGAGATGTAAATATCACAGTTCAATTCTAACTTTGACTTGATTTTATTGATGTTTTGTTTTATTTTACTTTTTTTGAGATTTATATTCTAGTTATGGTTTTGTACCTGTTTTATTATTCCTGTACCGTTTGTTGTATATTTAGGTCAATTTTAATCAGTATATCTAGTCATGAGTTTTTTGTATATTTGATCATGTTATTCTTATTGTTTAGTTAAAGTATTGCTAGTCTGTATTTATCCTTTCTCTAGTCCTTTTCTTGTCATGTGTTTTATTCAAATATTGTTTGCTGAATGTCTTTTTGTTTTTTTACTATGTGTATCTAGTCAGATGTTTTATTTGTATATTTGTTCATGTAGTATATATTGTTTAGTCAATGTATTTATTAATTTTAATGGTGCTGCATAACACCAAGGTGTTCTAGCATTTTAAATTTTAACTTTACTTACTTTACTTTACTTACTCTATGCAATAGGTCAGGGGGCCACGGTGGCAGAGTGGTAACACTCTCGCCTCCCACCTCTGCGGCCGGGGTTCGATCCCCGTCATGGCCGTAAGTGGGAAAGCTGGTAGTTGCTTGCCGTTGGTCGGCAGTTTACAGTACAGAACCCTAGCGAACTATATGTACTGGTTTCCTCTGCCCTTCCAACTACCCGTCGTGATATGACCTGTACAGTGTTGAAAGCGACGTAAAACCCCAAATAAACAAATATGCAATAGGTCAGACTATTTTTGTTCATTCCAAAATCTACATGTTTTGTTAGTTCTGGCGGCCGGTGTAGCGCGAGATAATGACTCCCCTATATTTGTCACTAGGGGGGTGGTAAAATATTCCAATGGGGGTTGAAACATTTTGACCCCCCCCCCCCCCCCCCCTGCAAGATTTGGAATCCCTCCCCAAATCAGTGATTACTATTGTGTTGGGATTAACTTGTAGTGGAACACTTACATTCTGTTTAATATTTATGTGGGGCCAAGCAAAGCACGTGCATTCTATTTATTTATTATTTGTTCATGCTGATTTTATATTCTTGCATGATTAATGAAATAATTATTGCATCAAGTCTTGTATAAAACTATGCCTTTTTGTTGAGATTCCTTTTGACAGTAATAATATTTTTCACATCATTTTTATACTATTTTATTTTGTGTCCAAAAAACAAATTAGCATCAAAGTAATATATAAATATAATGAGATTTACTCAAATTAAGCCTTTAACATGGCAAACATATTTCTGGCGATTTTATGGTTGAGTTTCATTATTTAATTTAACAAAGAATTATTAAGAAAACTATATTTTTACAAGCCAATGCAAATTAATATGAAAATGCAATTAAATTAAAGAAATCAATCTGATGAATTTGGTGATACAACACACTGATATGCATATATTTAAGTTGCATCTTTTGGCTAGGTTATATGAGAAACTGTCTATTTAAAAACTTAGTATGTAAACACTTAAAAATTGTGATTACATTAATCATTTTGCTTTTAACCATGTAAATATGTAAGTATCACCTCAAAAGGTATCTCCATATAGCATCGGAACTCCATCCACCATGGGTCTTTATGTAATCCAAAGCCACATTGTTATCAAAAGCCCAGGACGCTCCCGAGCGCCTGAACGTGTGGAAGTCTTATTCCCTAGGATCCCAGCCTAGGGAGGTCACTGCTCGCCGCAAGGTTAGACGCACCTTCGACGCCAACACTGAAGAAATCCCATTTACCTCAACAGTGAACAGTGGAGCATCTCTAAGCTGAGGAGAGGGGGATACCAGTCGCTGGAGGGCCTTGACAGGGCAGATCATGGGGTCGGAAAGGGCAGGCAGTTGGACGACCGTGGAGTGGCCAGACACTTGCATGTTCTTTGCATATTTTATTATAACGTGCGCACCAGGGCTGCCCCAAATTACATCTCCATGTGTGAGATATCTGGCCGTTGAGAACGCAGCCTTTGAAGGTGGAACTAAAGTTGCTAAGCAGTAGAATTCGTAGAACGCCATCAGACTTTGGAGTCTGGCAGTTTGCACAAGGCACTGACAAGTTCTTTCAACTTGTTAACTGATAGGATGCCCTTGACCTTGAAGGACAAGGGTGCATTGTGAGCGATTGCCTTTATGGCCAGTGAATACAGTCTATTACTGAGAACTGACGTGTCCAAGCCGTATAAAGTGAAGTAATGTGCCAGCACTGATATATAGTTTGTGATGGTTTGAGCTCTAAGCCCCTGTTGAGCTAGGTATTCTATGAACATGTCTACGGCCTGGAACGAGTCAGGAGGTGAGAATCGCAGGCAAGCTAAGAAGGCTAGGTACAGACGAAACTTACTATGATATGCAGCCATTGTTCGAGGACGGAATCCCCTGGAGATCCTGGAGTTGAACGCAGCCATCAGATGCTTGGCCAGTGGACACCCTGCAATTAAATATCAAAGTCTGGCTGTAAACAATCATTGTGTACTGTAAACCATTTACAATGTTTTAGAAATTTAACTACCAACGTATTTGTATTATGTAGGTGGTGCCATCTAGATAAGGTATCAGCATAATTGTTTTGGCGACCTGGAGTAAAATGCACAGTGGTTTTAATATTCAGTTGGGCTTTTAGCATCCATAAAGTCCTGGCGCAAGCAGCCAAGAAGGGATCCTTACTGCTTCCAGTCGATAAAACACTAACAACCGCAGCATTGTCGCAGAAGATCTCTGTTAACGAACAGAGACTGCCTCACTATTTTAAAAAATCACTCCTCTAATTCCCTTTAGAAAATTTAGCCTGAACGCATCAATCTCTCTGTATAGGAAAACCTGAAACACCAAAACAAGCAGTCCGTAATTGCTTTAGGTTAAAGAAACAATGTCCACTGTATTAATGATGTAATTAAATTTGTTAGGTAAGGAACACGTTGTTTTATGTATACTTTATCATTGATTTACACTGGTAAAATCTGAACAAGGATTCAGAAAAAAAGAATTGCTGTGCACAACTCATCAGTCGACGCCAGGGGTTAATTTTCAAATCTTACGGTGCCACAGTTAGACCCCAGTTACACATCCACGGATGCTCCGCTGGATTTCCCCAGATTTCCTAATATTGAAAATGTTGAGTAATTTACAGATCATATTTTTCATCCGTGAATGCGTCCTTAACGTCTGTAATGTCCTAATGGCATCCGCCACGGATGCGATGTGTCCGTAAGGATGCTACAGAAAAATCTAATCTGCTTAATTTTTCCGTAAACGGTTTGCGGATCTTATCTGTATTTGATATCCGTAACTCATCTGTATTTCATCCATAACTCATCCCTTTCATCCCCTTAAATCAATTGGGGATGTCCTTGTGGCATCCGTGACATCCTTGATTCATCCGCGCCAATAAAGGCTCGAAAAATTTCTATGGATATCCCTGGAGGCTGTAAGGACGCCAACGGATGTTAGTGGACATTACCGGAAACCACAAGGACCAATAAGAATGATCCTGGAAGAAGGCCACGGATATGAAATTTGTCTGCAGATATGCGCAGATGTTTACGGACCTGTCCCTGAATGGGGTTTGCAGATGATAAGGATGCCTCAAGGACAATAAGGACGGGGTTCACAAATAGATTTGTGGTGTCCCACAGCACTCGGGAATTTACAGAAAGACACATTCTCCTGGATGAAAGCCTCTATATAAAGGGCCTTTGGCTTGGCTTTTGCTCATACAGATTTTGCATTTCAATGAGGATACATCAATTTTTGGAACTTTACAGCATATACTGTATATGTATGAGAATATATTTTGCTGGCATATTTACTCAAAAATCTCTGAGACTTTTGCTTTTGTGAAATAGGAAGTTTGGTGAATATTTCTGTAAAATGCCACCAAAGAAAAGGTCAAGGAGGAGAGATAGTCAGGAGAGGGAGAGGGTGACCACAGAGGTCCAGGCAAGGAGTCCAGTGGTGGACGAGTTGAGTTGTGTACCAGAGACTCTGCAGAGCCAGCAGGCAGCTGGGGTGGAGGAGGTGGTAGTGGGAGTGGATCACCCTGGCCACCACCGGGGGATCCTGCTGCATCAGCCTCTGGAAGATCTGGAAGTGGGACATTAGGATCCCCAAGGCGTTCTCTACAACCCTTCTTCCCCAGCTGAGCCTGCAGTTAAAGGCTCTTCAAGTCCATACCACGTCTTGAGTAGGGCTTCATTAACCACAATTAGTCCATCATCAACAAGGGATTCACTCTCTGGGAAGCCGATGCTGCCATTCTCTATTTTGTGCCTCAAATCAGAGTGCTTGAAGATCTGAGCATCAGAGCTTGACCCAGCAGTCCCCAAGTCCACCCACAGGAACTTGTAATCTCCATCCACCAGGGCCAGGAGTACAATATAGTTGAAGCCCTTGTAGTTGTAGTAGAGGCTATCACCCTGTTTTGGACATCTTATTGGGATGTGCTTTCCATCCAGGGCACCCAGGGCATGTGGGATGTTCCACCTCCGACGAAAAATGGACTAGACCTCCAACCAGTCTTCTGGGCTTGTGGGGCACGTCATCACCTCATCTTGATAGACCCTGATGATAGCGTTGCAGACCTCAGGCACAAACTTATTGATGGTCTACCTTGTCACCTTGAAAGCATACTACAGGGTTGGGTAGCTGTCTCCACTGGCCAGGTATCTTAGGGTGATTGCCAACTTGAGTCCTGGACTCTGTCATCCAGGTCCTCTCTCTCTGGATCTCAGGAAAGAGTCTCTGCTCCAGCTCTTGAAACAGCTCGGGTGGCATCCTGATGAAGTTTTGGTATGCCATAGGGTCATCTAACTCGAGCCTTGGCATCAGTCTGATGTACTGACCCTGTTCTTCATGCTCTGTCTGGGTTCGCCATGGCCCAATATCTTCTGTGTCTTCGCTCTCTTCATTGCAGACCCCCTCTCCTTCTCAGCCTCTCTGTCATAGCTGTAATGATGACTAACTGTCTCTCCATTTGTAAGATTAAGAGTTGAATTTGTATAAGATTTCTCTCCTGTCTGTTCATGTTGGCATCTAAATTCTCTCTGGCTAGTGGCCTGACCCTTACCCTTTTATAGCCATTGGGATCTAGGTATCCAGTGGCCACTAACTCCCACCAGGACACCTTTAATGTTATCATAAAAATCGCTTATCGATAAGCTGACATCCGCGGGAAAATAACGATGCCTGTAAGTCCATATAAGGCTGGCTATTAATTCCGTTCTTTTTGTATAATCCTTGTCAACATAGTACAGTTCTCTATAATAAACTAATAAAATAATAATAAAATAATTCAAGTGTCACGAAGTATTTGTGTAAACTTAATAAACACTGCCAGGACTGCTAGACTGAACAATATTTCCTCTCCCCACTTTCATTAGCTACAAGCTTGTGCTACTGGTTTCCTCACTTTGAATTTGTTAGTAGGGAAGTAAAAAGAATCCCCCACCTCTACAGCATCACAACCCCTCACTACACCTTCCCACAGGTTATGTATGTTTTCCTCTCCACTACACTTCTCTACGGACGCCTGTAAGGGTCATGTTAAAAAAAAATTAACACAAGTCTTAATTATGACATACTAAGTCGTAATTATGACTTATGAAATTTTTTAAAAACAAAAAACAACAACTCCTAAGTCGTAATTACGACTTACTATCTTGTAATTACCACTTACATAAGTAGTAATTATGACTTACTATCTCATAATTACGACTTATGAATTATGTAAGTGGTAATTACGAGATAGTAAGTCATAATTACAACTTAGGAGTTGTTGTTTTTTGTTTTAAAAAAATTTCATAAGTCGTAATTACGACTTAGTATGTCATAATTACGACTTGTGTAAGTCGTAATTACAACTTAATTTTTTTTTAAACATGACCCTTATAGGCTTCCGTACTTCTCTTAGTTACGTGATGAGGTTTCTTATAAACTCTCGACGAGAGGAGGCAGTTATTGTAATCAGTTTGGTTCCTGTCCTTCTATCTGTACACCGTCTTGCCCTTTATAACTCTAAAACTACAAAAGCGATCAAGCTCAAATAGGGGGTGTAGAACATCGGGAATTTGAGTGAAGATTAAAGTCAGGAGACAGTTTTTCTTATATTTAATTGAATATATACAGAAAACTCTGCTTATCTTCGTCACGTACGTAAATCAATACCACATCTAGATTTCTTCTTCAAGATTTTTTTGTCCAATCAGATTCCATGCCAGAAATCTGTGAATTGAGGGCACTTGTCAGCAAAATTTACAACTTCTATTGCGTCACTTCATTTATTTCTTTGCAGAAATGCTAGTATTTGTCAAAGGAATATAGTTTGAGTGCCATTTGCATTAATATTTCCAAAACCATGTTACCTACATATCACAGCACTTATGTTCGTTTTTATTGCAAAAAAAATCTATGCAAAAATGGCTGAGAAATCTCGAGTGAAAAGTTATAGTTTTTATTGCTAAAAATGAAAGATAATTAAAGAAATTGCAAATTTAAGCATGACATTCACGAGCTTATTCAAATGTATCTGCCATCCACACAAAAATCTACTCTATCAATTTGCTGGAAATTGTCTCCCTACATAGCTTCAAATATTAACTGTAATAGATGGCCGATAATAGAATACTTAATAACATTGGTCACATCCAGTCAAGCATTTTGCTCTCTCTGGGTGCATCTTGTAACAACTAGTTTTAATTTTTTATTGCTATAGTATGTTTACACTGGTTAAGTATGTAAATTATCTAGACTATTACTGTGTCATATCACTCATGCATATTTTACACTCTCTGTTTGGGCCTTTTCTTGCCTTTTTATATCTGGGTTTGATATTGCTAACATTATTGTAGATGTTGTCAATTGATGTCATTATTCTTTTTTGCTTTCCCTTCTTTCCATGTTATTTCTACTCTACTCTTCCACCTTGCTTTCCTCCAACACCGTCTATTGTTCAAGTGAGACAGCAGTTTAAACCTGAAACCACAGTGTTACTACTGGCTTGACTGATCAAACAAAAGACTGTAATTTTCCTGTGACTTCATATGTCAGAAGACAATGTAGCGTTAGTGAATCAAAGGCTAATTTATTTACAAAGATGAATGAATTGCTTGTTGATTGAAACTGATTAAACTAACTGCTATCAGATTGTAAATTACTTTGTGTGGTTTATGAGTAAAATTAAATGTGTGTGATGACTCAACAATATAACTTATAGAAATTTGTTGACAATTTATAAAAAGTTGCACCAATTAAATACAATACCTTTATCATATGGACCATCACTGGCTGTGTGTGAAGTCTAATCTAATCTCTAATCTAATCTACTACTTTGCAGGTGCAATATCTTCCCTGCAAAGGGGAACTCAGTGCGCTGAGTTAATAAAAATCAATATCATACGGAGAGTCCAGGGGGTTCAAGGTCAGAAATCCAAAATTGTGGGTGTGACCAAGAGGGAAGGAAACTAAGTTGGGAAACTGGAATTAAAGAGGTGGGTTTTGAGGTGTTTCCTGAAAGATGCTACAGAGGGGCTATTTCTTATTTGGAAGGGGAAAGAGTTCCAAAGAACCGGGGCATAGTGACTGAAAAAATTGGAGAAAAGCTTGACTGATTTATAAACCTTACGGTCGAAAGTGCGGGTGTGAAGGAACTTGAGTTTAGGGGTACTTCGCCTTGTATTCCTGGAAGAGGTGTAGGGATGAATTAATTCTCTTAGGTAAACTGGTTGACCCTGGTTGAGAATTTTGTATGTAATGAGACCCATTTTGAATTGCATCCTATATTTGACAGGGAGCCAGTGGAGTTTTTTCAGTTGAGGGGTAATGTGAGAGTATTTAGAGGAACGGGTGACAACCCTATAGAGTGAGTTTTGGACTAACTGCAATCTTCTTAACTCAAAATCTGTAAGTGACAAGAATAGGGAATTGCAGTAATCTAATCTGCTGCTCACCAAAGCATTTGCTAAAAGAACTGATGTATTAAGGTCTAGAAGGGGACGAATTCTATAGAGGTCTCTCGCATGAACTCTGGTGGTCTTTATGACTTGTGACTCATGGTCTGAGAATTAGAAATTGCAGTCGAACACCACTCTGAGGTTACTAACACTTTGTGCTGGTGAGACCTGATTACCAATAATATTGATCAGAAAGTGAGGAAGGAGTTGTTACGGTTGTTTTTGGAGCCTATCAGAATAAACTAAGATTTCTCAGAGTTGAGATTTAATTTGTTTGCGAACATGAAATTTTGAATATCGTTTAGGCAGTTTTTTATTTTTTGTATAGAGTGAGAGAAATTTGTTGGTGAGAGTGTTATGTATAACTGAGTGTCATCGGTGTAGAAATGGTGGTTAATACTACTGTGAGTGTCAATGATTGAGCTAATTGGGTTAGTGTAGAGGGAAAATAGAATTGGACCAAGGACGGAGCCCTGGGGGACCCCATACTGGAGCACAGCAGGATGAGAAAGTGTGCTACCTACCTTGACCGAGTGTGTCCTTCCTGACAGGTATGATTTGAACCAGCCAAGTGCTAGTTCACTGATACCATAGTAAACATTAAGTCTGTCCAGGAGAATGGTGTGGTCAATGGTATCGAATGCAGCGGATAGATCCAAAAGAGTAAGGGCTGTAACAGACCCTTTGGCCATATTGAGGAGAATGTCATTGTGAATATTAAGTAGAGCACTTTCAGTTGAATGGCAGTCATAAGGACAGCTTCATCAAGGTGAGTTTGTAGTTGGACTGCCACTACCCTTTCAAGTATCTTTGAAATGAAGTTCAGATTGGAGACAGGCCTATAGTTTTTGAAAATTTCTTTGTCTAAGGATGATTTTTTGAGGATGGGGGGTAACATAGGCCTGCTTGAAGAAATTAGGACACAGGGAAGCATTAATTATTGAAGTAATGGGGGTGATGAGAATATCCAGATAATCAAGAACAAGAAAAGTGGGCCAAGGGTCAAGGGAACATGATTTACTTGGAGATTTCATAATAATTTTAGTTACTTGATCCTTGGTTACAGTAGAGAAAATGGAAAGCACTAGGGTAGGAGAGTCTGGGGAGATGTGTTGTGACATCAGGGAAGTAGGGAAAGTTGAGCATATTTTTTCAATTTTTTTCTGTGAAGAACTCCACATATCTGTCAGCCAAGAGCCAAGGGGGATTTATCAATGGTAGCATCTTGGCTGGCCCATCGCCAAGGACTCGCCATAATTTTTTGGGGTCATGTTGGTTATCCTGAATTTTTGCTTTAAGAAATTCGGATTTGGCCTGCATGAAGATTCTGTTGTATTGGTGGACTTTTCTGCATGTAATGAGATCTGTTAAAGTGAGATTTATTTCTGCGCCAAATCCTTTCGAACAAATGCTTGGTCTCTTTTGCCACAATTACAGCTTCGTTAACCCATCCTGGGATGTACTTCGCCTAGGTATGTTTCGTATAAAGTGGTGCTTGTTTGTCAATAAGGGTGGTCAAGGTGGAGTGATATTATTCATAGAGAGTATCGGCATCCTTAGACAGGTTGTTGATTAGATCAGAAGCTATGAGATCTGTTTTTATTTTCTCTTTGTTGATTTTATGATATTTACGAAAGGAAACAGTAGCATTGATTTGGGATCTAGGGGTCGGGAGATGTAATGTGCAAGTAATTGAAAAATGATTGGAAAAAGCATCAGTAGTATGGACATTAGAAATGTTGTCATTGTTGGATTTGGTTAAGAGCTGGTCAAGAGTGTGTCCGTGAATATGACTGGGGAAGTTTACTTTCTGAGGTAAATCAAATGAGTCAATCAATGAATTGAAGGTTTTTGAATTTGAGGATGTTGATTCAAGGTGAAAATTAAAGTCGCCGATGATCACCAGATTTTCAGTGGTGTGATGAAGTGAAACTTAAATGATCCAGTGTCATATATTTTCAACGGATGTGGTTTTGTATCCAGATCTGGGTTGTATGAAATACTTTCAATCTTTGCTTGTAACACAGACTTGTAACTTATGTATGATTTAGCAACCCATTGTTACAGGTATGTTAACAATGGAGCTAGAAAAAGTTGCTACATCCGGGCATGTGAGCAAGATGGTGGAGTGACAGATGAGAACTTACAAATGGGCCGCACTAATGATAATGACGGACGAATTGTATATGTCATTGGTAAGTAGCAGTAATGTGTTAAGTTGACAGATAACATGCTGTATAAGTTAAAACTTTCACTAGGCATTAATTTGAGCTATTTTAGCTAATTAACTTGAACAGAGAAAATCACTTCCCAGTGAAATCTGTATTAATATCTCGGGAAGAAACAAGTCTTGAAACGGCAAAGAGACAAGCTCTGCCTTAAATCACATTAGGTACAGTGCTGTAATGAACCACTTGAATCGACTCTGAGTTTTCAACAGCCAGATATTACTTTAATATAATTTGTGAAAATGAGCACACACCCCTCCCTACCCCCCCCCCCCCCCCCCCCCCTCCCGAAAAAAGTGCTCCCAGACTGAACAGCTGTTACCAGTCTTGCAATTACTTTTGGCAACTACTTTGCAGACAAAATAGCAAAACTAACTAACTCCTGACCCCTGTAAACCAGATCCCTTGAAGAACAAATTTGTCTCTTTCCAAACCATATCAGATTAGGAAATTCTTCAAATCATCAAGTCAATGCCTAATAAGTCATGTGACTTAGACTCAATGCCTACCTCGCTGATCTGTGATTGTATCTGTTACAGATATTGTGAACTTCTCCCAGTCTCCCAGCACTAGGACAGTTTCCAATCCTGCTATAAGTGTGCTTATTTCACACCCTGGCCTCTATCGATCAGTACCTGGCATCAGCTACACCTCCAGAATCATAGAGAAATCCGTGGCCAATCAAATAAATGAGCATATATCAAACATAAATCAGGAGCTACTAGAGGTGCCTCCTTTTCTGACTGCCTTACACTCACCCACCGGGCTGCTCATCTTTTAGTCTTTGGCCCACTCCTTTCATCTTTCACACAACTCCTCTTAGCACAATAAAATCAAGTTCAATGTCGCGCATCCTTTACCCCAATGACACACAACTATACTTAGAACTTGATTTAAGGAACTTTGCCTCAAATACTGAATTGACCAGTTTTCTTGAGGCTGTCCAAGTTTGTGCGGACAACAATAAACTGAAGCTAATAAATGCTGACAAAACGATTTTGATAGACGAAGATTGAAAAAGAGATTCCTTGAAGTCATCATTCCCTGTAAGTCTCCTCAGTAATGTAATGGGTCCAGCCAAGTCATGCAAAAACCTTTGTGTCACCCCAGATACAGATAACTCAATGTGTGGACATGTAGCTAATTTATATTGTGTGTGCTATTACCATCTCTGTGAACTCCAGAGTCGGCAGGTATCTCACTCATGAAATGGCTGTGAAGATGGTTAATGCCAGTGAATCTCCTTGCTTTGTCACAATGAATGAATATCTTGAAAATGAAGAATTAGTGTAATTTTCTTCTGTCAAAATTTTCTACTTATAGAGCATGTTATTAGTTAGAAGCACTAATGACTCACAAAGGAGGGTTATATGCGTTATTGATAAATAACATTGATGTCTCACATGGAAAGAGAATATGTATTATTGAAAAGAACTACTAATGAACCACATAGAATGATAATATGTGTTATTGGAAAGTAGCACTATTGACTCACATGGAAGGTTAATATGTGTTATTGGTAAGTACCATTCCTAACTCACATTGAAGGATCAGATGTGATATTGGAAAGTAACACTGGTGTCTCACGTAGAAGGGTTAGTAAACCAGATAGATGGATATTGTAGGTAATTTGTAAGAGTCACACAGGTGAACAGATTATTTACATTGCTAAGTATCAGTGGTAACTCAATTGGGAGGATAGTATATTAATGATATATATAGACAGATTGTATATGTTATTACAAAATAGCACTACTGACTTACATGAAGTGAGTCTAAATTTAGATTTATTTTTCGTTTTATGTCGCGTTCAATAGCCAGGGTCATATAGCAATGGGTAGTTTACAGGTGGAGGAACCAGTGCACACTAGTTGATTCTGCACTGTAAACCACCAGCCATAGACAAGTAACTACCAATTTTCCAACATTAAACCCCCGGGCCAAGATTCGAACCGGCTACCTCAGAGGTTGAAGGCAGGCACTCTAACCACTACACCCACCGAGCCCCTAAATGTAACTGGCAGAAATGGTACAATTGCTATACATAGACATTATGTATACATAATAAGTATGCAGTACAAATTAGTCAGATGAACGGACGAGGCAAATAATTGGAATTTAGTACTGGTGATACATTTTAGGGTGATATACAGAATTGGTTGAGTGGCACTAATGACCTATGTGGACGTTTTATGTACAGTATGTACAGTAAACTTTGTCAAATACATTAGCATGTAATATGTAACAAGAGCTGGACAAATCTGCCCTTTGCCAAATCAGCCCTCTGCAAAACGGCCCCCTGAAAACTCGGCCCTCGGTAAATCGGCCCCCAGCTATAAAATAATCTAATGTAATGCAATAAGAGTACTTTTATAGCGCTTAATCTACATTTTAATGGCAATAATTTAAGATGATTTTTATTTCAAATTACATTCAAGAGTGTGACTGTTTTATTAACTGTTATTTTATGTGATTCTGAGTAATACTTCTATTTGCTTTCAAACTAGTTGTTAATGAATGTGAAGAATCTAATCCATGCAAGAATGGAGGAACTTGTAATGATTTATTACAAGGCTACGAATGCATCTGCCCAAGCACCCACACTGGAGCTACCTGTACCACAAGTGAGTAATCAATAAATGCAAACCTTGGCCTTTCCAAGTGCACACCTAAAATACCCACAAACCTGTATCAGTGTTACAATTATCCTGTTAAATCAGGCATGCCATACTATGAAGAAAATATTCCATCATTTTACAAAGTAGCTGAGATCTGTCATCACCTTTTATCTTTTAATATTAAAGTATAATACAGCTAGTTTATCACTAAGAAGATTATAGAAATGCAGCAAGTTTATGCAGGTTGTCATGTACTTTTAACACCATTAATGGAATATGACTTTTATAATTGTATGTATGGTATGAAAGAAATTTCATAGACTCACGTATTATTATGTTCCTTGTAGTTATTTGTGCATATTGACTGAACTTTGATTTTATTACTCATAATAATCAGTTTCACTGATTTATATAACAAATATGTCATCTGGAGAAATCTTTCTAAAACTGCCCAATATGTTATGGTGTGTATCCATGCGACAGAAATCAGCTTGTACCATTATTTGAAAGACTATCCTAAAATGAGCTTAGATGTCAACTGGGTTTTCGACTTCAATTTGTTTTAAACTACTCCATAAAAGCCGTAGTATTACTTAGGAAGCCTGCCAGCTGTTTTTCAAGACTTTAGATATGTTGTTGATATCTTTGGAAATAAAAATCAACTCTTCAGCAGGTATATCTATCATTGGTGTTCATAGTTTTCCTGGTCTTTTTTATGTTTGTGTTTTAAATTGGAACATTATGCATATAACATAATATACAGGCACAGATAATACAGAATTTGAGTATTTTCTAACACCTTTAATTTTATATATGAGTCATTTTTTGTGACTAAGGTGGGCCTCTTACCTCCAATGAAGCAAAATTTTGTTATTCTATCTTACGTTCATATGGTGACCCATAGTAGCAAATTTCCTATGATTTGGTTAATTTTATATTTCTACAATCACATGCTTCAAAAAAACTTTGATATCTCGTAGTCAAAGTTAGGATTTTTCGCCTGATTTGCGACCAGGGTCAAATTGGTACAGGTTATCTGCATTGCCAAATGTGGAAATCGAATCCATGCATAGGTGACGGTATGTCATTTTAATTACCAAGTTTGTTACTTTGTTATCTCATTCAAATGTCCATAACATCCGTTAAAACTGAACAAAATTTCTTTTTGATTTTTATCAGAAATGACCTGCTCCCATACTCCATGTGAACATGGCACATGTCTGGACACTGACGATGGAGGCTATGAATGTGTTTGTTATGTGGGCTATGGAGGAGTCAAATGTGATACAGGTATTATATGGTTTTATATACTAAATGCTAATGTGTTACAGTACTGTAGTTCATTTTCCAGTCAAATATGAATAGACGAAACATTTGTTACTTTTGTATTTGTTTGATCTATGCTGTATTTTATCAACTATGTTGCTTTTAATACAAGTTGAAAAAGTACATATTTAACCATTTAACAATTTAACCATTGATGCAGTTTTAAACTTTTTTCAGACAAGTAGGTTATATTTTACCATTTGACTCTCGTGTGGCTACAATATCCAGGGCTCACAAGATTCATATTGAATTGTAAATCGAAGCTATAACCTAAAAATGCGTGTTGAAATGTTTCGGCCTCAAAACTAGTTCCACTTATAGAGTGGTTCTAGTGATATGCCATTGTTTTCTTCTTTCTCCAGCTGATGGACAATGCACTGTGGCCTCTAAAGTACAGTGTACAGACTCACCAAATGATCAGGATACTTGTGAGAAGCTAGGGTGTTGCTTTGATACTTCTTGTTATCATTCTGGTGGTAAGTACTGTAGCGGATCTGGCCTTTCCTTATTATGCTCAGTTATTTATTTTATAATGTATGATTGCCCCTTTTATTCTCCCTGTGTAAATAGTGTCTTTATTTAGACCTCTGCTATTGATTAAATAGTGGCCAGTCTCTTATGTCAATAGTGGCCATGTTCTCTTATGTAAATAATGAACCATGATCTCCACACTCAGTGGGAGATAAGGGGAGATAACTGCTCAGGCCTTATCTGGCCATTTATCAGTACAATAGTGTAAAATAAGGGGGATAAGCAAGTAAAAGTATTGATTTTGTCTTCTATATGCATATAGAAAGTGAGTAAAGTCTCCTGTGGGACACCTGTCAAAGACTGGTAAATTACCAATGTACATAGGCTTGTTCATATGCTAATTAGCTGTGTGTAAACACTGACTGACCTTCTTTAGAGCCACTTGCAGTACTTGGCTTGTGTAAATACCACATAATTATTGATTTTTACTAGGTTTCAGCTGTGAGTTATTCAGCTTACACTATCGGCGGCCATGTTTGTCATGCTGGTTTGTTTACTTCCTGTCAGTTTGGCTGTTGAGATAATTATTTCAAGGAAGTTTATTATGATTTAAAATGTGATTATTCGTCAGTTTTTATGAGTTTAATGGTGTAAATTGGTTATAATATTGTTATTTATAATTATTATGGGGTTTATTATATTTTTAGTAGGTTACAGTGAAGGGTTGTAATAGTTGAATTTATGGGTCATTGGGGCTGTTATTTGGAACAGCTCCGTGGTGGAGCTTACGGAGCTCACTGAGCTAGTTGTCTCCTTGGCAACCAGAGCCTCTATATAAGCTCCGTGCATACATTAATTGTCGGAGTCAGTTTGGAAACTCTCCTGAGTCAAGGCCTGTTTCTGAAATATTTTGAGATAACTTCTTAGAAGCCAACTATTCTTCAAGAATTCCCCAGCAGGCACGCAACTTTGAAATCAGGTTGAATCCAACGGTGAAATCTGGTTGAAATATGTGTAGATTTTGCAAACCGTTTTTAGTTGGATCCAACCGGTGAAATCATGTTGAAACCAACTGTTGAAATCTGGTTGAATTCAATGGGTGAAATCAGGTTGAAATACATGTAGATTTTGCAAACCGTTTTTGGTTGGATCCAACCGGTGAAATCATGTTGAAACCAACTGTTGAAATCTGGTTGAATTCAATGGGTGAAATCAGGTTGAAATACGTGTAGATTTTGGAAACCGTTTTTGGTTGGATCCAACAAGTGAAATCATGTTGAAACCAACTGTTGAAATCTGGTTGTATTTATGTGTGAAATCTGGTTGAAATACATGTAGATTTTGCAAACAGGTTTTGGTTGGATCCAATGTATGAAATAGGGTTGAATTCAATGGGTAAAATCAGGTTATTTACATTGTCTTCTTTAGTTGAATCATTGTAGCTTGTGTGTCATAATTATAGCTTCTTAATAATATTATACAATAACTATCCATATGCATATTTTACACTTTGGATACAACTCAAAGTAATTAATTCTTTCCAAGATGACATGTATTCATGAATCATTGTATATTCAATATTCTATTTCTGATGACATTGTAATGATACATAATTTTGCATCAAATATAATTATAATTGCTCAAGATATGTAAATCCATATTATCCAACTAGATATCCATTTTTAAGTTTTAATAGGACCAGTATTATTCAATGTCTTCAATTGAAATTCTTTTTGTGAAATTTTAAAATATTTTTTTTTCTTTGTAAAAAACAAACAATTGTGACATTATTTATATCTGCAGCATATTATCCAATCAGTTTCTGTTAAATGTTTTATTAAGTTGGCTATAATTTTTTGTAATTATAAAGAAGCTATAATCATGTAGCAAAGCCACAATGCTCAGTTCAGATGCTTGTGTCTCATACAACTTTGGCATATAAACTGAGAAAAAAACACAAGAATAGCCACATTATTAGAACTCCACCCATTACTCCCCACCTTAATTAGTTGTCAGTGCTGACCACAAAAAAACAGACTTAAAGAAGTAACACCATGCATGCAATTGAGCAAGGGTAAACCCCCACCTCCACCCCTGCTGTGTTATCTAATTCCTTTAGTCACAGGTCCAGTGTTCTGTGTAGCAGGGTACAGATAAGAAAAACCAGGAACCCCCCCAACCTCACTGTTGTGTGATAAAATGTTATAGCTTAGGTTCTCTGTATAGAGAAGTTTTCAGTGTAAACTTGCAAACTGAAAACTAGTTCTTTGTGTATGGGAGAATTTTGAGAAACAAATTCTAATTACTAAGTTTTGATGAATAAGTTTGAATTTATCTTTTTTTTATTTAAGATAAGTTTGACTTCAAAATGTTTTTTTTTAATTATCGGGAATTGTATTAATCAAAATATAATTATAAATTATAAAAATTATATTTGGATGCATCAGTTAATTAATAAGGAGAATGGATAAAAATGTACAAGTACATGTACACATAATCTTTATCATCTTTATAATCTTTAAAAATTAGTCTTTGCTTTACAAATATATACAAATTCAAAAAGAATTGCAATAATAGTTCTTTCAAAAAGTTAGACTTAATCACTATATCACCCTCTAGAAAATGAATTTTCAATCAACCAGTCATTCATTTCCCAATATTCAACCTGTTTTCTGTTCGATAACATGACTAAGATTTAATGTCAAAAAACCTGACTTGATTTAGTGGTGATGTTTTATGAAATATCACTACTTTTTCCAGTCAGAAATCCAGTTTTGAAATAGTGTTGAAATTGTGTCAGTGTCAGTTTTTCAACCAAAAATCACCATGATTTCTGGTCAAAATATCACTACTTTTTCATGTCAGAAAACTAACTTAGATTTAGTAGTTGGTAATGTGCATTTCAACGTCAGGACCTGTTTTCAACTCTAAATCAACAACATTTCAAGGCGTGTGCCTGCTGGGTCATCTAGACAGCAAAAGTTAGTAAATTTATTGATGTTTCAGTGCCAGTCCCAGTAAATTTTGCTCCTTGTAGAATTAATTATATTTAATTTATTCAGATATATTTTTGGCGCAAATCCGGTCAAGGCCATGTAAACAACCATATTTGGAGATATTACTACAATTTATTTTTGGCTTTACTACTGTACTTAATTGACTGCTCAGGTTGTAGTTTTAATACTAGCTGTTTAATTATTATATTTTGAAGATTTCTCCAGTTTTAAATAGTGGCCTCCTAGGCCCCATTTTATTTATTTCCCCATCTTTGTTGAGAACTGGTTTAAATGTTAGGTGTAATGCATTTGCATTTAATTTTAACTTTGATAACTTTGGCATGTTAGCTTTGTAAATAATTCCTGAAGCTTGTACATAGTGTTTGCCTCAAAGTGGTCAATTTAATTAACGTATTGATATCTCAAAACTGACAACTAATTCACTGCGTTGCTATAAACTTGTATGTGTACATTATATATTGGACCTGTTGGTTGTTGAATTTATTTATTGGTTTATTTATACAAAAGTTATTAATTAAATCATTTCCACTGTTGTCCACTCCTTGTTCTTCCTGTCTTATACAAATATGCAAACTTTCCAGCCCATAATTAAGAACACTGGCACTTTAAACAAAGCATTGCATTGAAGACAAACAACCAGATATACACACGTGCATTTTGCCATTGCCCTCATATAGATTCAACACTTAGATCTACCCTCCTAGATTCATCAGAGATAGATTCAACATTTAGAACTACCCTCATAGATTTACCCGATTCAACCCTTAGATTTGACTTATCGATTCATCACAAATAGATTTAACTTCACAGTTAGATTCAACACCGAGATTGATTGGAGAATCATCAGAAACTGATTCAACATCCTGATTAGAGAGATTTGTCAGATATTGATTCGTCAGCATTCATAAAGAGTTATTATTCGTAAGACCGAGACTTGTTAGATAATTGGATTCATAATTGGGACAACTGTACTAAGTAGACCGCTCGTCCGTTCCAATTGGTGTCAGAAGTGGGATTTGTCTGTCTGTGGCAAATCCCGCGATTCGAACCTACAACTGGTACAGTGGAAAGATGTCAGAGACACCAACCATGAACCCAGACATAGCAGCCAGAGACAATCCATCATCCAGAGCTGAAGGAGGTATATTACGAGGATGTGATGACCAAAATAAGTTAATTGATGCAGCAGAATGTTTGCTACATATGCAGAGAGATGAAGCCATCCCTGATATAGACTTTGACCGTATGCCATTGAGTAATGATTGGGACAGAAGACCTGGTAGAGCAGCTTTTAGACCCCCAGCCCCGCCAGTTAACCAGGACCCAGGGAATGCCAGACTTCTAGGGTCTAATAAGAGACCTAAAGTGATGCCAGATCACTATGATGGGAAAACTTCATGGACCGAGTACTTAGGGCATTTTGAAATATGCGCTGAACTCAATGAATGGAGTAATTTACAGAAGGCACAGTATTTGTGTGTCAGCCTTAGAGGTGCTGCTGCTCAGGTTTTGAGGTCTATGCCACGTGAACAACTTCATGTGTATAGAGATGTGGTTAGAGCACTCAACAGAAGATTTAATCCAGAGAATCAGACTGAGCTTTTCAGAGCCCAGTTGAAAAATCGTCACCAACGCCAAAACGAGAGTTTACCTGAATTAGCCCAGGAGTTGAGACGTCTAGTTCAACTAGCATACCCAACAGCATCCCTGGACATATTAGATGTTTTGGGGAAAGACCAATTCATAGATGCACTTGATGATAGTGAGATTAGGTGGAGAGTGTACCAAATCAAGGCCAGAACTTTAGATGATGCGGTGTGTGCAGCTGTGGAAATGGAGGCTTACAAGAAGGCCGAGAGTCAAAGGTCCCATTTTAGGAAGCCTGTAAGACGCCTGAATTGTGATGATAAGACTGCAGCACCAGACAAAAGCACCGACTTAAACCAACTTAGAAGTTACCTATCTTGGGCAAAAAGACAAAAGCACCGACTTAAACCAACTTAGAAGTTACCTATCTTGGGCATTTAGTTTCAGAGAAAGGCGTCACTACTGATCCTCAGAAGATAAAGGCTGTGAAAGGATGGCCAAGACCAACAAATGTTTCCAAAGTCAGAAGTTTTGTGGGACTCTGTGCCTACTATCGACGTTTCATAGAGAGTTTTAGTACAATTGCTGCTCCACTTCATGATCTTACCAAAAAGAACAAGAAATTTGCATGGTCCAGTGAGTGTGAAGAAGCCTTCATAAAGTTGAAGGAGAAGTTGATCAGCGCTCCTATTCTGACATATCCACATCCTGAGAAGCAATTTATCTTAGATACAGATGCAAGCAACACTGCGATCGGAGCTGTCTTGAGTCAGGTCGTTGATGGCAAAGAACATGTAATCGCATATGGAAGCCGGAGTCTATCAAGAGCAGAGATACACTACTGCGTGACAAGACGGGAATTACTTGCAGTTGTGCATTTTGTTAAGCACTATAGACACTATCTATATGGAAGCCACTTCATCATCAGAACAGACCATGGCTCACTGCGTTGGCTGTATAACTTCAAAGAACCGGAAGGTCAGATTGCAAGATGGCTAGAGACACTTGGAATGTATGACTTCAAGATAATACACAGGCCTGGTAGACAGCATTCAAACGCAGATGCTCTATCCAGACTTCCTTGTCAACAATGCGGATGGACAGATGGTACAACAGAATCAGTTAGTGCTGTCACTAGATCTCAACAAAAGCAACATGAAGAAGCAGCTTCACCAGAAGACAATAGCTGGTTGCCGACAAAGTCAGTAGCGTCACTGAAAGAAGAACAGCTTCAGGATCCGGTACTCAGTAAAATCGTTCAGTGGAAAGTAACAGAAGCAAAACCTAAGTGGGAGAAGATATCAGCAGAATCAAAAGAAGTCAAGGCTTATTGGGGAATGTGGAGACAGCTTCAAGTCAAGAATGGAGTTTTGTACAAACAATGGGATTCTGATATGGCTGGACAGAGTGTTTGGCAGTATGTGGTCCCAAAGAATAAAGTCAATGAGATTCTCCAGATGGTTCATGACCATCCAACTGCTGGTCACTTGGGACAACACACGACTCTGGCAAATGTCCGATCTCGATTCTACTGGCAAGGCCACAGAAGAGATGTAGAGAGATGGTGCAGAACTTGTGACGTTTGCTCAACCAAGAAGAAAAGTACGAAATCCAAGCACGGTAAAGTAGTGTCGTATATTGTTGGTATACCCATGGATAGTTGCCATGGATATTGTAGGCCCTCTACCTAGAAGCACCAAAGGCAACAAGTATCTTCTTGTCCTGACTGATTACTTTACGAAATGGGTGGAAGCCTTCCCCATGCCGAACCAAGAGGCCGTGACAATTGCTAACAAGTTTGTGAATGAATTCATAACCAGATTTGGCGTGCCAACCATGGTTCACACAGATCAAGGTCGTCAGTTTGAGTCAACACTATTTCAAGAGATGTGCAACTTACTGAATATTGAAAAGACCAGAACCACTGCTTTTCATGCTCAGTCAGATGGCTTAGCTGAGAGGATGAACCGTACCCTAGAGAGCATGTTAAGAGCTTTTGTATCAGATCATCAGAAAGACTGGGACAGTTATCTACCCACCCTACTTATGGCCTATAGAGCAACTCCACAAGAAAGCA
Organism: Sabellastarte sp. h YS-2021; assembly: GCA_964017235.1. Classification (NCBI taxonomy): domain Eukaryota; kingdom Metazoa; phylum Annelida; class Polychaeta; order Sabellida; family Sabellidae; genus Sabellastarte; species Sabellastarte sp. h YS-2021. The sequence goes on from OZ024927.1 coordinate 68,000,953, forward strand.
CAAATACTTCACCAAATCGTATAATGTTGGGTCGAGAAATCTCACTACCCATTGATGTTATCTATGGAAACCCTGACAGACAACCCATGGAAAGCTCAGAATATGTAGAGAATATCAGAAACCAGATGGAGCTTGTCCATGATTATGCAAGGGCAAAGTTGAAGAAAGCAAGTCTTCGACAAAAGAGGTACCATGATCAGAAGGCTTCAGATGAGTCATTTCAAGAGGGAGAGCAAGTGTGGCTCTTCACACCAGTTAAAAAGTTAGGTTTATGTCCAAAGCTATCAAAGCATTGGGATGGGCCATTTGTCATTACACATAAATTAAGTGATGTCTTGTACAGAGTTCAGAGGAACTCAAGGTCAAAGTCAAAAGTGGTACATTTCGACAGATTAAAAGCATATAAGGGTCGTGAGGACAGCCAAGAAGTTGATGGTGAGTGGTTTCAACAGGAGACACAGATTGAGACTAGACAGAGTGATTATGGCCCAGATAGACCGAGAGAAGATGACCAATTCAGTTCATCAGACAGTGATGAAGACAGCATGGGGCCTGTTTTGGACAACAGGGACTGTTCACAACTCGCAGATTTTCCAGTTATTCCTTCCGTGCAACAGATACCAATTGTCAGTGATGTGGAAGACACTGCACACACTGATATAATACAAGAAAGTATGTCGAGTAGAAGTGGATCTAGGGATGACGATCCTGGAACCTTGAACACTGGTGGAGGTGGATATCAAGATGTGGATCCTGGAACTTCCAAGACCAGTGAAGGTGGACGTCAAGACGATCCTGCTACCTTAAAGCCCTGTGGAGGTGGACATCAGGGAGATGATCCTGTAACTTCCAAGCCCTGTGGAGGTGGACATCGGAGAGATGATCCTGTAACTCCTGTAAAGTCCTGTAGAGATGGACACCAGGGAGATGATTCAGTAAAATACAAATGTAATATACACCAAGAGGATGATCTTGCAATGTTAAAGTCCAGTGTGTTAGAGAATAAGTCTAGTTCAAGTCCACATTGGTTAAGTTCTTCATTCCAGCAAGACACCACTGAGAACTTCCCTCGCCGATCAACCAGACAACGCAGACAACCAGATCGACTCCAGTATAATTAAGAACTTCAGTTGGAAGATAGTTAAGAACTTGTTGGTTTGGATAAGTAAATTTCAAACACGCAAGTAATTCTCAAGGTTTAAAAGTCCACTTCTATTTCTTATTATAGATGCCAAGAATGTTCAACTGCCACAAGTATGACCTCTCTTTCACAAAGAAGTCGAACTGGGAGAGACATTTCAAGAATGTTCATGACCGAGTAGACACCACGTACCAGTGCCCATTTTGTGAGAAACAGAGAAAAAACTTATGTGACATGCGGGGCCACCTTCGCCAGAAGCACCCGGAAAAGAAAGAGTTGGTGCGGGCGAATCCGTCGTTAATCAGAGAAGTTCAGCTGGAGTCTCCAAGAAGTATTCCCAGAGCAAGAGAATCTGATTTGGATGACTCCTTAGGTCTGTCTCCAGCAGTTCAGGCAGATTTGGATAGATATGTGGGTCAAGGCGATCTCCTAGAACTGGCAGCATCCATATCCTCTGTCACCCCTATGACTGCAACAACGGAGGTCTTAGTATCAGACGGATTAGTGGCATCGTCACCATTACCCATCAGGTCAGCAGTTGTTCCAGTCTCTGCTAGCCAGTGATGACCTATATGCCCCTGCAAACTAGTGCTGCCATTACAGCAACGAGTGCAGAACACACCATGCTTATACAAGCAGACAAGTGGTCACCACCCGTGAACCAGGCTGGAACCTGCAACCAAGTGAGTGTGACACCAGCACCATCATTGTCTGCAACCGCCGCTAAGAAAGTTTTACCTGATACAGTAACTGCTGCCACCTCAAGCAGGGTTGTGCTGGATACGAATCTAGATCCGAATATACCCTATGTTCCGGGCATGAGCACCATGGAAACACAGACGGGTATTAGTTCTGTTGAAGCCTTTCCGAAGTCACCCAAATACCTGGCTCCAACCAAGTGTGACAGAGGGACTGAGATGGGGGCACCGAAGAGTACTGAGATGTCCAACACCAGCTCTACAACCACCAGGAAGCGGCCTCGGGAGGACATGTGTTGCCATGGAATCCGTCTGCCAGTAGTCGAGATCCAGACCATCACCGTGAAGGAGGGCTCTATGAGGAGGAAGACCGTCACTGAGACTGTCCACTGTGCCCGGTGTTGGAGGAATGAGGAGAGTGACAGCGAGGACAGTGATTGGGGTTTTTAAAAGGATGTTTAGTAGGATAAAAGAAGAGGAACATTTTTAATTTTTTTACATTTTATTGATTTTTTTTAAGAAGATTTGTCGTGGGTTATGTCAAATAACTTAATAATTAGAGTTTCAGTAATAGAAAGAGTAATATGTGTGCTTAACTTAAGCTATGCTAAGTGATTTCTTTAAATTCTGAAGTACAGTAAAATATGCTGACCGTTTTAAGATTGAAGATTTTTTTTTTTTTTTCTTTTTTTTACTGATGTATTTTATTGTTTTAATGGGAGATTTTATTTCAGTGTCCAAACTGGTCCCATTTTGAGATAATATTCCAAGTTGGATATTACCTGTATTTTTTTAATGTGGTTCCTGCGGGCCCCAAGTGGTCACGTGCTCAGCTGACTTGACTGAATATGGATATCATGTGTATATGTTGTATTTTTGTTCTCTTTCAGTAGGAGAAGGATGTAGCAGATATTAGTATTAGAGTAGCCATGCTCTTGTGTCTTACGTTAAACATGTTGATTTAGATTTTGCGGGACGCTTCAATCTAAGACGGGGGCAGTGTAGCGGATCTGGCCTTTCCTTATTATGCTCAGTTATTTATTTTATAATATATGATTGCCCCTTTTATTCTCCCTGTGTAAATAGTGTCTTTATTTAGACCTCTGCTATTGATTAAATAGTGGCCAGTCTCTTATGTCAATAGTGGCCATGTTCTCTTATGTAAATAATGAACCATGATCTCCACACTCAGTGGGAGATAAGGGGAGATAACTGCTCAGGCTTTATCTGGCCATTTATCAGTACAATAGTGTAAAATAACGGGGGATAAGCAAGTAAAAGTATTGATTTTGTCTTCTATATGCATATAGAAAGTGAGTAAAGTCTCCTGTGGGACACCTGTCAAAGACCGGTAAATTACCAATGTACATAGGCTTGTTCATATGCTAATTAGCTGTGTGTAAACACTGACTGACCTTCTTTAGAGCCACTTGCAGTACTTGGCTTGTGTAAATACCACATAATTATTGATTTTTACTAGGTTTCAGCTGTGAGTTATTCAGCTTACACTATCGGCGGCCATGTTTGTCATGCTGGTTTGTTTACTTCCTGTCAGTTTGGCTGTTGAGATAATTATTTCAAGGAAGTTTATTATGATTTAAAATGTGATTATTCGTCAGTTTTTATGAGTTTAATGGTGTAAATTGGTTATAATATTGTTATTTATAATTATTATGGGGTTTATTATATTTTTAGTAGGTTACAGTGAAGGGTTGTAATAGTTGAATTTATGGGTCATTTGGGGCTGTTATTTGGAACAGCTCCGTGACGGAGCTTACGGAACTCACTGAGCTAGTTGTCTCCTTGGCAACCAGAGCCTCTATATAAGCTCCGTGCATACATTAATTGTCGGAGTCAGTTTGGAAACTCTCCTGAGTCAAGACCTATTTCTGAAATATTTTGAGATAACTTCTTAGAAGCCAACTATTCTTCAAGAATTCATCTAGACAGCAAAAGTTAGTAAATTTATTGATGTTTCATTGCCAGTCCCAGTAAATTTTGCTCCTTGTAGAATTAATTATATTTAATTTATTCAGATATATTTTTGGCGCAAATCCGGTCAAGGCCATGTAAACAACCATATTTGGAGATATTACTACAATTTATTTCTGGCTTTACTACTGTACTTAATTGACTGCTCAGGTTGTAGTTTTAATACTAGCTGTTTAATTATTATATTTTGAAGATTTCTCCAGTTTTAAATAGTGGCCTCCTAGGCCCCATTTTATTTATTTCCCCATCTTTGTTGAGAACCGGTTTAAATGTTAGGTGTAATGCATTTGCATTTAATTTTAACTTTGATAACTTTGGCATGTTAGCTTTGTAAATAATTCCTGAAGCTTGTACATAGTGTTTGCCTCAAAGTGGTCAATTTAATTAACGTATTGATATCTCAAAACTGACAACTAATTCACTGCGTTGCTATAAACTTGTATGTGTACATTATATATTGGACCTGTTGGTTGTTGAATTTATTTATTGGTTTATTTATACAAAAGTTATTAATTAAATCATTTCCACTGTTGTCCACTCCTTGTTCTTCCTGTCTTATACAAATATGCAAACTTTCCAGCCCATAATTAAGAACACTGGCACTTTAAACAAAGCATTGCATTGAAGACAAACAACCAGATATACACACGTGCATTTTGTCATTGCCCTCATATAGATTCAACACTTAGATCTACCCTCCTAGATTCATCAGAGATAGATTCAACATTTAGAACTACCCTCATAGATTTACCCGATTCAACCCTTAGATTTGACTCATCGATTCATCACAAATAGATTTAACTTCACAGTTAGATTCAACACCGAGATTGATTGGAGAATCATCAGAAACTGATTCAACATCCTGATTAGAGAGATTTGTCAGATATTGATTCGTCAGCATTCATAAAGAGTTATTATTCGTAAGACCGAGACTTGTTAGATAATTGGATTCATAATTGGGACAACTGTACTAAGTAGACCGCTCGTCCGTTCCAGTACCATTAATACCCTCCCACCCGGAAGGGGAGGGGGGATGAGGTTTTTTTTTTTTTTTTTTTGTAACCTCTCTTGTTTTGTTCTGTTTGGCCATGTAACTCAAAAACTATAAACCAGATCTAGGCCATAGTTTCATACTGTGTGGATTCTACCCGTGTCCTGGTCCTCCTCAAAGGTGATCCGGATCTCAAATCTATATTTTTGTTTTGTTTGTTTTTCTTACTACCCATAAGTGATGGGTTTGTGCATTCTTTGGAACTGTTTCAGGTTAACGTGAACAGGAGCCAGACTTGTATTTAGTATGTGCATGTCGTGATAGACTGGATCGAATCCAATCAAAGATAGGGTATGCGATTTATTCACAGATTAGGGAGCTTAACCATTCCCACCGGATAAAAAACAAGCAAGTTTGGGAGTAATAATGCACTCAAATAAGACATGAAAACAGCTAGACTTGCACATTGATGATGGGCTTATAATGTCCTCGTAAATGTCAACGGTGCTAGTGCTTGAACTGCTGTGAATTCTCCATTATCTGGACCCCTTGTTGAGCCTGATTTGTGTTTATTTCTGTAGTTGCAAATCAAAAGGCCCTGACATTGGTGCTTCAGTTTATAAAGCTCCCAATATTACACTCTTATTGGCCCTATCTGTTTAATTTTATTTATTTGTGGTTTTACGTCGCTTTCAACACTGTAAGGTCATATCACGACGGGTAGTTGGAAGGGCAGAGGAAACCAGTACATACAGTTCGTTAGGGTTCTGTACTGTAAACTACTGACCAACGGCAAGCAATTACCAGCTTTCCCAGCTTAGCCATTTGAAGTAACTAAAACCCCAGTTGTGGCCTTTGAACAACTGATAATAGAGTAACATTTGAATAACAATAATGCAGAGGATTATATGTTTTCCAGGAGGACCTTATGCTTTAGAAACTAAATACTGCACTGCTGATATTCTACCAGTGGCAGACAGGGAAGATTGCGGTTATGATGGAATCCAGCATTATGAATGTGTACACCAAAGGAACTGCTGTTATCATAGTGCTGATAATGGCCCTTGGTGTTTTAAGCCTAACCGTAAGGAAAATATGACATGTATATATAACACCGATCTGAAACCAATCATTTCAAAATATTATTTCACACAATGCTTCTTATCACTAAACATTTTGAAAACTTACTGAAATTACAGTATATGATAAAATAATAATGATCGATTGCTGCACCATAGACCTCCTTAAAATATTTTAAAACATTATCTCCAGACACAAATTTCTTATGACATAGATCTCTACATCATTGTCAAGTCATAGGTATCATTCATTATATATTTTGCTTTTGTTGGTAATGCCTTTACCAGAGATATTGTTTCAGAGGTCCTCAGTGGCCTAGTGGGTTAAGCAGGTTTGGCATCTAATCACAGGCGGTCACCTCTGTGTGGGTCAGATTCCCACAAGTGGCAATTGTAAGGACCTGTCGCAATATGACCCTAGCTGTTGCACGTTATGTAAAACCTCAACTTTGAACCTTGTGACATCGTTTCGGGTATTATATGCTGAGTGAATAGTGTGCCTACCCCTCAACACTCTCTGAAAGGTCCACGTCTTTGTAAGTGCCCTCCAATCATACATTATTGTCCATGAATTGCTAATAAGGTGTTCTATGGTAAAAATAATATTTGGTAATCTATTCGCTTATTAATGCTCAGTAGCTGATGGTAATATTTCAAGTAAATTCAGTCTGAAACATTCACTGCCCTGTCACAACATTGGCAACCACCAACTTTGTGAGGGGGGCACACTGCCCTCCCTGGTACACTGGAATTCATAGTGATAAGTAATACATGTGGCTGTTGAGTACTATAGGATCATTTATCTACTTAATCAGTATGTGTTAATTAAGATACAGTTCCTGTATGAAGTTACATGTACTCACATATTATTTCAGTTGAAAATATGCACGACTAGATTAGACTTTGGTTTACTGTTATGCTTATTCATGTTTTATAACGATCACAACCAAGTACATGTTACACTTCATACCATACTTGCAATACATATTTACAGAATTTAAAAAACATGGTTGTTAAAATAAACTACATTCCAACAGGTTGCAGTGATAGCCCATGCTCGAATGGTGGTACATGCACTAATGGTGAAGGTGCCTTTTCTTGTTCATGTACGGCATACTACACAGGAAATACCTGTGAAACAGGTGTGTATCTCTAAATGCTATCCAACAGGTTTAAATCAGATCTTTAAATCTCGCTTTTCATGAAACCAAAAGCCCTCTATTTGGAACGGTAGCATAAATATGTGAGTCTGTCTCTAAAAATAGCATTACAACTCTCAACGTGATAGACTATTGTCCATTCTTGAACCACTACATTTGGCCTAAAATGTGCCAACGTATTAAGTAGATATCAGCTCTTTGAAATGAAAATATTTTCCAATTATAAATTACCTTATTATCTGGAAAGGTTGTCTGGAAGTTCGACTTGACTTGTTCAGTAGAATGAAGTTACTGCATTTTTTAGCCACGGGTTATCTTATTCGTAACTTGATAAAAGCACAATGTTAAATGTAGAGCTGTCGTCTGCTTGTATTACTTTTTACCCAGATAAGGCAAGTACAATTTCCAACTCCCAGATTAAACTTTACTGTGTCATTACAGGTGATAAAGATGTCAGCGTCAAACAAATAACATTATCAAGGAAATATATTGTAGTTAAGAACATCCAGTTGTGACAAGATAAGCTCCAATTTCATTATTGAAACCTATCATGTTATCTCCTTGCATAATTAATGGAAACTTTTATTAATTTAAAAAGTTTTTTTGGATGTCATTATAGTGAGAACGTCTTGGCAATTATCATCCCTTGCCTTACTTTAAATGTTAACGCCTGTACTCTGCTACCTCAAATTAGAAGAGACGAGGTATATCTTTACTTAAATTTGAGGGTCTATTATTGCATGATTCAATGTAAACACTTCAAACAGATAATGGCTGATGTTCATCAGAGATAATGAGTTTGGGTCAAGCAATTAAAAGTACCTTTATTTTATGTTACATCTCTCCCATGAACAACAACATTATTGGTGTACAAACAAAGTCACAAAGTCTATAATCCTCTAGTCAATTTTTTTCCCGTTTTGTAGATGTAATCGAATGTGATACAGAGGGCTTCTGTGAAAATGGAGGCACATGTGAGAATTCTCAAGGCTCATTTTTATGCTCCTGTACTGATGGATATAATGGTGACAAGTGCCAAGATGGTATGACTGGTTGCTCATGGTTATCATATTTTTGACCTACATTAGGCACTAACTTGTATTTATTCACTTTAAAAAAAGTTTTGAAAAAAAAAGACTTTTTGTCAATTTATTATTTGTAAATTATTTATTCTATGTATACACATATATAAACTATGAACAAGTATTTAAACAAGTTTGGTGTTTTTGTATGTTTCAACTTTTTACTTTTGAATCTATATTCGTTCTATTAAAGTATGCTTAGATGTACAATACATGCTCTTATTCCAGGACAAGACATCACTCACACAATGTTTCAATATAGAATTATTCAATATATTTTAGGCACCAATCACCATTTGAAAAAACTTAAAGTCACAAATACCGACCTCATGCTGAAACCTTGGTAGTACACCGAGTTGTACACCAAGTTGGTCTATTTATTTTTAGAATTCGATAAAGTATGTGACTGATGATGCAATGTTAAAATCTGAATTAGATCTAAAATAAAAGTGAAATTAATTTTGAATTAAATTGATTTTAAATTGTATTGGGTTTAGGATACACCAAATGTGATACAAATTTTACCCAGTAAACTTTTTTTTAATGATAGCTAGATATGATCTTTTTAAGCGCGCTATGAACGGTAGTGTCTTAAATGTATGCCAAGTTCAGTTAATTGCAAAGGAAAAATTCATAGAGCAGGAAATGACTAAAATGATTTCTTTAAAAAGTGGTCAATTGGGGAAGATCTATTTTCAGGAAGTGAAAAAAAAACAAATGGGAGAGTTCGGTTTTTAATTAATATTTCAAGTATTAGTGTAAAAGATATATTGCTAAGCTGATTAGAAACAATCCTTAATATTAGTTCAATTATATTTTGGTTATTAATTAACAAATATGCTGGATTTTTTCTGTTCATATGAGTCTTTATGGTTTTTAATTGAATTTTCTTGTCTTTCTTGCACAAATTTATATATGTTATGCTCACTCCATGAAAGAGCCCATTTCAAGCAACGGGCAAGAATTTTGCCCATTTCATTTATGGGCAACTGACTTGCCTCAGTTTCGTGGAATGGGCAATTTGTTCAATTGTGGCTTGTTCAATTTATTAAATAGTCAGTGTAGTGCATTTAAGTATGATTTTCACGGAGCGATCAAGGCAAAACTTTAATATCACATTTAAAACTTTTTTTGAATATTATATAAATAGAAAAGGTACAAATATGTAAGAAACCTTCAAAGTGTGCCATTTCAAAAGAAGAAGAAAGGTAAATAAATAGTGTTTTTCTGTATCAATTGTTTGAAATATGTTTTATTTTTGTTGGCACATGTACTACAATTACTACAATTAAAATATTCAAAAAATCTATCATGGTACAACTTCAATAGATATTGTGTAACACTTCACTATTTCCAGGGTACAAATTTACAATATGTATATGTAAAACAATCCTCAACCCAGGATGGCCATAAACATATAAAATGAAAGGGCATATGATTAGACCTACGTTAATTTATCTTAGATGTTCCAGTTATAGAAAAGAGTAAATATCAACTAAAATGCTCTCTCTTTGTAAGATTAGCATTTAATTTGTGTGTGGTTAAGGGTAACTGTATAATGCAATTAGGCTCTGTAGCTACAAAGACTGAGTTGGTTCTTTGATCTACTTTCATAAAACCTGTACAAAAGAGTCTTACACTGAGCACTGTTCATAACCTCCGGCACATAAGTCACTTGAATAGTCAAGGTAGGTTTAATGTACTTGTCAGTCACAAACATTGTGACAATATGAATAAAACAAGATAGTATGCATTCTCTTGTAAGTCATAGACACTAAAGACACTGTTCTAATGCTGCTCACAGACAATAAATGTGTGTTTTATATCTGGTTGATCTTTGAGTCAAATAAAGGATTTTTTTTCTGTTGGGATTACTTAATGTCTAATTTGGTGAAATATGTAGTATTATGACATGTCCAGGACTTTAAGAAACAATTTTGTTTTACAGTGTTTTATTTGTTCTTTTTTTTGTTTGTTTTTCTTAAATATGAAAAGAAAGTGTGAATACGTGTTTACAGTAAAATTCAACCAATAAAATACTTTATGCATGAAACTTTATTTTTCGTACATACTGTTGTTCATTTCATGAAATAAGCAACATAATTTGTTTGCCCATTTCACTAAATGGGGCAAGCAAATACTGAAAAAATTGCCTATTTCAGGAAATGGAAAATCAGTTGTCTACTTCACGAAAAGTACAAAATTCTCGACTATTTGACTAAATGTAAAAGTATTTTCAGGGATTGGATTTTCAGTGCCAGTATTATGTGTTGAAACAATTTTACTGAAATACATAACCAGCATCTCAAGTGTCAGTGTTGAGCACCAACTCGCGATCGGGAACATCTCAAGATTGTCCTTGCACAAACTCAAGATCTTGAGTTGAGGCAAACATCTTGAGATGGGTGTCCCATCTCGAGATTGGGCTGCCCAAACTTAAGATGTTTACCTAGGGCTGTCATGGGCTAATTAATTGAGGTATGCTAATAACTGATTGGCTAATTTTAGTGACTAGGCAATTATATGTGTGCTCACTCAGTCAGGTAGTTATTTTCATTTTTAATTGTAATTATTGTGGCATTATGATGAGTCTTTTTTGTAATCAAGGCCTACTGAAAGTTATTCATTTTGAACCATTAAAGAATTATAATTGTGATGTTATTGCAAGTAGCTTTCATTTTTAAATTAATAACAATTATAATTTAGGGTAAATATCAATCCACATACATAAATATGTAAATATGAGGATTCAGTACTATAAAAGAAACAATTCCCAAAGTGCAATTAATAATCTACAGATAGGGGGGCGCCTGACAACACAACAACAATTGTAGAAGTGCAATTCATGATCTAAGGGAAGTACATCACACAAACAATACTCTTTAATTTTATGCTAATATGAGGATTCAGTGCTACACAAGAAACCATTCTAAAAGTGCAATTGATAATCTACAAAAGGGGGCATCTAACACCACCCCAACAAGTATAGGAGAGCAATTCAAGATCTAAGGGAAGCACATCACACAAACCAGACCCTTTAATTATAAAATCAAACACCTTTCCATATAAAAATATACAATACATCTAACAACACAACCAACAATTGTAACAAGTGCAATTGATAATCTAGGGAAAGTGATTTTAGCTAAGGGATATTGCCTAAGTATTATATCAATATATTATATCAATATATTGTATCAACTTATCTTAAGTTTGTGCAGCCCAATCTCGAGATGTACTGCCCAATCTCGAGATGTTTGCCTCAACTCAAGATCTTGAGTTGGTGCAAGGACAATCTCGAGATGTTCCCGATTGCGAGTTGGGGCCTAACATCAGCATAGTGGCATTCTAACTGAACTTGTTTGAAATAGTCTAAAGTTGGTAGAAATTATAACCTTTTATTGCATACTTTCTGTAGATTTTTAGGCTTTTATACCAATTTTAGTCAGCAGAGATTATATTTACTTCACTTCCTGTTATCTTGCCCGTTTTATTGGGCCTATGCTAAAACACACTTTTTCTATCCCATAGCTGTTCTGTATATTGAAAGTTGAAAATATGCAACCGTACCCTATTTTTATTACTTGAACATATTTTACAGCCATTTAATTCTCTCAGTACATATAGAAAACACATTTTAAGATGAGAAACATAATTTGACTTTACATGTTTAGTGCTTTCCATCATATACCTTAACTTGGCATGAACAGGACATATAAAGAACAAAGGTCAATTTTAACCAATCAGAATATCTAATCTATGTATTTTTGTTAGTCTTTCAAAGCATATCTGCCACTGTGGGCTAGCCGATAACACACTTGTCTAGGAACTCAGAGTATGTGGGTTTAAACCCATGTACAGACTGATACATAGTGGTTCGGATGACCACTTAAAATGGCAGTCCTCTGTCATTGGGTCCTATCCCCAGTGGCAGGCTAAAGAACCTCAAGGACGTTGATAAATGGCCATCCTTGAGCCCCTGTCTTTCAGTTAGGGGAGTGTGAGTTAGTTGTGAGTTGGAACTGTACCTGTGCAGTCGGATGGGCTAAATAGTGCTCTGAGTCCTGTAGAATATGGAGATATTGCGCTGAGTATAAAAATAAATACACAAATATGCTGAGTGACTTTATATCATGTATTTTTGTTGTTGTCTAAATATAAATTGTTGTATATATTGAGCTCAGAATATATAATTGCATTAAAACTTTTCAATTTCATAAACTTATATTTGGTAAAACTTATTTGGAGCACCATGTTAGAGAAACTGCAACTAGTTATTTTGCTATCTCATTATTGTTCCCACCTACATTGCTTGAATCATCTTTTATCAGATATCAACGAATGTCTCCAAGCAAACTTCTGTAAAAATGGAGGGGAATGTTCAAACTCTGATGGTTCCTTTAACTGTGCCTGCGCCAGTGGGTATGAAGGAGACAAGTGTGAAAATGGTGAGTTTCAAAAACCTTTGTGAGTTAGCATTTCTGCCTCTAGTTATTCCAACAGATTTTTTCACTCTTAATTTGCCTATGAGTAATGTTTTGGTTGCTGTAACTTATCATGATGGTATAATGACCATAATCTTGCTCCTTCGGTACAAATCAGGGGCCAAGTAATCTTGTCCCATAATAGGCCTAGATGTACGATCCTGTTGATTAATGTACACAAGTTATCGGGGCTATGCGCTATATGACTTAGCTTTATGCATTGTAACAGATAGGAGTAGGTCAGAACCTCTAAATTTTTCAATCATAATACTTTCTTTTTGGTTCTGAGCATTTTTGTCATTAAGGACAGGTTACATATTTTGTCAGTTTTCTTGGACCTTTTAGCACAGGACTGGTTGTAGCAGCCTCCTGCATTATAAATCAGAGAAGTCTTATAATAAGTCTTAATTAAAGTGAAACTGAGACATAACAATGTTGGGTGTGAAGTTCCCATCTGCGCGATCTCGAGATTTTACTTGCGCGATCTCATCATTAAAAGCTTGCGCGCCCATCTTGAGATTCTCGAGATGGAGCTGCTCCAACTCACAATGATTTTTATTTATTGATTTTGAAAAAGTCTTTGATTTGCTATACAAGAAAAGTTTTGATACAAGAAGTGGGTGGTTGTATATACAAGTTACTAATCCATATTAATTGTACCAAGGGATGGTTATCAGTTAATCAGTTTCAAACAGGGAAGCCACATTTAAGCCAATTGGGTTATACCACTTATGTGTGGTTATCCCTGTTTCATTAAGTGACTAGAATAGAGAGGCCACATCTAATTCAATTATATTGTTACAATGAATGGGGGAATTAGGGTATAAGAGGCAATCCAGTGAATCAATTGCAAATAGAGAAGCCACGTGTAATCCAATTAGCTTGTTACAATAAGGGGGGTTAGTCAGTGATCATCAAGTGAATTAATTGCAAAGGGAGAAGCCACATCTAAATCAATTAGGTTATAACAATTCGTTATTATGGTTTTATTGAGTGAAGCAAATAAAGAAGTCACATGTAATCCAATAACTTGCCACAATAAGAAAGTTAATTAAGGGTCATTAAGTGAATAAACTGCAAAGACAGATGCCACATCCAATCCAGTTATCAGGCTTCTAGCCTACCCTTGGAACTATAATTATTCCACTTAAATTTCATCCCATGTAAGGCTATATAAGTCCCCCATGTAAGTGACAAGTAATACTGTTGTTGGGCGCGACAAGGGCTGGACAATATTAAACAATAAAGTACTTATGTTTGCAATATGTAATATGTTTGTTTAATGTCCTGTAATATGTTAGTTTACTGTTTTAATACCCATTTATGTACAAACCTGTTTTACTCACTCAAATGTCCTAATGAAGTGTGTTCTAAAAATCAGCCAATCATTGACCAACTCAAAAATAAATACAGCCAATCACATCAAGATTCTGTGATGAAAATCATTTTGAGTTGAAGCAGCTCCATCTTGAGATTGTTTGAGCAATCTCGAGATTGGCATGCAATCTTTTGATGACGAGATCGTGCAAGTGAAATCTCGAGATCACGCAGATGGGAACGTTGCGCCCAACAAGAACATCAAGAAGGATGCACTTAATTGTATTTTGTTTTCTCACATGTGCTGATATACATTAAGATACAACTGAAACAGGAAGTTATTCCAACCCTTCTCAGGAGTTTGCTTACATGTAAAATGCCACAGAGAGTGTATCTTTTAAGCAAGTACCACAATGTGCTTGACTTTCAGGTAGAAAAATGCTGAAAATATGCATACTGATGGATCTCTTAATAGTGTACAAAACAGCATTTGTTAATGGTGAATTGATACTTTTATGTTTCATGCTTTAACTGATGTTATTTTTTGTGTTGCAGACATCAATGAATGCAATGGTTCACCATGTAAAAATGGAGCCACTTGTGTGAATGATCCTGGCTCATACAGGTGTACATGTGCTGATGGATATACTGGAGCAACTTGTGTAGATGGTATATTCCAGTTTACCCGTTTTTATTGTAACTTAAATGTATTTCATCAATTTGGTAATATGGTATATGTGTTAACAAGTATTAACCTCCTTAGCATGTATGTCTGCATGACTCAAAGATATGTACATGTATTTGTACTCATAGACTTCATCAGTTGAACTTTGATATGCAGGTAAATATGTAATATTTTAAACATGAAAGTTTGGCATCAAATTTCCCAATACTTCAAAAAACTATTTTTGTCAAACTGTGAAAGAATTGAGTTAATTATTTGGGCTAAATTTTACTATTTATTTGATGTTTATGCTTTATGTCATTATGATGTTGTTGGGCGCCAACTCGTGCCAGGGAACAACTCGAGTTGTTCCTTGCACCAACTCTCGGTAGTGAGTCGTGGCAAACATCTCAAGATGTGCGCACCATCTTGAGTTGTGGCTGCATCAACATAATCCACTAATGTCCAGTACTGGTCAATGACCACATGGTTTGTGATTGGCTGACTAATGACCTTAAAGGTGGCTCCTATCTTAATGTGTGACTGCATCAACTTAATCCTCTAATATAATTGGCTAATTACTTTATCTTAGATGTTCCAGTTATAGAAAATAGTAAATGTCAACTAAAATGCTCTCTCATTGTAAGATTAGCATTTAATTTGTGTGTGGTTAAGGGTAACTGTATAATGCAATTAGGATCTGTAGCTACAAAGGCTGAGCTGGTTCTTTGATCATACTTGTGATCTACTTTCATAAAACCTATACAAAAGAGTCTTACACTGAGCACTGTTCATAACCTCCGGCACATAAGTCACCTGAATAGTCAAGGTAGGTTTAATGTACTTGTCACAGTCACAAATATTGTGACAATATGAATAAAACAAGATAGTATGCATTCTCTTGTAAGTCATAGACACTAAAGACACTGTTCTAATGCTGCTCACAGACAATAAATGTGTGTTTTTATATCTGGTTGATCTTTGAGTCAAATAAAAGATTTTTTTTCTGTTGGGATTACTTAATGTCTAATTTGGTGAAATATGTAGTATTATGACATTCAACCAATAAAATACTTTATGCATAGAACTTTATTTTTCGTACATACTGTTGTTCATTTCATGAAATAAGCAACATAATAATACTGGAAAAATTGCCTATTTCATGAAATGAAAAATCAGTTGCCTATTTCACGAAAAGTACAAAATTCTCAACTATTTGACGAAACGTAAAAGTATTTTCAGGGATTGGATTTTCAGTGCCAGTATTATGTGTTGAAACAATTTTACTAAAATACATAACCAGCATCTCAAGTGTCAGTGTTGAGCACCAACTCGCGACCGGGAACATCTCGAGATTGTCCTTGCACAAACTTAAGATCTTGAGTTGAGGCAAACATCTCAAGATGGGTGTTCCATCTCGAGATTGGGCTGCCCAAACTTAAGATGTTTACCTAGGGTTGTCATTGGCTAATTAATTGAGGTATGCTAATAACTGATTGGCTCATTTTAGTGACTAGGCAATTATATGTGTGCTCACTCAGTCAGGTAGTTATTTTCATTTTTAATTGCAACTATTGTGGCATTATGATGAGTCTTTTTTGTAATCAAGGCCTACTGAAAGTTATTCATTTTGAACCATTAAAGAATTATAATTGTGATGTTATTGCAAGTAGCTTTCATTTTTAAATTAATAACAATTATAATTTAGGGTAAATATCAATCCACATACATGAATATGTAAATATGAGGATTCAGTACTATAAAAGAAACAATTTTCAAAGTGCAATTAATAATCTACAGATAGGGGGGGGCTGACAACACAACAACAATTGTAGAAGTGCAATTCATGATCTAAGGGAAGTACATCACACAAACAAGACTCTTTAATTTTATGTTAATATGAGGATTCAGTGCTACACAAGAAACCATTCTAAAAGTGCAATTGATAATCTACAAAAGGGGGCATCTAACACCACCCCAACAAGTATAGAAGTGCAATTCAAGATCTAAGGGAAGCACATCACACAAACCAGACCCTTTAATTATGAAATCAAAGACCTTTCCATATAAAAATATACAATACATCTAACAACACAACCAACAATTGTAACAAGTGCAATTGATAATCTAGGGAAAGTGATTTTAGCTAAGGGATATTGCCTAAGTATTATATCAATATATTATATCAATATATTATATCAACTTATCTTAAGTTTGTGCAGCCCAATCTCAAGATGTACTGCCCAATCTCGAGATGTTTGCCTCAACTCAAGATCTTGAGTTGATGCAAGGACAATCTCGAGATGTTCCCGATTGCGAGTTGGGGCCTAACATCAGCATAGTGGCATTCTAACTGAACTTGTTTGAAATAGTCTAAAGTTGGAAGAAATTATAACCTTTTATTGCATACTTTCTGTAGATTTTTAGGCTTTTATACCAATTTTAGTCAGCAGAGATTATATTTACTTCACTTCCTGTTATCTTGCCCGTTTTATTGGGCCTATGCTAAAACACACTTTTTCTATCCCATAACTGTTCTGTATATTGAAAGTTGAAAATATGCAACGGTACCCTATTTTTATTACATGAACATATTTTACAGCCATTTAATTCTCTCAGTACATATAGAAAACACATTTTAAGATGATAAACATTATTTGATTTTACATGTTTAGTGGTTTCCATCATATACCTTAACTTGGCATGAACAGGACATATAAAAAACAAAGGTCAATTTTAACCAATCAGAATATCTAATCTAGGTATTTTGTTAGTCTTTCAAAGCATATCTGCCACTGTGGGCTGGTATGTGGGTATGTGGGTTTAAACCCATGTACAGACTGATACATAGTGGCTCTATCATTGGGTCCTATCCCCAGTGGCAGGCTAAAGAACCTCAAGGACGTTGATAAATGGTCATCCTTGAGCCCCTGTCTTTCAGTTAGGGGAGTGTGAGTTACTTGTGAGTTGGGACTGTACCTGTGCAGTCGGATGGGCTAAATAGCGCTCTTAGTATAAAAATAAATACACAAATATGCTGAGTGACTTTATATCATGTATTTTTGTTGTTGTCTAAGTATAAATTGTTGTATATATTGAGCTCAGAATATATAATTGCATTAAAACTTTTCAATTTCATAAACTTATATTTGGTAAAACTTATTTGGAGCACCATGTTAGAGAAACTGCAACTAGTTATTTTGCTATCTCATTATTGTTCCCACCTACATTGCTTGAATCATCTTTTATCAGATATCAACGAATGTCTCCAAGCAAACTTCTGTAAAAATGGAGGGGAATGTTCAAACTCTGATGGTTCCTTTAACTGTGCCTGCGCCAGTGGGTATGAAGGAGACAAGTGTGAAAATGGTGAGTTTCAAAAACCTTTGTGAGTTAGCATTTCTGCCTCTAGTTATTCCAACAGATTTTTTCAGTCTTAATTTGCCTATGAGTAATGTTTTGGTTGCTGTAACTTATCATGATGGTATAATGACCATAATCTTGCTCCTTCGGTACAAATTAGGGGCCAAGTAATCTTGTCCCATAATAGGCCTAGATGTACGATCCTGTTGATTAATGTACACAAGTTACGCTATGCGCTATATGACTTAGCTTTATGCATTGTAACAGATAGGAGTAGGTCAGAACATCTAAATTTTTCAATCATAATACTTTCTTTTTGGTTCTGAGCACTTTTGTCATTAAGGACAGGTTACATATTTTGTCAGTTTTCTTGGACCTTTTAGCACAGGACTGGTTGTAGCAGCCTCCTGCATTATAAATCAGGGAAGTCTTATAATAAGTCTTAATTAAAGTGGAACTGAGACATAACAATGTTGGGCCCGAAGTTCCCATCTGCGCGATCTCGAGATTTTACTTGCGCGATCTCATCATTAAAAGATCACGCGCCCATCTTGAGATTGCTCAAACAATCTCGAGATGGAGCTGCTCCAACTCACAATGATTTTTATTTATTGATTTTGAAAAGTCTTTGATTTGGTATACAAGAAAAGTTTTGATACAAGAAGTGGGTGGTTGTATATACAAGTTACTAATCCATATTAATTGTACCAAGGGATGGTTATCAGTTAATCAGTTTCAAACAGGGAAGCCACATTTAAGCCAATTGGGTTATACCACTTATGTGTGGTTATCCCTGTTTCATTAAGTGACTAGAATAGAGAGGCCACATCTAATTCAATTATATTGTTACAATGAATGGGGGAATTAGGGTATAAGAGGCAATCCAGTGAATCAATTGCAAATAGAGAAGCCACGTGTAATCCAATTAGCTTATTACAATAAGGGGGGTTAGTCAGGGGTCATCAAGTGAATTAATTGCAAAGGGAGAAGCCACATCTAAATCAATTAGGTTATAACAATTCGTTATTATGGTTTTATTGAGTGAAGCAAATAAAGAAGTCACATGTAATCCAATAACTTGCCACAATAAGAAAGTTAATTAAGGGTCGATAAGTGAATAAACTGCAAAAACAGATGCCACATCCAATCCAGTTATCAGGCTTCTAGCCTACCCTTGGAACTATAATTATTCCACTTAAATTTCATCCCATGTAAGGCTATATAAGTCCCCCATGTAAGTGACAAGTAATACTGTTGTTGGGCGCGACAAGGGCTGGACAATATTAAACAATAAAGTACTTATGTTTGCAATATGTAATATGTTTGTTTAATGTCCTGTAATATGTTTGTTTACTGTTTTAATACCCATTTATGTACAAATCTGTTTTACTCACTCAAATGTCCTAATGAAGTGTGTTATAAAATCAGCCAATCATTGACCAACTCAAAAATAAATACAGCCAATCACATCAAGATTCTGTGATGAAAATCATTTGAGTTGAAGCAGCTCCATCTTGAGATTGTTTGAGCAATCTCGAGATTGGCGTGCAATCTTTTGATGACGAGATCGTGCAAGTGAAATCTCGAGATCGCGCAGATGGGAACGTCGCGCCCAACAAGAACATCAAGAAGGATGCACTTAATTGTATTTTATTTTCTCACACATGTGCTGATATACATTAAGATACAACTGAAATAGGAAGTTATTCCAACCCTTCTCAGGAGTTTGCTTACACGTAAAATGCCACAGAGAGTGTATCTTTTAAGCAAGTACCACAATGTGCTTGACTTTCAGGTAGAAAAATGCTGAAAATATGTATACTGATGGATCTCTTAATAGTGTACAAAACAGCATTTGTTAATGGTGAATTGATATTTTTATGTTTCATGCTTTAACTGATGTTATTTTCTGTGTTGCAGACATCAATGAATGCAATGGTTCACCATGTAAAAATGGAGCCACTTGTGTGAACGAGCCTGGCTCATACAGGTGTACATGTGCTGATGGATACACTGGAGAAACTTGTGTAGATGGTATATTCCAGTTTACCCATTTTTATTGTAACTTAAATGTATTTCATCAATTTGGTAATATGGTATATGTGTTAACAAGTATTAACCTCCTTAGCATGTATGTCTGCATGACTCAAAGATATGTACATGTATTTGTACTCATAGACTTCATCAATTGAACTTTGATATGCAGGTAAATATGTAATATTTTAAACATGAAAGTTTGGCATCAAATTTCCCAATACTTTCCCAATACTTTTTTTGTCAAACTGTGAAAGAATTGAGTTAATTATTTGGGCTAAATTTTACTATTTATTTGATGTTTATGCTTTATGTCATTATAATGTTGTTGGGCACCAACTCGTGCCAGGGAACAACTGGAGTTGTTCCTTGCACCAACTCTCAGTAGTGAGTCGTGGCAAACATCTCAAGATGTGCGCACCATCTTGAGTTGTGGCTGCATCAACATAATCCACTAATATCCAGTACTGGTCAATGACCACATGGTTTGTGATTGGCTGACTAATGACCTTAAAGGTGGCTCCTATCTTAATGTGTGACTGCATCAACTTAATCCTCTAATATAATTGGCTAATTATTTAGCTGCAAGTAGTCAAGTATACAAGGTAATGTCGGGTGGAGAGTTTGAAAATTAATGTATTAAAATGCAGTATCAGTATAACTTCTGGAATGTGAGAGGAAGTGGTGGTCACATGACCTATGTTTTGGACAAATTTAGAGAATTTACTTGTGCTTCCCTACTTCATTTCCTAATAAGCTGTGTCATGTGACCTAAGTTCTATGAAACCTTTTTCCTGTGAACCATGGTCTACATTGTATTAGAATAATCAGTACATATTTTAATGATCTGAATGTTGGAATTCACTGGAATGTTGTACTAAAACTCACATGGAAAACTTGAGATATGTTTGAAGATGTATTCACCTACAAAAAGGACAGCTAGCATGGTTTTGAAGATAAACAGCATTTCATGATTAAGAATTAATTAAGAAAATTCTATATTATTATTTCACATTGCAGGGGTAGTCCTTAATACCATAAAGATAACATATTTTACAACAAACCTCAATTGGATACTTTTGAAGTTAAAAGTGACTTACTCATTGGCAAAATGTTTAAGTAGCTATTACTCAGTTAGCATTATAGCTAGAGCTCTCAAAATTTGCCATGACACAGAACACGAAAAGGTTGCTGAACAACATATTTAATAAAAAAACATCTAAATTGAACACTTTTCAAGTTACAAGTGACTTTCTCATTGGCAAAATGTCAAAGTAGCTATTACTCAGTTAGTATTATAGCTAGAGTTCTGAAATTTTGTGATGCACAGAACATCAAAAAGTAGCTGAACAACATATTTAATTTAAAAACCTCTAACTTGAATACTTTTAAAGTTACAATCACTTACTCATTGGCAAAATGTCAAATTAGCTTATTACCGAATTAGCATTATAGCTACAGCTCTGAAAATTTGCCATGACACAGAACATAAAAAAGTAGATTAACAACATATTTTTACCAAAAACCACTAAACTTAATACTTTTCAAGTACAAGTCATTTTACTCATTACCAGAATATCAAAGTAGCTGTTACTTAACTCAGTTAGGACCTAGAGGACTAGTCTTTATTCGGAAAACTTAAAGTTTTTCAGAGGTTGTAGAGGAGTATTCCTTGTAACCCAGGGGGGTGCAAAATTTACATAAAGTCACTCTATCTGTTATGGTTTTTGAGATAAATGACATGTTCCATTTCGAAAAACGTCTAAGTCTTTCAGAGGTACTAGAGGAGTAGTACGTAGTTCCCTGGGCATCCAAATGTTGCCTGAAATTGTTCTATCTCTTACAGTTTTTGAGATAAACGGTATTTTCCAGTTCACCAAAATTCAAGATGGCGGCAAAAATTCAGAAAAGTCAAATTTTTTCAGATGTCATAGAGGAGTATCCTTATTACCCTTGGTTCCAAAATTTGCTTGAAATCACTCTATTTCCTACGGTTTTCGAGATAAACAACATTTTCCATTTCTGCCAAAATTCAAGATGGCGGCCAAAACTTTTAAAAAGACTAAACGTTTCAGAGGTCCTAGAGGAGAAGTCCTTAGTACCCTGGGCGCCCAAAATTTGCCCAAAATCACTCTATCTCTTACAGTTTTGAGATAAAAGACATTTTCCATTTCTGCCAAATTAATAAATTCATAAAAAAAGTGGAAAAGTCTAAAATTTTTCTGAGGTTTTAGAGGAGTAGTCCTTAGTATCCTGTGGTACAAAATGTGCCCATAGTCGCTCCATCTCTCATGGTTATTCAAGATAAATGGCACTTTCCATTCGCACCAAAATTCAAGATGATGGCTGAATTTTGAACAAGTCTAAATTTTTGAGAGGTCCTACAGGAGTAGTCCTTAGTACCCTAAGATTTTATAGAAAACCTCTTAAGTGAATACTTTTGAATTTAAAAGTGACTTACTCTTATATCTTATTAAAAACTCAATGAATAACATATTGGAAAAGATTTGCCTTACTGTAAAACTTTTAAAGATATTTGACATTTACTTGTTCTGTTATTTAGCTTCAAATGAGAAAATAGCTATTACTCATTTATTATATGCAATGGAGCTCCAAACTATGTGTCATCTGGTAGTTCAGGACAAAGTAGCTGAGCAACATATCTTAGGAAAATACTCTAACTGCAAAAGGTTTGGAGATACAATGGAATTACTCAGCAGTAAAAATTTTATAGTATTTATTACTGTAGTTATTAAACAGCTATCCAATGTGCAACAGGTCTGAAACTTTATCATGTGATAGCTTATCAAAAGCCAGATGAGTAATATATTTGAAAATATCTACTTAACTTTAGTACTTCTGAAGATATTTGAAATTTACTTATGTCATTATTTTGCTACAAATAAGAAAATAGCTATTATTCACTTACGACTTGTAATGGAACCATCTTATAGCTAAGGACAAAGTACCTGAGCAATATATTTTAGGAAAATACTCTAACTGCAATAGTTGTGGAGTTACAGTGGATTTACTCAACATTAAGAATTTTAAAGTGGCTATTACTCAGTTATCCAATGTGCAACAGGTCATAAACTTTTTTATTATGTGATAGCTTATCAAAAACTAGATGAATAACACATCGAAAAGATTTGCTTAAATTTAATGCTTTTTAAAGATATTTGACATTTACTTCTGTCATTATTTTGCTACAAATAAGAAAATAGCTATTACTCACTTATGGTATGCAATGGAACCCCAAACTGTGTACCATCTTATAAATAAGGGCAAAGTAGCTAAACAACATATTTGAAGAAAAAGCTCTAACTGCAGTAGTTTTTGAGTTATGACTCCTTTACTTGAAGTAGATAAAATTGCTATTACTTGCTTATGTTAAGGCCTAAGTCAACAAAACCAAAAAAGTTTTCAAGGGTGTGAAAATTCATTGTGACAATTAATTGGCTAAAAATCTGTAGCTGTAGTAGCTTTGTAGAAATCTGCATGACACACTAATGCACGCACACATGTATGCACCCACCCATGCACACACGTGATGTATTATATAATCTCCGTCATGGGCTAAAGCCCAGCGAGAGATAATAAAGGCTAATGATATGGCAGTGTTGGAGCCCACTTTAGGGGTCAGCCCATCTTACGATGGGCTATAGCCCAACTTAGGATCCTAAGTTGGGTAGTCTATCTTAAGATGGGCTTGAACATATTAGCCCAACTTAGGATAATAAAATCCAAGATGTTTTTTAAATATTAACTTTAATATTATCCTTTTAAATAGCATATCCATAGCTTATTTTGAGATGAATTGACAGATATTAGCAAAACATTATGTCATACCCCATGGACTGTTTAATCAACCAATTTTATTTAACTACTAAATTCACAAGTCTATGACTGTGAATTGCTATTTTTATTTAAAGTTTCTTTTTTCTTTCTTATCCTTCCTAAATATGTGCTTACAGATATTAGCCTAACTTATAATTTGCACAGGTAGTTTTTATTCTCAAACTGAAATAATATTATTAACTTTTTTACCTATATATTTATCCCTTTTTTATTTACTTCTGTATGCACTGATAGGATTAATCTGAATTTCTTTTTTTTATTTTTTTCCAAGACAGTTAATTTGTTTGACAATGGGAGGGTCTATGAAAGATGTCTATTGTTTAACCACTCCTTTGAACTTGATTGTTTTACTTCTGGGAAGTGCTTAGGAAACTGGATTACATTGTGATCTATTTATTGTTTCAAGACTCTTTTTAAGTTGATTTGTCTGACTATGTGTGTGACTTGTTAACTGTATTAGTATTAAGATTTACCTTTTGTCCCAGCATTACTTATAAACTTGATTTGTTTCCCTTGTGCTTGAGTGACTAGCTACCAGGATTAAATAGGTGTTGTAAGATTCTTTTAAGGTATTTTTATATGTTTAAAGCAAAACAATTAACATAATTTGTAAAAGCTAGATTCTTAAGTAGACAATTACTCCTGTTTAACCGAATACATAAGATTAACTTGTTTGATTTAATTACATTTTAGTAATAACTAGTGTAATTTAAAAAGGTAATTTGATTTTTTTGTGTGAACATAAAGTGCTGTTTATAAAACGTTGCTAAACTTTATAATATATCTTACCCATAAAATCACATATCCTTAATGGTTTGATAGAATTAAGTCTCTTTGTTTTTATATCACTGTGATGATGATTTGTTTCACTTTATGATTGAGGTATTCCTATTGTGCACTTCACCCAACCCAAGTGAAACAAATCAACATCAATAGAATGTTGAAACAATAGCCACAAATCCAATTAAGAAATCATCCCAATATAGACAAATAAATCAACATCAAAGGAATATTGTAATGCTTCTCATGGCTCAGGAAACACAATTAATTTTAGTTTCTGCAATTAAACACTGTTGAGCTTTGATAAAATTTAACACTTTTTTTCAAAATAAAAAAAAAGAATTTATAGACAAAAATTATTCTGTACAAGGGACAGTCAAGGAGACCATTGATAATGTCATTTTTTTCATGATAATGTTGTATAATTTCCTTTCATTTGCACATGCTTGTAAATATTTCAAATGATATCCAAAGTAAAAATCTCCTTTATTTTTATTATCTTAAGTTGGGTTGATATCTTCCAGCCCATCTTAAGATGGGCTAGCACATCTTAAGATAGGCTACCCAACTTAGGATCCTAAGTTGGGCTATAGCCCATCTTAAGATTCGCTGACTCCTAAGTTGGGCTCCAACAGCAGTATTCCCTTTTTCGTGTGTAATCAATGTTGTTGTTGATAATTGTAATTGTCTGTCAATGTATATTTATCTTTGCTAAGGAGGGTATGTTTTAGCACCATACATTTGTTTGTCTGTTTGCAAAATACCTCTAAAAGTTAAAGATATATTTTAATGAAATTTTCAGGAAATGTTGACAATGCCACAAGGAACGAATCATTGTATTTTGGTGGTGATTGAGATAACCATCTGGATACATGATCGATTTTTTAGGGTTTTTTATCATTGCATTCATCAGCAATATTGGAGGTGTTGAATCTTGCAGAAGTATATGATCTTCAAGTGCTGTTTTAGTGGTTCTGTCATATACATGATATGTCTTATTGCCTGTTACTTTTGCATTTAACCTTTCGGATTATAATGTACTATATATATTAAACAAGCCTTAAGGTGTTGTTTGAAGCACCCAGAAAGGCTTAACTACCATACTGGTAGTCCACTCACCTACCAATTTTTTCTGTCATGGGTTCAAGTCTTAGTCTCGGCGACTGTTTAATACTCAATGCAGAGGCTAAACCAAGAAATGATTCTTTGTAATAAAGGTAAGCAACAGTAAAGTTTAAACTGAAAAAAAACTTGGACTTCATTAACTTACCCCTTTAATTAAAAATAGCTTTAGAGTCTAGGTGAACCAGAATTATTTTATGTCAAAAGTCTTGCATAAGGACCCCTCAAAGATAATTCCAACCTGGGAGGGGGAGGTGGCACAGTAGTGTTTTAGATAACACACTCGCCTCCCAACTCATGGGTTACAGGATCGAACCCAAATTTAAGTAGAAGATGTACAGTGAAGAATCTTGACAACTAGTATTCATTGATTTTCTCTATTCCTTCAATGAAAGTTTGTGAAGGGTCTACATAATTTTTATAAAGCAGTGTCAAACCCAAATCACCCACTTTTCTAACCAATTCGACTATTTCAGATATAGATGAATGCACAGACAACAACTTCTGTGCAAATGGAGGAACATGCTCCAACTTTCCAGGTTCCTTCTCTTGTCAATGTCAAGCTGATTTTACTGGTCCCAAATGTGAGACAGGTAACATTGCACAAATTAATACTTCCATGAAAGCTAGGTTCATATCCACAGGCATCCTCATGTGAGAACATTTTTACTGAAAATAAACCATCATATGAAATGCAAGAAATTCTGGGAAATTCCAAGAACAGTGTTTACAGTTATTGCATTTACACATATCTATTGGCCATATGTTATTTTGTAATGTATAAAAATACATATCTTAAAATATCTACTATTATATATATGTCTTAAAAGTTTAAGTATGTTTGTTGCAAGATATATGCCTGTTAAAACATAAAATAAATTCGCATGAATGTACACAAAAGCCGCAGTCATCAAGGTTTCGGAGAGAGATTTTGAAAGATAAAAATCTTGCAAGAAAATTATCCACATGTACACAATGTGAGATTGGTAATCTATAATCAGATAAAGGCGATTTATGAGTTTTTAAATGCCATTTTAATGACATATCGAACATATATTTACAGCAAAAGAAGACTTGATGCATCACTGTTAAACCAGTTGTGTCTAATTGTGAATAAATACTTTCAACCTATCTAAAAATACAACAAAAGCACTTTGAAGTTTTCGGTTCATAAAGCAAAACAAATGGTTGTACCTGATGGTCAATTACTAATCAAAAATTGAGTTTGACCATGTGTAATATTTATTGTTAGGTTATGGACACTACAAATACTGTGTGCTAATCATAGATCCAGATTGCAAATTATGTACGCTGAAATATAGTGTGATACTAAACCCGACTTGTTCGAAATCAGTAATGAATGTAGGTGCCAGCCAAGACTTCAACCAGATTTGCTTACTTTTGTACCTTAGTGATGTTGCCAAAGTCTTTCTGAAAAACTGCATTATTAAAACTAGATTAAGATACCAATGGTATTATTGGCTAGCTGATATTATGGCTAGGATTCAAAGTACTTATATTACTCAAACAGCAATAACCAGTCACACTTACATGATGCTAAATCAAAGTACCACAGCAAATTAAGGAGAAAATACAGCATTGGTATTACTCTAACCTAAAACTGAGGGTCAATTTGGTAGTTATTGACATTGTTATACTTACTGCGACTTGTGTTGCATCCGTTTATACTGGAGCCATATTTAAATAGGGAATAGTGAAATTGAAACCAAAAATTAGGTTTAGATCATAAACCTGTTACTTCAGTTGACTTTTTTCACAGATCTTTGGCGTTATTCCTTTTATGAATGAAGCCCAAGTGCCCCTGGATTTCAACAAATACTACAAGCTTAGGGGATGTATTCCCAGTAATCTTTACTCTCTCAATCGGAAATTTGGATTTGGCAGAACCAATTTTTTCTGTCTCACTGCAATTTGACCTAGCAGGGTTAAGCTGTGTATATGAGCAACTAAATAGAACACCGTGGTGCAGCGAGTAATATTTGTTGTCCCCTGTCATTTCAACCATCACTAATTTCCGACTTATATGCTTGCACAGCCTTAGTAAAACCAATGTAAGACAGAGGAATACAGTTAAAGTAGGCTGTTATACTTTTATTAAACCTTTTATTTCACTAAAGATATTATTCCTGTACTATGTCATAAATGTGTATCGCAGAAGTTTTGTTTATATTATGTTTCATGTATTTAACAGAAATCAATGCCTGCACCAGTGACCCATGTAAGAATGGAGGTACATGTAGTGTCTCAGGAGAGAACTATGTGTGCGACTGCACTGGAACAGGCTTCACTGGATCTGAGTGTTCACAAAGTAAGTCACTAGTATTTGACATCCTTATTTTCTGATATACAGTTATAGAGTGGATTTAGTTGTAAGGATTTTGGTTGTTTGGGTTTTAATCTGGTTAATGACAACTAAAAGGGATTTACTTTTATTCACCGATTTCAGTTGCCAAAAAGCAAATGTAAAAAAAATTTCATAAATAATAAAATATCCTGCTTGGCGTTGTCACTTGACAAACATGCCAATTTGGCACAAAACCAGAAGACAAGACTCATGCATCTCCGGGAGTGTATCTATCAAACAATTTTTGACAGTGGTAGGCAGAGCAATAATGCATTCAAATTAACCATCAATATATCTTATACTCCAATCATACTACAGGCAGGCAGTATTGCTTATATCTATAGGTTTCCAAAAATCCTGAAAATTGTAAAGATAGAAATGTTCAACATTTCAAAACTTCTGTGTATATTGCCTGGTGAAGCAGGTAAACTTAAAGTTTCCCCAAGTTAACTGACAGAAGCGTTTAACAAAACGCATATTCACATAGGGAATACTACTTGGAGTGTGCATGAGGTGTTACATTCAGTCATATGGGTTATCGAACTTGGCTGCAAGTCAGTTATTTCCACGACTACGCAGAAAAAAATATGCGTACTGATTTCTTTTCTGTGCTGTGCTGTCTGGGTTGATGAAAATACCTACAAACCACCTCCATTACATGTGCGTTTCACATACAAATTTAGTCATTTTCCAATGGCCTGCAAATTGGCACAAGTGTAGTTGGATATAAGAGAGGCTTATATACATGTATTGCTCTTGTTTTGTAAAAGCCTGCTTGTGTGATCATTTACAGATGTGGATGACTGCCAGAACCACGACTGTGTGAATGGGGATTGTGTTGATGGTGTGAATAGCTTCACATGTGACTGTACTGGAACCTCATATACTGGAGACAAGTGTGACACAAGTAAATAAACTAACCTGAATAAACACGTTCAAACAACTTAAGACAGAGAAATACCATTTTAAAAAGACATGTATGGTTTTTTTTTTGGTTTTTTTTTTTGTTAGGTGGTTAAGTTTCAGAAACACCGTCGCACCTTATAAAAGCTCTATTTTCAAACATCTTGCCATTTTATCAGTATAGCTTAAAGCGGTATGCTTTAAATTTATTGTCTAAAGCTATGTGCCATATATGAGATAAATAAGTTAATATTACTATATTATTATATTTCTTATATACACCTGCGCCCCCCTAATTAATCCATATGCTTAGCCTAATTTGCATAAACAAATGCCAATATTTTAAAACTACAGCTTTTACAAATATGTTCTATATGCTATAACGCATGTATCTTCTGCACGCCTGCTGGCTTATGCTGCAGTGAAGTCCAAAGACAAATTACAAGTCAAATATTAAGATTTTACAAATTTATTCTATATGTCATAACAAAGGTATCTTCTACAGACTTGCTGCCTTTTGTTGCATTTAAATCCACACGGAAATCACAAGTTAAATAGTGAGGTTTTTATATTCATGATACTTGTCTGCTACATTGTCAGATTCACTGCTGATTTTTTTTTACATTTTTGTTAATATTGACTTATTTTCTGTGAATATTTTTCAAGGAAATTGCTTGTTAGTGAGACTACGACATCTCCCTGTGGTACATAATTGAAAATGTTATCATTCAAAGTCCTATGGATTGTAGTGTAGTTGTTTTCTTGTTGTTTATTTTATGGACTGACTGCACCCATATCTCATGTGGCTGTAAAGCAGATCACGGCTTGGGTACTTTTGCTATCTACTTCATTGTAACAATATGGTCACAAACAATCGTCCATAATTTTCATTCACAGATGACGGGACAGTAGGCAATTCTGACAGACAGGATGGAGATGGTAAAGAAGATGGCAGTTCAGGCAAACAGTCTGGCAGTATCGCACCAATCGTTGCTGGTTCTGTTGTTGGTGCTGCTGCTGTTGGTACAGGTGCTCTGATCTATGCAGGATGTATGTTATTATATATTTATAAGTTGTTCATATTTTACAGAACATAAGATATTTGGAATACACAATATCAATATTAAAGATGGCTGATCTATATATAACTAGCCTTTCACACATCTTACATTGTGTTTGTTACACTGAAGTACATGTAGCTGATTTAAAAAAAATATGTCAAAGTTTACACACTACATGAAAGAGTCATAACACACAACAACAAGATTATTCTTATTAAGACCTTTATATTGATTCCTATATCTTATAAATATAAAATCATACATATATTTAAACTGTTATACAGATTTGTCATGTTTTAAGTGGTAAGAGGAACCACAGATCTTCATTAGAGCGGAATGCTATTTAAAGTTATACTGTCCTCAGACCTGTTATAGTCACGCTATATTTAGTAACGGTCATGTGGTCAAAGATCAGCTTATCAAATTGACATTGAACACTGAGGCCTGATTATGGTGTTACTAAAACCTTCAGGTATTGTCCTTTATAAGTAAAGGCTAAATTTGCACATTTCTTTCAACAAATCTCTTAGGTCTTACATATTTTTCCCGAATCATAGAAAGATAATCAACTTTTACATGACATATTCATAAAATTAGATATATATATTATATTTGGTATAGTATTATCTCAGAACGCACAATGGTTTACGTAGAATTCTACCATGTGTCAAGCTTATACACCAATGAGAAAATTCTGCTTATACCATGGTTTGGAGGGTGTCATTCTAAACAATGAAAAGATAGACCATTTACCTTACACTTGATGAAAACCATTGTACCTTACACTAATCTACTTCACAAACCTGTGCGAGAAAACACGAGACTGTTTCATCCAACCAGCTAATGGGTATACAGGGAGTTTTAGCATGACTCTGTGCTGATCAGAATAACAGAAAGAGCAATGTCATATTATAGTAGAGTTTCTGCTGCATAATCTGTAATAAGAAAAAAGTTTATAAATATATCTAGGACAGACATGATAAGACGCATTTCATGTATAACAGATCGCCGCAGAAAGAACAATAAAAAAGAAGAACCCCCAGAGGGTCAGTCTGAGGAAGGGGGAAACACAAGTACGACTTCCCACGGCGCGGATCCAGAACCTATCATTTCCACTCCACCTATGACTCAAGTGGCTTGGTGATGGAGCAGTTTAACCAAGAACATGCTGCCATGTCAATAGACACTTGGACTAATACTATCTGTGCATTGTGTGAGTTGCCATTGGTTAATCCAAGAGTGTGGAAAACAATATTTGTTTCTTGGAGAAATGTTTCTATGTATGTGAACACGATTTCAAATGAATGATTTAGCAATAAGCATTTGAACCCGAGGATTGAAAATAATTGAATAAGAGTGGGTGACTTTTAAAATTTTCTCAGTATTTGTTGAATATATTAATACACACTGGTGGTTTTGCAGATTATTATTGTTAAAGTTACACCGCTGATGGTTACTCAAAAACATAGCCAATGCTCACATGGTTTTATACAGACGTAGCCAATGTCAACTTAGTTTTATACTGACACAGAAAATCATGTATCTTGATTTTAGATTGCTGATTGCAACTCGTGCAATTTGAAACATAAAAAACTAAACTGGAATTTATTGCTTTACAAAATTAATGCATAGTTATTCAACTTGTACTATTTTACTTTTATTTATTCTGATTTATTTTTTGTGTCAGAAAGCAGGCATCCTTTTCTAAATATTCTTCAAAAGTACAAAGTCGAGGAGTTACTAAGGCTCGCAGAATCACTTAATCCATTCTCTATTCTGGGTTTTGACAGACTGCGTTTCAATAATGCAAGCATTCAATGACATTTTGAGCACATATTGTAACAAGAAATAGCCTATTAAAAGCAGATTAAATATGAGAAGAATTAAATTTGACATCCTCAGACTGTTATGCTAAATCACACAGACACATTTCAGCTGCCAAAGGCGTAGTCATGAAGCAAATATTTTTCTATGATTTTATATAGATATATTCAGTCTCAATGGAATCGTATTCATATTTTTCACATGTGTTTGCTCAAGCAGTTAACATGCCCTTGTTATGCGGCTTCATCCCCAGCCAAAAAGTTAGTTATTGGATTATATTGGTCTTCGAAATATTTTATTTGATATTGATGAAACCTTGAGGACGATTAAACTTAAGACGATTAGAGACGATTTTTTAAATATTCAACTGGCCTTCTTGTAAATGGTGTTTGATTAGACAAATCATAATATTCTCATACACAACTTTTGTCATTCATGTAATTTTACCTGATTAGAGATTTACACTAGTATATTCTTGCAAATTTTTCAATTATAATAATGGTGTATGATTCTTCTAAAAGTAACAGTCGTCTTAAAAGCTGTCCAAAAACTATTCAAATCAGAGATAACACTTAAAATTTCAAAATGGTAGACTCATAATAACTAGACCCCTCAGTAACTACAGCTTCAGGTTCTTCTTATTCCCGTTTAATGCAATTTTATAACTAATTAGAGGGAGATGTATTGGAACATAAATCAAAAAATAAATTAAGTGACTTTCATATAATCATAATTGTCAATTTTTTTCTGAGGCGGTATTAAGAAATTGATACATAGCTTTTTATAGCACACTTAAGTCAATTTTTCACTTATCTTTTTTCTATGGTTAATAGAGCTCTAGCATTATAGTGTCAGCAACCAAAGGACATTTTTAAAAAAAAACATTAATTTATTCCATTCATTTGATTACAACAAGAAATACAAATTAACACCTTATCTCTGCTCTACAAAAAAAAACTTTCATACATTTGATTAAAAATGAAACATAAAATACACAAATGTGAAATCAGCACTTTGTACATGTGAAGAAAAGTATAATCATATTACATTTTTTTTTCATTTACAAACAAAGTCTTGTACAATGGCCAATTCCCTACAAAAAGTCTTCAAAAGACTTGTCTCCATTTTTCATAGCTTGGCAGAGGTACAGCAGTTTCTTCTGTAAATCTCTTGTGGCCTTTCTTATTATCTTTGTGGGTGGCTCGTCTGTTTTTTCCTCTTTAAAATGAAATTTTAACATCTTCAGTCTGTGAGGATACAAAGTGTGTGCTTTGATTATATATTTATTTTTGTTTTTCGTGTTGCTTTGATTACGTATTTATATTTGTATATCATGTTGCTTTTATTATATATTTGTATATCATGTTGCATTTATCTCATCACTATTTCTGACATTTCTCTCCGGGAATATTTTATACTTTCACTCATAAAATGTTTGATTAAACCCTGCAATCCCAAGGTTTATATTAATATCTGGTTTATCACTGTACACACTTTTAAGAAAATATTCGGCTGCCATTATACATTTATTACAATTACATCTGAGTAGAAATCTCTTTGTTTAAATTCCTTCAAAGCTGTAATAATTGTAACAAACAATAAGCCAGACATCTCTATGTATATAGGAAGATTTTTAGAAGATTTCCTGTGAATTTGGCCAGTCCATAATGGTAAGATCACTAGGTTAATGCAGTTGAATAAAGAGATGAGGTTTGGGTAAAGCCTTTTATTTTACACAGGACAAATCTAAATCTACCAGGTAATTAGCGTGTGAAAATATAACATAAAGCACATAAAAGACCTCCAAGCCACCAAATCTCAATTTAACATTGCTCTTTAAAGGATGTGAAATGAGCTTACATGAAATCATAGGCTATGATTTTTTGGCTGTTTTTGGCAGCATCAGATTTGGCAGTTATATGTGATAGGCATTCCTTATATATTACTCCGGTTTATTATTTACATTGTTTCTTTATTTGTTATATGAATAAATCAACATAAATATATTGATTTCTGTAATATTTCCTATTTCCATTGTGTAAGCATTTTGTCATTTGATGTTTGATCAAATTTACAAATAAAAGCGAAAAGACTATGCACAAGATATTACTCTCTCTCTCTCATTCTGATATCTCTCTCCCAGATGAAATACCGTATTGACATATAAAGTTTGTGGCTGTACCCTGGCTTTATTTAATCTACTGGAATAATGCCACTGTGCCATTACCAAGTGCACAGAACTTCATAAATGTGTGATATATGTCTATTGTATGGACTAGATAATAATTGCTATAGGTGATAAAACAACTAATGTCTGACTTATTATTGCCCCTATAGGTTTGGGATGTGAAACCAGCTGATAAAAAATGATGGGCATCAAGGTCAAATTTAATACTTAACCCTCAATCAAGTCAAACAGTACTGTTATACCTAAAGGTCTTAGCTCTCTTATTGATGCTCTTAGAGTTGAAAACAGCTTTAAGAAAATCAAAGGCTGCAATTTTTTTGCAAAATAAGATTTTTTTTCTTTGACCCATACTTCAAGATCAAACCTCATTTTTGATGTGATATCTCTCTTCCTATTGCTTGCACAACCTTCAGAAGTGAAAGCTGCTTAAAACAAATCGTGAACTACAAAAAAGTTAATAGCACTTTTTCAATTTTAACTCAAGCCTTTAAGGGCGGTGCTGATATTGGTGTCTGGATCAGCAGGGAGTATGTTGTAGTGGGCGGACAGTAAAAAACTTGTCTGGTCTGTATCTCGGAAACCGCTACTTGGAAGGACATTGGTTGGGGGTGTAGTAGTGCAACATCAAGGTGTGTCTTTGATTTAACCTACCACCTTGCCGTAGTGACCGTTAGTTTGAAAATCTTGTCCAGGTTGATTTTAGAACCATAAGATGTAGGGGGATGATACTTGGTAGGGGCATTAGATAGGGGGTGTACGTGAGACCTCAAGTTAACTTTTCACCTTACCAAAGTGTTAGTCACGGGAGCAAGTGTGGTAGTAATTACTGGTTATTTTTAATTTGCTACAGGGAAAGGCAAAACGTTTTGTTTAACAATTAGAAATACTGATTACAGTCAACTGAGATGCTCTTTATAGTTCATAACTGACACTGTTTGCTTTGAAAGTCTCTTGATCTTTGCACTGTTTCACTTCTTCTATATCTCATGGTGTTGAAAAAAATTTACCAACCCATGCACAGATGTTCACCAAATCTTCAGGGTATGTTTACCCTAAGAAGATCTAGAGCTGACTAGGTTTTCGGGGGTATCTGGCGACAACTGTTGCCATGGCAACATTTTCAGGGTATGTTTATAGGGCATGTTTTCAGGGTATGCTTTGAATATTTTTGGATTTTAACGTTTGTGGGTGTTCCACAGCCTAATCCAATGTATGAATTTTCAGCAAATTTTCAGGATTTCTTAACTGAAACAGCTGAGTAGGTTTTGGGAGGGTATCTGACAACACCTGTTGCCATGGCAATGCTTTAAATACTTTTCAGTCTTTAACTTATTAATTGAAAAAGGGCAATATTGAACCAATGTTACTACAGTTGCATTTTAATCTTCCGCCGGCCAAGGCTGGGGTTAGGAAATTAAATTAAATGTTTTCTGTGCGTGCATGCATGTGTGCATGTATGTGTGCATTTGTCACATTTTTAAATCAAGCTTTATATCTCATTCAGATATCTTCACCAAATTTGCAGAGAATGTTTATGGCTCTGAAAAAAATTATGGTGCTCATTCAAAAAAACAACCTGGCCGCCATAACCGATTGCTCGAAAATCATTGATATGTTCTAAAATTTAAAATATTGTAGCAAGCTGTGTCAGATTTGCACAAAATGTAAATGGCCAGGAAAGCTTGCCTGGGGGTAATTTTGGCCTTGTTTTGAAAAAAATGGCTGCCATATCACATCTTTTATGTCAAATTGGGGTGGGGGCATATCAAAAAGCCCTAATATCTCCCTTATCATTGGTCTTAGGGTTTTGGAATGAGAAAACAACTTCTTGGAAATTGTGTTCTGCAAATCTTCTGCAAGTGTCAAATTTGACCTTTGACCCCAGCTTCAAGGTCATGTAGGGTCATTATGCTAAAACGGCCTTATATTTCCCTTATAATTGGTTCTATAACTTCAAAATATAAAAACAACTTGTTAGAAATCATGGCCTGTAAATCTTACATCTGACAACATTTCGTGGATTCTGTATACTTCTTACAACTGAATTTGTTACTAAGATTTTCCAAAATCTCAATGTTGTTGCCCATTTAGTTGTACCTGCGGGCTGGGGTTCTTGCCTGCTGAGGCTGGCTATTTTTAAACTTTGCAGTGGAATAGTTGTATTTTACTTTTCACAGTGGTCCATCACCATATTTAGCTTTACCAACATTTTAACCTCTCGAAGGGATCCCTGCCTTTGCAGAGCATAAACAATTTACTTGCTGGTGATTGCAGACAGGTATATCACAACTAAAAGTCTTTCTAAGTGTGAGCTCTAGCGAGGCTCACGCTTCTAGAGATCACTGTCTTTTTGTCTCCAGACTTTCATGAATTGTGTCCGTTCACTGAAGTCAAGCAGCAATGGGATATGTTAGTACTGGGATACTGCTTCGGTATATGTCTCTGATGTCTTTGCAGCTCGGGCTAGTGGACCGAAACCCCTTTTGGCCTTATTTACAAAGTGAAATAGTAGGCTTCAAATATCTTCTGTTTTCTTGAGGTTGAAGATGCTATACACTGGTTTGGGTTAAATAATTGTTTAATCTTGTATACAAATTAAATTATCATTGACTGCAAAATCGAATGGAAAACAACTAGGAAAGCACTTATAGAACAAGAACAATACATATAAATGTTTATGCCAAATGTTGAAGTGTTATGGTCAAATGTTTAAACAATACAACATGTATAGCAGTATTGTTCTCCATTCTTATTCCACATAGTTTAACTTTTCATCATGTCAGTTGTTCCGTTTCAACCTCTACAATTTGTCAGATAATGTTTTTGTATCGATACTTGTATGTTCTTGTACTATGTTCTTGTTCTATGTGATGGGTGGAATTATTGTTCAGTGATTTTGTTTGCTTTTACCCTACAGCCCTTAAACGCTGTACAGATATAGCTGTCGTCCAAATGATGCATCAAATTTTGAAAATCTATCAATGGATAATGGTCCATTGGTATAACTCATCGAACTTGAACAAGGAATTCGCACTGTTAGATAAAACTAAAATGTTGACAAATAGCAAATAATTTCAATAGACATGGACAGAATGTTCATTTCGAAGGTGTTTAAATTTTAAGGGAAATACAGATAAAAAAAGACAGAATGCATAGCTTTACCTCACAATCTCAGTACCTCAAATTCTCTGAAATTTCTTCAAATACACAATAACATATAAAGTAAAAAGCAATTCATTCAAGGATCAAACCAGCCATCTTGAATTTCTGTGATCCATTAAAACAAGGACAACACCTTTGTGGCCAGCAAGTTTGACATCTGATCACAGGCAGTCACCTCTGTGTCGGTTTGACACCCCAGGTGATAGTGCTGAAGGCATGTCCTAATGTGACCCTGGCTGTTGAACGGGACTTAAAACCCCAACTTTGACCATTGTCCTTTAGTAAATATTGTTATTAAAAGTATTGCCATAATTAACAACGGGCTGCTTATCACAAAATTATGGTATATAGTAACCGTTAATTACTTGAAGTATTCACAGTCTGTCATTTTTACTAAATACACCCATGACCCGATCAGTAGGGTTTTCATCAGTCAGAGAAAGGTAAATGTTTAAAATTATCAGTTGACGTTGTGTCATGCTAAGAGAACAAGATCTCACATATCTTACACATACCCTATACTTTGGCAGGTGTAAACACGTTTGAAATTGATAAAAGGACAGGAAGAGATTTGGGCACAGCTATTTGTTAAATTCTATAATGTTAAAAATACTATGTTTATATAGTAAACGAGATTTTACCACAACAAATCCTTATATAATGGTTACATAATACGGACAAAGAAGCAATTTATTTAAGTTTTAATGCCGCTTTCAACACAGTATAGGTCAAATCACGACGGGTAGTTAAACCAGTACATACAGTCAAGGTTATGCACTGTAAACTGCCGCCCATCGGTAAGCAACTACCAACTTTCCCTCATAGGGTCCCGGGTTTGAACTGCCGATCTCACAGGTGAGAGGCGAGTGTGTTACCACTGCGCCCAATGAAATACAGTCAAGGTAATATGTTAATATTATCACTGGGAAAATGTCTGAGATAACACCAGGGGGTTGGCAGACCTATTTTGGAGCTAGTAACATTTGAAAAAAATATGAAATACTGGATTATGTTATTGTGTTGAAAATGATAATTAACAAAGTGGATTTATTGGTTACCCCATGCTTGATATAGGATAAATGGTGGCTAGCAATTGGAAGGGCGGAGGAAGTTAGTACATACAGTTGGTGAAAGTTATGTACTGTAACCTGACAACAAATGACAAGCAACAACCAGTTTTCCCACTTGAGGCTGGGCTGGGATATGAACTGAGGTGGAAGGCAAGTGTGTTACCACTGGTTTAGTGCACGATTTACCAAAGTGAGACCCTTAATTTTGATTTAATACTTTTACATGATAAATAATATTAATCCTTGATAAAACTTTACAGCATGTGAGTAACTGTATATACCCTGTGTAAATGTTATCCTTTCCGGACTACATTGATACCAAAACAATATAAGCCACACCATTATGCTGTCACAATTAGTGCAGCAGAAATATGAGACAGACAGCATGCAGCTGACATTACCACTGTATTCAGTCTAGCATAATACAGCAGATAATCAGCAGTAAACAATTTTAAATTACACAGGAAGTGACACTTCATCGGGTGACATTTAACACTACTTTAAAACCACACCTACTTCACACATGCTGTATGACCTTGGAATGCAATAAAACACTACAGGTTAGCTCGGGTTCAATATATATGAAACCAAAATGTTTATAAGTCAGAAACTGGTAATATTTTTCCCACTGCAATTAAGAAAATGCGAAACATTCAAAATCCACTTGATGAACTGCCATGAAAAGACTCTTTCATGTATTTAGTCCTTCAAACCCATTCAAAGAAGACCTTCAGTATTTTATTATCCATCGCATACCATACTGTATTGGTCTTAAAATGGGGGTTACATACACATAGGAATAGATATATTTTATATACTGGCGACACTTACTATGGATTAGTGACCTTCACCTTATTCATTAGCATTGTAGTCATGAATCAGGAACTTCAGTACTTTTTAAAATATGTCAAATTACTTAAATGTATTTTATATGTGTTTAATAATTTTATAACTAACAATCAGAACATTAAACTTAATTATTGAAAATAAAACAAAATAATTCGAAAAAAAATCATTTCCAGGATCTTAATATGGGTTTTGTGAATCCTTTGAAAAACTCTATAACAAGTAAAAGCCAGGTTACTTAATGTCTAAATTGTTAATTATTTGGCCAATGAAGTTGTGTGGAAAAATGTTGTCAGAAGATTGGTTTCTTATTAATAGAGAGTATCCATGTCAAAATTATTGAAAATGTGAAAATAAACTTACGTCTGTCACGCTTGGATATCATACAATGATCATATTTATGACCATCCTATTTCCAGCAATTTTTGTTCCAGAGATAATAAAAGTCTGTCTTTTCCAAATGGATCAGCCAGCTAAAATAACAGGGTTTTGTTTAAACAGGTTTGGATTCTATAATAGGGAAACTAATGAAATTATACCAAGTTTGACGTCATTCTATTCTTACACTTATATAGGCTATGCCACGTCAACACTTCCAACTCAAAGTTGACAGACTTGTATGACTTGTCAAAACACTTGTTGACTTCAGTCACGTGACTCATCGCGTGTGCGATCATATATAGAAAAAAAAAACTAATGTTTGAGTAATATGAATATTCATAACAAATATGCAGCACGTAAAGCACCTCCTCTTGCTTGGAATGATTGGATCAGTTGTTTTCTTTTTCTCGGGCACATTTGATAAAGAATACTTTAACATCTCTTTCAGGAGGAAAACTGATCACAAATCAAATTCTCATGATTATGTATATCCTCATTTGTTGTTTACCAGTGATGAAGCAAGAAAATTTGAAAATGGTTACTCCAGCATAAAAAATAAACGTTATTTACAATATGTGCAGCAGCGGTGGATTTTTGGACCTTCTCAAGAAAAGAGGTCACTGGATCTTGACAAGATCAACCACGACTATTCCCAAAAGGGTCAATCGCAATTTGTGAATGCTTTACTCCAAGGGAAAATGAATGGATTCTTTATTGAGAGTGGTGCGGCCAATGGGGAAGCTTTATCAAATTCCTTGTTCTTTGAGATATCCTTAAACTGGACAGGCCTACTTATTGAACCAAATCCAAGGTTTTTTCAGGAGATACTTAGCAAAAACAGAAAAGCCTATAAGACAAACACATGTATCAATACACAACTGGTCTCAGAGAAAAGGGAATTTGTTATCGATGGTTGGTGGGGTGGAATAGCTGGAACACTGAAAAATGAACTCAACCAAAACAGCCCAAAGATAATGGTGCAATGCTTTCCTTTGGTGGTACTCCTGATGACACTTCATATAACTCATGTGGATTACCTTTCTTTAGACACTGAAGGAGCAGAGTTGGAGATTTTAAAGACCATTCCATTGACGAAAATTCACATCAAGATCATTCAGGTGGAATATGGGAAGCCTAGAAAAACTGACAGTATAAAGAAGTTGATGTTACTGCAGGAATTCTTTTCCAGTACTGGACTTTATGAACAAGTGGGAATTCTTCCCATGATAGGAGAACATCCTGACGAAATAGCACAGAATGGCCTTGATGTATTCTTTCGTCGAAAAAGTGCACTATGATCCAGACAAAAATTTGTAGCTTTTGCCAAAAGAAGTTTATCTTATGGTGTAACACTGATTAATAGTCTGGTGGTATATCTAAATTACCTCAGCCCAACAGATTGGTGAGGGTGGATATTCAACATCAAGATTATTTTCTGAAAAAAAAAAATCTTTTATGTAACATAAACAATCAACTTTAAAATCAACTCTTAAAAAGCTTAAAATCAATTTGAAAGATTACATTAAATAATTGTGATGTATTCTTCTTTACAAAAAGAAATAAATACACTGATAAAATACAGCAATAAATTTAGGTGAACATGAAGGAATAGTTTGACAGAGAATGTCTTAAATATCATAAATGATCTGCATGATCTTCAACTAGGTCTAAGATATTTTTTGCAATAAATAAAGAATGAATAATATTAATTTGTTATTAAAGAATACTTCGTGTTTACATATGTACTTTCACAGACAAATTCTTAGAAATTCTTTGCATGATTACCGGTACACATAGCCTCTTTTAGAGAAGGGGTGGTTCCAAGTTCAAGGTTTTTCGGAACCAAGCCCCTGGTTTTAACTGAAAAAATTTCAGGTGAGATAATGTAAATGTATTGGAGGAAGTTTCTGTAGACACAATTTTCACATGTCTCATGCCGTGAAAATAACACAGTGCATCGTCTGAGGTAAGGAC
Source organism: Sabellastarte sp. h YS-2021 (assembly GCA_964017235.1). NCBI lineage: Eukaryota > Metazoa > Annelida > Polychaeta > Sabellida > Sabellidae > Sabellastarte > Sabellastarte sp. h YS-2021. Next base: position 68,042,492 of record OZ024927.1, read on the forward strand.
TCCTGGTTTTGGGCCAGTTAATTGTCTGGGATTGAAATTCTGAGGTCTTGTCTGAGGGTGGGCCTGAGGTTATTGGGTTGCATTTTTTAATGCAGCTGTATATATAATACTATTTATTGCAATAATAAAAGTACATATGTATCATTTATTTAACGTCAGTATTGTAGACACAAATAGAATGACCCAAATGTATTGCCTTGTTGACAGGCTTAATAAAGCTATCATTATGACAGATACCTTCTACTTTACCTCCACTGTCAGAGGGAAAGTGGATCAATTGATATTGTCTGGATTAACTGTAATGTAATATTCTGCGACAAAATCATCACACAACCTCATTATTTTCTTAAATTTGAAAAATTTACACTGTAATTGTAATTGAATATTTTGAATTTCAATTACACTGGATATTCTACTCAGCATTCTGAATTTAAGCTTCAGTATTCAGCAGTATAAATCATTTATTTTTTCCTTCATCCTTTAACCAAAGTATAGAACTATGATGTAAAGCCATCTCATTACACATATTTAACACTTAGATCAGGTCTTATTAACAAATGTAAACAAGAAGGATTGCTTTGAGTACTTAGTGTATATGTATATACATGTATTTATGAACACAATACAGATATAATCCATTGTACATGGGTCATTGTTGGGACATTAGTCTCAATTATGTCATTAGGCATTGTGGGGAGTTTAGTGTCACTGCAAAGTTGTGCCTTGGCCAGTTATGTGGTGATATCAGTGTATCAGAAACAAAGGAAACATTTAATGAGGATTTCACCCAACCCTGTACAGCATTGGTGCTAATAAAACTAGACCTACGCATAGGAGAACCAATGCAAAATTGTATCCACAAGAAAGAAAACTCACCAAAGCCAGTTAATCATCGTTTGACCTTGAAGGAGGGGACCAAGGTCAAATTTGTCCAAATCAAAATATTCCCAGCCCATGATTTCCTATAGGTTGGTTTCACATTGCAAACCTCTAGGACCAATAATAAGCAAGTTATAAGAAATTTCAGTTGGTCTGTCCTTGTTTGACCTTGAAGAGGGATCCAAGGTCAATTCTGATGATATCAGAAAATTCCCAGCCCATGATTTCCTATAAGTTGGTTTCACATTGCAAACCTCTAGGACGCACAATAAGCAAGTTATAAGCACTTTTAAGTTTGGTTGTCCTCGTTTGACCTTGAAGGAGGGGTTTAAGGTCAAATCTGACCACATCGGAAGATTCCCAGCCCATGTTTCCTATAAGTTGTTTTCACATCCAAAACCTTTAGGACCAATAATAAACGATTTATAAGCACTTTTATGTTTGGCTATCCTCGTTTGACCTTGAAAAGAGCCCAAAGTCAAATCTGACATCAGAAGATTCCCAGCCCATGATTTCCTATAAGTTGGTTTCACATTGCAAACCTCTAGGACCAATGATAAGCAAGTTCTAAGCATTTTTAAGTTTGCTGTACTCGTTTGACCTTGAAGAAGAAGGGGCCCAGGGCCACTTCTGTTCACATCAGAAGATTCCCAGCCCATGATTTCCTATAAGTTGGTTTAACATCCCAAACCACTAGGACCAATAATAAGCAAGTTATAAGCACTTTGAAGTTTGGCTCTCCTCGTTTGACCTTGAAAAGGACCCAAGATCAAATCTGACCACAACAGAAGATTCCCAGTCCATGATTTCCTAAAAGTTGGTTTCACATTGCAAACCACTAGGACTAATAATAAGCAAGTTATAAGCAGTTGTAAGTTTGGCTGTTCTCGTTTGACCTTGAAGAGGGGTCTAAGGTCAAATCTGACCACATAAGACGATTTCCAGCCCATGATTTCCTGTAAGTTTATTTCACATTGCAAACTTCTAGGACCAATAATAAGTGAGCTATAAGCACTTTTAATTTTTGCTTTCCTCTTTTGACCTTGAAGAAGAGGCCCAAGGTCAAATTTGACCACACCAGAAGATTCCAAGCCCATGATCTCCTATAGGTTGGTTTCCCATTTCAGAGGACCAATAATAAGGGAGATATAGGCACTTTTAAAGTCTGCTATGTGGGGTACTTTGGCACTCCGTGGATGAGCTTGAATTAAGAGCTTCAAGGTTAAATGTCTGCAAGGTTGTAGAGGACATGTATATATGTTATACATATCACCTATGAAGAGATTCAACCTTCTACTTATGAGTACCAGCCAGTAGATAAAGGCAGATAATTTTCAAATAAATATCCACGGCAGCCATCTTGTTTTTCAGAATGAGGTTAATTTCAGTCCCAGAGAAGCTTACCTCCCAATGAAGATACCCTGCAAATTTGGTGAACCTAGATGGTGTAGTTTTTCTCTGAGAGTGTTAATGTTGAAAATCTCTCTATGCCTGGCAGCAGCGGCAGCTTGGCGAATGCTAAACCAAAGTATCCACTGGATGCATCCGGCGGGTATAATATCATCTGCATAACCGAAACCACTGATGAAGTTGTCATTTATGTGGCACCCCAAATTAGATTTTGTTTGTTTGTTGAGCAACTGCCACGGTGGCAGAGTGGTAACACTCTCGCCTCCCACCTCTGCGGCCGGGGTTCGATCCCCGTCATGGCCATAAGTGGGAAAGCTGGTAGTTGCTTGCCGTTGGTCGGCAGTTTACAGTACAGAACCCTAGCGAACTATATGTACTGGTTTCCTCTGCCCTTCCAACTACCCGTCGTGATATGACCTGTACAGTGAAGCGACATAAAACCCCAAATAAAAAATAAACCATTTTAACTGTAAAAAGAATATGAGAAAGAATTGCTGCTTGTTTTACTCCATCAGAAACCTTGACGATGATGACATAGAATTTTACCATTTCACCCTTATGTATTGATTAGTATACATATATATGCTAGCAAATTACATAGGACAGAGACCTGTGTCACGTAGTGATTGAAACAGCTTCACAAGTATCAACTTCCTACGGTTTCTGAGATACAGCCTGGACAAACTTTTTCCGGCCGCCCACTCACCCGGCAGCCCATCTGGACATCATGGGTGAAAACAACACCCTGACAGCCCTTTAGGGCTGTGGGGTAAAAACACCAAAATAACGATGTTTGAAGGCCTGCCAATGACCGTGAAGAAGTTGAAGGTCAAACTTCAACACGCTGATAGAAGACAAATATAATACATTATATAATCAGCTATTGAATGATCTGGTGTTCCATATGTGAGAACCAGGCCAAAATGTAATGAAATGCCCTAAATTTGACCTTTATAAGGCTGTTATCGGTCTTAATTTTGATGATTGATCCAAAAAACAATAGGCTCTGAGGCCCTGCCAATATTTATCCACACACCAAATTTGGAAGGTGTACATAAACATAAGTATCCCCTACTTCTATCCAGGAAATCAAAAACTGAAAATGTACAAAAACTCTTCTGGTATTTTTCTCAGCAAGTAATGATGTTTAAGCCTTAAAAGGGTCAGAAAGGTTTTTCATAGTTGTTCCAATCCTAAATTTGTAGTTGACAAATCCTGGTAGACAAGTAGGGTCAGGGATCTTGACCCATGAAATCCTATTCCCTTCATGTCCGAGCATATAAACCAGATCTTTATTGCTGAAATTGACAACTTAAAGCTCAATCCCACAGGAACGTGACACATTTTCATCACCCTACCCAAATTTTCATCTAGAACCTGGGACATTTTTGGTACCACCCCTTTATTAAGAGCAGAAATGAGGTTTGAAGAGGGAACATACATGATATAGAAAACCTTAAGATATGATGGAACTAAAATTAGAGCCACTTGGTTGTTTAGATGAATCTGATATAAATTGAGTAAAATATAGACAACTAAGATTCAACCTAGGTAGTTTTTGTGATACATCCAACATTTTACATTGATAAGAAGCCATGTCACACTGCCCGAGTTTCACGTAGTTATATATATTTCATTAAGTATCCACTTTGAGTGGTAAATTTCTTCCTGTGTGAGCTGACACAGTATGCAGAGGATATTGTATTTCTTTTAAAAATATCTTCCATGTGGTTGTTTTATTTTTTTTGGTCTGAAAAAATAGAAGAGAGACAGAGATGTGAAAGTTTTTTCACACCATAACACTCCACATTGTGTAGTAGCTCTAAGCAGCAAAAACTGCTTTATGTTTATTGTAATACACAAGTTACTAACTCATATATATGACTAAGTAAGTCATCCATAGAGTACATAACCTGAAGAAACCAGATATTAAGTTTTATTAACCATCACCAGCCATACATAACTTGTAGCAGGGGATATATAGAGCCGGATATATATTTGAAAAATCCAATTGGAATTTCTACCGGTAGAAAGTCCAATTTGGGAGATTTGGGTATTGCCCTGGGGTCCGAAATCTAATAATCTTGATAGATATTCACATCTCAGAGATTTAGGTATTGCTCTGTCTACCAGAATGTAATCTTTGTAAGCTTGAAAGAAAGTCCAACTGAGACACAAAACTGGGCTTTCTATTCATATAAATCTGTTATTTAAGGTGCAGCTTTCAGAAATGAAGATAATTCATATTAAAGAAAATATTTTACTGCAACACAGATATAACATAAATATGACAGAAACTGCAATTTTTAGTCTATTTCAAGAATTTTACAATCAATTGCCATCACCTTTTGTCAAGAGAAATCTGTTATATGGACTTGCCTGATGTAAGAGATAAATGTCCTATAATAAGTGTTACACAAAACTGCAGCTTTAGCCAACTACATTTTGACAGCAGTCACTTCCTACATTGCATTTATTGAGCAATTAACACCTATGCTTCTGCAGCAGCATTTATCAGATATCAAACCCCAGGGCAATACCCAAATCTCCCAGATTGGACTTTCTACCGGTAGAAACTCCAATTGGACTTTCTACCAAGTTTCAGTTGACATGGCAGAAGTTAGAAGGAGAGAAATAAGTAACCATGGATAATAAAACAATAAATAGGCATAATATGAACTTTTGGGACAACTGAGTCCTTTTATTTGACACTTGACAGACTAATGACACTTGCTATGTTAGTATATTACCCACAATACATAAAATAGACATAAAAAGGACCCAACATAGATAAACAAAGATAAAACTGTAAGCAGTTAAAATAGTAGAGCATGTTTAAAAACTGAACTAAAAGATACAGTAAAACAAGCTATGTAGATAGCGTAACATAATGATACGGTGCACATATCCATATAAATGTATATATAACTGGCTAAACAGTGTATGGTAACATGACCTGTGAGAAGGTGTAGTTATAATGGGGCGGTGGGTGGGTGCTTTTAACCCGTCCACAACAAATGTAAGAATGAAGAGGTGGAGCTGGAAAGCTTGGGGCTTGGAAGGATTGGCGGGAAAGCAGGATTCATGAGGTGTCAGATTGATATTGACACCAATGCTTTGACAAGAATTACTTGAACATAAATGAACTTCAAACCCTGTCAGACTGATACGTTCTGCATGCATTAACAACAACAGTCGACATGGCAGAAGTTAGAAGGAGAGAAATAAGTAACCATGGATAATAAAACAATAAATAGGCATAATATGAACTTTTGGGACAACTGAGTCCTTTTATTTGACACTTGACAGACTAATGACACTTGCTATGTTAGTATATTACCCACAATACATAAAATAGACATAAAAAGGACCCAAGCCCATTATGTAGGGAGATGTTGTTGAAAGGTAGTGGCCACTGTTGAGGAAGCTTTTGGGGTAAATTTAAGGTAGGCATGGATGGCATTGGAGGACCAACCCCCATGGGCCTTCAAATTTTGCAAAGGGACGTCATGGTCAGCAGCCCATGATACAGCAGATCTTCTAAAGGCGTGGAACCCATAGTGGGAGGGGTCTAAATTCAGGGAGGTGAGAATTCTGGACAGTGTGGCACTAACCATGGGGGCGGAGATAGGGGAAAAGGAGGGAGGGGAGACAAAAAGGGGGGAAGAGGAGGGTCCAGGGGTGGAGGCAAGGAGGACCTTGAGTGCAGACACTGGGCACAGGGGGGAGGATGGGAGGGATGGAATTTGGACAACCTGGTGTTTGGACGAGGATTGCATGGATTTAGCCCACTTTACAATCACATGGGCCCCTGGGGGGCCAAAAATAATATCACCCCGTGTGAAATTGCGTGTGGGGTCAAATTTTCTTGAGGAGGAGGGGGCCAGATTAGAAAGGCGAAGGAATGCAAAATAAGCAAGCAGGAAGATGGATTTGTAAATGAAACCAGATGGGAAGGAGTCACATGCTTTGACCAGGTTTAGGAGAATAGGGACAGAAAAGTTGGCTTTAAACTTGGGAGTATAGGGGGCATTCATAGCTACAGACTTGATGAACAAATGAACCTTTCTGTGAGACAAGGGGGCGTACGGAACGTCAAGCAGACGGAAGTAATGACGCAATACGGACACATACGAGTTTAAAGCTTGAGCTCTGGAACCATTACGGACCAGAAACTCCATAAAAGCCAGAATTGAGTCTAGCTCCTGGATTGGGATTTGGCAGTAGGAAGTGAAGGCCAAAAACAGGGAAAATTTGTCCATGTAGGCCTGAGAGGTGCGTGGTCTAAGGCCAGATGATATTCTGACATAGGCTGCCTCCACCAGTGATCTAGCTGGACCTGAAATTAAATAAACACATTTGGGTAGAAGTGGCAACCATTGACAGGCCACCAAGTGCAATGGTGAAACAACTGATCATTAATGACACCCCTTTCAAAAACTCTGGACAAAATGTCCGCCTTAACATTGTCTTTACCTGGAATGTGAGTACATTCCACTTTTATGTCATAAGTAGCTAAAAGTAGCCAGATGGATCTGGCTACTTGCTGCATGTAACCCAAGTTTATCTTAGTAGAAACTCCAATTGGACTTTCTACTGGTAAAAACTCCAATTGGACTTTCTACCGGTAGAATTTGAAATTCTACTAGATTGGACTTTCTACCATGACATATGTATTATTCGTACACAGCAGCACATGTCTTTTTACAGCACTTCCACTCAGTTTTGATGAATGAAAATCCATGCAGAAACGGATGAGAAATTGCAGGTTAAAGATTGAGGGTTTTATATTATTGGTGCCCCAGTATATATGACAGCATTTTTTTGCATTCTCTCTTTAAATATGGATGTATTTTACATTTAACTAAATAAGTTGTACATTCAACTCAGAAATAAACTTCGGCATCCCAGAACTTTCATTACATGGAATGTAGCTAAATAACATATTTTACTGAATTATACATTTTACATGCAAAGCACCAAACAGGTAAACTTCATATATTGTGATGATTTTACAGTTTTACTCGGCACATCAATCATAACATAGAGAGAACAGTAACTTGTCTTTAGATCAGCTTGAAATACTGTATCAAAAGAAACCCAGTTTTGGATATGCAATTTATTTTATTTCTATCACTGCAAGAAACTGATACATTGAATATCAAAAGTTTTATTTTTTGTGGTAAATATCATTTGTTATTTACTGCTACTTGAATAAAAAATTACAATAAATTTTTATAATTCATTAATTAATGCATATTAGTAATACATTTATGTTATTACAACAAATGGCATCATACACACTTTTATACACTTAATCTTTCTATGAAACTTGGATTTCAATATAAACAAAATTTTTTTTTTTCATTACAATTTATCAAAACACAAGTAAGTATAGTGTAAAATAAAAATACCTCTTCTATACAATTCAAGTTTCAAGAATTCAAATTTTATTTAATCTTTAATTGTATTTATTTTTTACTTTTTCTACTTCTGGATGTAAAAGGCACGTTACCATTTACTAGCTTTAATAGATTTTAAAGATGGCTTGGCAGGGGGAACCAAGTCATTCCCACAACATTCTGATCATAGTTTATGCACATTCCAAATGAAAAGATAAAAATGAATGAACAATTTTCATAATCAGAAGGTAGGTTTATGATCCACTTGTGGATATGGAACAGCCATCTTACAAGTTGTTGCAGTATTCAACTTAATTTACCAGCAGTTACTTTTCCTGGCAAACAAATCCAGATTGTGTGTCACTTAATCATGTTGACTGTTAATCCAGAAAAGGAACCAAAGATTTCTATCGTATTTTACTGCTGCCCACAGTGTTGTACTATTTACTGTTATTACATTAAATTTTACAATTGTCACATAGGAAAAAAGTACAAAGTACATTAATATTTATTATATTATTGTTTAACATATTAAGTAGTTTTAACATATAAAAGTTTCAATTGGCTTTTATAAAGAAAATATAATACACAAATTTAACAGTACCTTACTTTAGGGTCTAGCCATCATTAAACTGAAAAAAAATGATTGGGCCAGATTTTCTTTTAATTTTCGTATATTTCACATACATGTATATCTCAATGTAACATTTTGCTCATACAAAAATCAGCCTTTACATTTCATTATATACCATGAATTTTAATATCATTGCCATGAAGTGATTAAACAGTATTTTAATTTAAAATTACTTTTCACATAAATCATCGATATGCATGCTTTCAAAGATTTATTTTGAGATAATTTAGAGATTTGTATTAAGCTTTCAAAGAAATCTTGTCTTAAACATGTGATAATAAGAATACCTTTTGCACTCCAACAAAATTTTGGGGTATATTCTGAATCAGCAGCTGTCACAAGATGCAATGTATTCCATTACACTCTAACCTGGACCATTTTTTAAGGGCAAACTAAAGGACAGACTGGTAGGGAGACCATGTGTATTTCCAAATCCATTACACTCTAACCTGGACAATTTGTGAGGGACAGACTAATGGACAGACTGGTAGGGAGACCATGTGTATTTCCAAATCCATTACACTCTAACCTGGACAATTTGTAAGGGACAGCCTAATGAACAGTCTAGAAGGCAGACCATGTGTATTTCCCAATCCATTACATTCTAACCTGGACAATTTGTGAGGGACAGACTAATGGACAGACTGGTATGCAGACCATGTGTATTTCCAAATAAATTACACTCTAACCTGGACAATTTGTGAGGGACAGACTAATGGACAGACTGGTAGGCAGACCATATGTATTTCCAGATCACACAGTAATTATTACTATATACAAGTAGTTTTTATAGTGTATTATGCCTAGGTCACACCTTTCCAAGCAGTCGTTTCTATTTATATTTGATTCCTGCCTCATGACCTCATCTTGCCATCCAATACATCCATCCTGCCCACCCCCGGGTCCCAAATGCATAGTGCATTCTGTATGGGTCAAATGATTAAGTGAGTCCTATGTTAATACAAATCCCACCAAAGAAGTCCTGCCAAAACACAGAGAAAACCATACCACAATGTTTCACAAAACCATACCACAATGATTCACAAAACCATACCACAATAATTCACAAAACCATACCGTAATGATTCATAGCCAAAAATATGTGGCCATTCGTTTCTGACTTGTGACCTCAGCACAGAAAGATGTGACCTAGGTATTACCAGCATTTCTCTTGTTTATGCTTTGTATGAGTACATAATTATCTGCTATACAAAGTAATTATGGCACACCAATAACAAGTTATGTAAAAAGTCTCTTGCTTTCTGCATGTTTCTCCTGTAAATGTCAGTGGAATCACTTTTGCTAGTTCTTTCTCTTGGCTCATTCAGCATCCTTTAGGGGTTACATAAAACATATTGAGAAACATTCACTGGAGAAAAGGGCCATGAAAGGTACCACTTAAAGAAAATAGACCAATACTGGAAAGGGTATGGACAAGTAATGTTCTCCTGCATATGACAAAATTCTTGACATCATTAATACACAACAAATTTGGTAGGTAATTTTGCTAACTTTAAGAACATAATGTGATTTGTAAGATCTGCATGCTTTCTTTAAAACGAATACGAATATTCAAATATTCTGTGAAGCTTTACTCCTTGAAAATACCTAATTTAGTAAACAGCAAGATTAATAACATTAAGAACAGGATGCAATAAAAATCACTCAAATTTATAAGCTTCAAGATCTTTCTTTAATACTAATATTTATATTTGGATAAAATACGTCAATGTTTTGCTTCAACAGTTGGAAATTGGTGCTTTTAAAAAGTAATATTGACAATGATGTGCATTTTAAAAGTTAATTGTTTACAAGTTTTCGGTAAATTGTTCTTTGAAAGAAAGGAATTAAAACCCATTAGTCATTGTTTTAAAAATGTTACCCTTACTGCATAAAAAATAATGCTCTACTTAAATATTCATAGGTGGTTATTTTGTGGAGTGAACCATATTTACATGTATATTTATCTCAAACTTTTACAATTAATTTTCAATGAAATGAAACTGGCTTTTTGGCAGACCAAACAATGAATTAAATTCCGCATTAGATTAATTATGGAACATTTACCAGAAAACTACTTGTGCAAAAAACTGTTTATCTACTTGTAAGAAGAGAAACTTGGTTAACATACATGTTCAGTAATATTTCAAAAAACCTACTACTTGTCTAGCTCTGGAGTTACAGGTGGGACTTTTATGCCTCCAATGGGAACTTACCCAAAGCACAAATCAGGGATTGAAAATTTTGAATGTTAGTACTTTTTTAAATACCAATAAAAACTGACCAAAAATGATGCTTAATTTTAATTAATCACCATGCTAAAATTGCCAATCAAATACTCTGTCTATTGGAGAAAGTGTCAAGGTCCTCAGTATGGATTCTGGTAAACATATTATAAATGTTCTAGCACAGAAAAATGTATTCCACATTTGTCTGACACTCTGGATATCACACCACTAATACATACTCTTGCCTTGGGACAGCAACATAACAAAATCAAGGCATCAAAATATATGTCCATTCATGAATGATTTAAAATTGAATAAAGGAAACACTTACTGTATTTTACTAATACAGCATCATCATCATCAAGACAAGGATGACAAGGACACATCCTTCAAGTGTTCCTTGCATGCCATGTGCTCTATCATTAACATTCCAGTCTGATAACAAAATAAAAAAAAAGGAAGTCATTAAGTTAGCCTCAGGGAACAATGCAAAGTAATTAAATTAAGAAGGCTATATAACTGTTTTTGTCATTGTATATAAATAAAGTAGAAACTCCAGTATCCAAAATTCTATTATCTGAATATCTGATTTTCCGAAATACTGTAAAGTAAGAACTGTGTTCATCTATTGTAAACTGTGATTTCATGATGTCACAACTTAAAAATATACCAAAACATAGAAATTTTTGTTACATTCAGTCCACCTCATTTTACCTTGTTTACCCATGTGACTTGAAAAGTGAGGCTAGTGCCTTGCAAAAAATTGGCTAAATCTATAAGAAGCTTACAGAGAAGTTATGATAATGAACTAGAAATATTTAAATATCTCCCATGAAGATGCAAATGTATCATTTAAGGAGGGGGAGAAGTGGGAGATCAAGAAAATTTACAAAGAAATTCCAAGATCAGTCATCATGAACAATGCACCCATGGTAGTTCACCTTCTCGTGTCACTCTTCAAATAGCAATACCAATGCATTTGACTATAGTCAGGTTTTAAATGGTATCCAGGATGCACGATGGAAATATTATATTAAGTATACTATTTTAACAAGCATTTAATATCTGAGAATGGCTCCCCAAATTAAGTTGTTTTTATAAATTTTTAATCAAATACCATGTCCATTGGAGAAAGGGTAAAGATCCTCAGTATGGATCATTATAATACATGGATCACACAGCAAGAATGTCACAAAAATAACTAAACACAGAACTAAGAAAAACAATAAACTTAAAGCAGTGAGAGGCAAAGACTGTTTTATACATCAAAATAAATGGGAACAAAAATTTAAAAGATTTTTTTGACCATTCCTGTACTACATTCTGGGCAACTTAACTTAATATTGATACATCAGAGTTGGAATGGAGAGTTTCAAACCTTCATTGTATCTGGGTAGACTAAGACTTCAGCTCCAATATGAAATCCTACTTGATACCATTCTTAAAATTACATGTAACAGTTATTCCTGTATACAATTCGATGTGAATATAAAATGACCTATACAAAAAAACAAAAACATACTTGGATCATCTTTGCAACTGTGAGTCCCATCATCATTTGCCTCACAAATTTCACCCTCAGAGCATGGATTGTCATTACAAGGGTTGTCAATACTACAGTCTCCTCCTACAAATGCCGGTTCACAGTCACATCTGAAATTCCCATCACTCAAGTTAATACAGTCACCATTGGTACTGCAAGGTTCATTCTGCCTCTCACATGGACCGGTTTGGCAGTTGTCACCCTCAAAGCCTGTTTTACAATTGCAGGTGAGATTGGCTTGATCATCACTTTGACAAGTACCATTGTTCTTGCAGACATCTGGCTGTTTCACACATGGATTTTCCAGGCTACAATTCAACCCGACGTATTCTTCCTCACAGTTGCAGGTGTAATTGTTTTCTCCATTCACGCAGTCACCATTACCATTACAAGGATCGGGATCGCAGTGGTTTACATCATCACAAAGTTCTCCAGTCCAGCCTGTCTCACAGTCACATGTTCCTCCTGGTGACTGGCATTCACCATTGGTACATGTAACTTCTGAGTAACATCTGTCCACTGTGCCACAGTCTTTCCCAACAAAACCATCTGTGCAGTTACACTGAAAGTCATCACCTATATCTGTGCATGTTCCACTGTTCTGACAGGGACCAACACCACAGTCATCATAGATCTCACAATGGTCTCCTGCAAGCATGCAACAGATAAATCATAGTATTCTGTTACTATTTAAACAAAACAAATGGTTTTACACCAGAACAACGATACTTCTCACAATGGTCTCCTGTTACTCAGCAAACAATAAATATCAGTATTTTGTTACTATCAACAAAAGAAATGGTTTTACACCAGAACAACCATACTTATCACAATGGTCTCCTGTTAGTATGCAAACAATAAATATCAATATTCTGTTACTATGTCCAAAAAAGAAATGATTTTACACCACAATCTCACAATGACCTCCTCTAAGAGATACAAGAGATAAATATTTGTATTCTGTAAATATTTCAAGAAAAATTGATAATAATGCAACGACAGCACCGTCGTCATAGATATCAAATGGTTTCCTCAATTTATGTTCCTTGTGCTATAACAACAACCAGTGCATATATAATTGGAACAAAAATTTGTTGTTTCTATTTTTTATGTCAAAACATATGCTATTTGCAAACAAAGAAGTTTCGCAATTGCGAAAGCTTTCATATACCTGGCAAAGTGTACTTTCTTTTATAGTTTTTAATGCCAATATATTTTGTTCTACTTCATTCCAGCCCAAGTTGCTTCAAAGTCAGTGATAATAAGATGACAAAAATAGCACCAATGAATCTAAGATTAATATTAACAAGCTGAAATCATGAAAACACTATTTCTATATTTCAAAAGAGCTAATTTGATTCACATACCACTATAGTGAGTCGGGCAGCTGCACTCAATCGACACCAAGTTGTCTTGTACTGTACAAGTTCCTGTATTACATGGGTTGGGTTTGCACGGGTCATCAGTATCACACAAATCTCCCAGATATCCATCCTGGCAATCACACGAGCCGTTGGTGGGGATACAGACTCCATTCTGACACTGCACATTGTTCAGGATACAGAGGTTTTCCTCATCACAGTCCTTGCCACTGTAACCATTTTGACAGTTACATGTGTAATCATCATCCCCGTCAACACAGTCCCCTCCATTCTCACAAGGATCATCGTGGCAGTAATCATAGTCATCACACAGCTCACCTGAACATTACAGATACATCAGAACCTCTATTATCCAGGTATTTGGGGAGAGTAAGATTCAGATAAATTTCCACAAAAGAAGAAGTGATGTCTTGGCACACAAGCAAAATGCAAATGTACTGCATTGACCAAAATCTCTTAGAGCCAAATTAGAGGCCTTTTCTCCACTACTATAAGTGAAACTGATACAATGATTTCTCCAAGTTTCAATGGTGAAGCAATAATATTCATTGATTAATTGATTTTGATTAAACTTCACTTTCAAAACACTGTTACCTCACAATGAGTAGTTACAGAGTTGGGGGAAAACAATGGATACTAGTTTTTCAAGATATATCTAAATTGGGCATATAACAGTCCTAATTATCGATACTTCACTGTACACATACTAGCATAACTTTTATAATCAGCAGATACAAAATAGCTCGATAATAGGTATAAAACTAGTCTGCATACCTATAGTATAACTTTTATAGCCAGCAGACATAAAATAGCTGGATAATAGGGATTATACCTATAGTATAATTTTTATAACCAGCAGACATAAAATAGTAAACTTGGTTATTATTTTACCAAAATTACCAAATTTCTGAAAACACAAAATGTTGATTTTTTCGATGGCATTAATCCCATAATTCTGACAACTTGATTCTTCTTCCTCATCAGTACTTTACCTTTCCAGGTTTCTGTACAATTGCAGGAATACTCGGCAATACCATCCACACAGGTAGCATTGTTTTTACAGTCATTACTCAGACATTCGTCAATATTGGTTTCACAGTTGAGGCCCTCAAATCCATCCTCACAAGTGCATTGCCAACCTGTGCTGGCCATGTTACACTGCCCTCCATGTTGACACGCCACGACATCACATACTGTGTGACAAATGATGAGAAACAAGTCATTTACACATTGTCAAATGGAGGTGACAGTAATGGGAACTATGAGCTGGAAAGGTAAATCTCATCTCAAGTCTAGGTACCCATGTTTTAAGAATAAACCAACTGGAAGTACCTGCAAAGCAAAATGTGTTTTGTTTTGTTTAAAGAATGAAGAATAAGATATTTTCCAGGATTAGATGGAATGATCAACTGTTAAACTTTATTACACAACTTTTTGGCCAGAATTCTCTGATATTCTTCTTGACTCTTTTTGTGTAGTTTTCAGATTTGACAAGTCAAATTTAACACTTTCTTACAAGCTGTTTTCATATTTCGAAGCCCTAAGACCAATTATAAGGCAGATATTACACCATTTTAGTATGATGACCCAATGACCTTGAAGCAGGGTAAAAGGTCAAATTGAACACTTGCACAAAATTTACAGGCCATGATTTCCTTTAAGTTGTTTTCACATTTGGAAGCCCTAGAACCAAAAATAAGGGTCATATAAGAGCTCTTTATTATGATGATCCAGAATGACCTAATGAAGCAGGGGTCAAAGGCTACATTTGGCACTTTCTAAAGAATTGCAGACCATGACTTCCTATAGGTTAGTTTCACATTTTCAAGCTCTAGGAGCAACAATAATGGAGATATAAAGCATTTTTTTTTGTATGATGACCCCCACTTGACCTTGAAGCAGGGGTCAAAGGTCAAATCTGATACTTGCAAAAGATTTGCAGGCCATGATTTCCTATAAGTTGTTTTCTCATTTTGGGCTCCATGGCAGATCCTTGGGCTTGGACATGTCTGGCTGAGGTTAAAACCTGTCAATTCAATCACTTTTCATGAAAGACTATCAAATCTTACAAAATATAGGCCAATTATTCCTATAAATGTCTGCAAATCACTGATTATACATGTTGGCCATCTTTAGGTCATTTTACCTTGTACAGGAACAACTGTCTCCTGCTCCTTAACAAAGACACAGACAACATGTTGTTTAATATGTTATTCAACTGCCTTGAATTTGCTCCACTATCAATGAAACTATAAATTATAAATGTAATTAAAATTAATGCTTTACACTTATATATAATTCTTATAATTTATTTTACCTGTTTGAACATGTATGAATGTATTTTTGTAATTCAAAATTCTGTAAGTAGGCAAAATAATAAAAAGTAGATTAAAAGGTAAATATTTATAAGAACAGTGTAAAAGTGAACCCTTACCATCTGGCAAGTAAATTCCAGTTGCAATTGTTCCTGAAACAGTAAATGATAAAGCTATTGCACCAAACATTTACAAGGAAAAAGAATTCCATTAATAACAGTATGTAGCCTAAGGTTATATCTGTATAAGTCTATGTTTAGTAATTCTGTCAGTTCTTTTCATTGACTTTGGTTTTCAATTGGTAATGACGGTGTTTAAATATGTTTCAATACTTAAATAAAAAATATTACCTCAAAAAATAGGTTAAATTAGTTCTTGTATTGTATAGGCCATGCCCAATCCAAAAAATTGCCCATTTCATCAAAAAGGTAAGAGTTTTGCCCATTTCGTGAACTATCATATATAAAAAATATAGTTTCATCCATAAAAGTATTTTATTGCTTGTTTGTTACTGTTAACGCAAATTCACACTGTATTTTCAAATGTTTATTAAAAAAGTTTACTGCAGAATTGAAAATCATAGTGCTAGATCTATAATAACACAGAACACATTTCACGCAATAAGAATTAATTAAATCCAATAAAAACAACTCTTTTATTTAACTCAATCATCAACTAAACATTAAAACACACATTTATTGTCTATGAACAGTATTAGAACAGAGACTTTAGTATTTATGATTTATAAGTTAATGTATATTATCTTGTAATCTATTCATGTAGTCACAGGATTTGTGACTATGACAAGTACCTTTACCAACCTTAACTACTCAGGTGACTTATTTGCCTGAGGGGATGAATGTGACTACAATGTAAAACTATTGCATATAGATTTCATCGATATAGCTCACAAGTATCATTGGTCCAACATTTAAATATAAAGTGATAATTTCAGTATCAGTGATCTCCTTACCAGTGCAGGTAGAGCCTGACTCAGTGCATTCTCTAGACGTGTAGTCAAACTCATACTCATGATGACAACTCTTGTACTTCAGCACCCCGTCTTTACAATCTGTGTACACATTGCAGGCATAGCACGAGGCATACTTTCCGTCAGGCATGTCAATACAGTTCGACACACAGTCACCTGTGATGAATAAATTCAATATACACATGTGATGGATAGCAGCTACTATTTAACCTTTAAGAAAGTAGTAAACAGGCAAGATAACAGAAGAGTCAGTTAACATAAGGCAGCAACATATAGAGTAAGAAATCTAAAATTCGCCACATATCTGAAATTCGCCACATGTGAAAATACTAATAAAATAAATGAATTGTGGTGAGATTTGTTGAATGTATAGTAAATTAAGGCTTTTTGAACTGAAAAATACCAATTTTTGGACAAAAACATCATTTTCTTCATAAAATTAATTAAGGTTTTAGAGGTGGCGAATTTTAGATTCCTGGCGAATTTTAGATTTCTTACTCTATACCTTTGCTAGATTTGGTTAAAAATGTAACTGCAATCCAGTCATCTTTATAAAAAATGTATACAAGTACACTGTATATGATAGGAGTAAAATGCCTGATAATTAGTTATATAATTATATAATTAGTTATATAATTTTAATATGGTACTCTTTCATTTGCCCATGTGACATGCAAGTGACAGCCTTAAGAAGTAAAACAGCAACTTCAGAAAAAAACTGTTTCATGGTTTAATACTTAATAAAGTCATATTAAGACTTAACTGTTAGGTTTTGGACAATTCTTCTGACCTATTAGTGCTTGGGGTGGCCACATAATTTTTGACAAATAGGGTCATATTGGGACAGGCCATTAGTATCTTGTGTAGACATATTTCACAGTAAAAATGCCCCTATCAAACACGAACCGCCTCCTCTCCACTTTACGATTCTGGGATTCCAAAAAGGATGCATTTTAATATATCTCCAATTGAATAACTACTAGCAAGAAATGAAAATTAAAACAAAGTATGGCAGTTTTGATCAAGAATGCCTTAAAATTTACAGAAATACTAGATAAAGATGAATAATTCCTTCAGATTTAAGATTTGTTTCTAAAGTTTTCCGACAATTATATGTGTTGACAATTGAGATACAGGTGTAAAGTATCTATTCATTGCAAACTGCCACAGAACACTTGAGTTGTTTTTGGTTTGTTTGTAATAGTAGCTCTGCTTTTTAAAATGCATTGCCCCCTGAGGCATTTACATGGCAAAATACAATACATGATATTATATCTCAAGAAATAATGATGTGTTACAAAACACAGCAAATTAGACAAGAAATGCCTTCACTGGACTTGAAATTAAAGATATTATTTGCATTTGAAATTTATACTTTTTTAAGAAACATAAGTCCAGGAATGAAATAAACTGGGACAATAACTGCTAATGAAAATCAGCACTACAATGCCTGAGAGTATTGGAAAATTTGAAATTTATAGTTTACATGGATACCAGGCATTAAAATAAACCATAAAATATATTGTCATGGAAATCAGCAGCATAAAACCTAGGAGTACAAGGAAAATTCCCTGTAGCCAAAGGTATTACAGGAACTGATATACCTACATGGCCGGTATCATGAGTTTATTTTAAACGTATCTTTATGCTGAACTAATATATGGGAATAAAATCACCTTAATTAACTGTAGTTGCTATAGCTAAATCTTTGACATAGTAATTGAAATCCCATGGCAGTGTCAGATATCTTTGAAAGCAAGGCCGAAAGGGTGTTTGGTCTAATAGCGTGAGCTGCAAAGCCATCAGAGACATGAGTAGTACACTGAAGCAGTCACCCATTCAAGTACTAACGCAGCCACTTAACTTCAGTGAAGAAACTCATCACACTGTGCCACAATTCATGAAAGTCCGGAGACAAAAAAAAATGAATAAAAAAAGTGATTTCAAGAAGTACAAGTCTCGCTAGATCTCACACTTAAAATTATTTTGAGAGCTTAACTTGTTACTGATTCTCACATGATATTGAATGACTTACCACCAAATGCAGAATCATCCATCTTGACAGACACTGTGAATACATCAGCTTGTGCCAAGTCTGTTAAGTATTAACAGAGAAAGACATATGTAATCTCATCAGTCTTTTATAGAGCTTAATCTCTACACTGACATATTTTAAGGTGTGCATCATATTTTCCAAAATGACATTCCAACAATAACAACTGTCTCAATTCTGGGATACTAAAAGAAGTTGTGTTCCAGCAAAGCATCAATCAAATAAGTCAACTGACATGATTTAAGTGCAGTAGATGAAAACACAACATGCAAACAGAAATTGATATAAAAGCCTAAAAAATATATCCCAAAAGGTTATAAATTCTTTACAATTATTAATATTTGATATATTAAGTTACCCAACCAATATATGCATAAGTTACCGAAACAATATATGCATATGTGTGCTGACAATTGTGATGCCTTATAATATTTATAATATATAATATATAATATTTCATAATGTGATCAGTCAATACAAAGATACTAGCACAATTGTGTCATTCTGTCGGAATATATTGGTCAAGTCTTTATCAAAGCTGAAATAAGTAAGTGACCCCCTCTGGGTGCACACTGACCTGGTCCAAGACTGATTTTTGCTGTAGTGCTGTAGAAGAAGACAGGTAAATTGCCAGAGACTGCAGTTTCCCAAGCACATGATCCAGCAGAACCCTGGTCTGACACCATCATCCAGCCTTGAAATCGGCTACAGTCTTGAATATTATCAACCATTTTAAAGCCCTGCAGGCTTAACAATGATGAGAAATTGCCCATGTCTAAATAGGACGATCCAACCAGATTGGCATTTGTGAACCACTGACTCTTGCTTACAGCAGAAACCTCAAACTTGGCACTAGCTACAGGATTGCCATATTTATAGAAGGTCACTGTGGCCTAATGAAATATAAAAATTGTAGTGGAGATGCCTGTGTTCCACAGCCTGTAGAAATAGCACTGGACACCAAAAGATAGATATATAGAAGAGGTGAAAAAATACACAGAAAAGGAGTCTTCTAGAAGAGAAAGTGTAAGTTATGTACAGGCAAAGTAGAAATAACACTTATGAAAGAAAGCACAAATGTAAATAAAATAATTAATTGAAATAAATCAATTAGTTAATTGATGTACAGCTGTCAAAAGAGACAGAATAATTTGGTAAAACTACATGTGACTGTAATAATCAGTTGTAACAATCTATATAGCCTTGTGATAGGAGAATATGTCTGAAATGTTGCAGTAGAATACATTCTGTCAGGGCCAAGGTTAAAAGTCATATTCACACCATGATGTTGCACATCTACACCCTCATCCCTTCCTACACTTTACGATTTCCGAGAAATAGCCTAGATTTTAAATCAGATTTTAAAGGTCAGGGTCATTAAGAAAGGTCAGATCAAGTTTATACCATGATGTTGCTCACCGACACCCCAACTCATATTCCTACCCCGGGGTAGATTCTGGAGGTCCCCCAGAATCTACCCGGGTATAAAATGAAGGGGGGTATACTTTCAGAGTTTACACCAGATAAATATTTTTTGTATACAACAGCGCCTCCGTACCATGGATAATAAGTGTCAATAACTTCTGGTTTCTCAATAATTTCTCGGAAAATAGGTAAACTACAAATATGCATTATATATCATCACAAAGGTCTTTTTACAGAACTTCTGCTCAACTCTTTTTGCATAAAAATCCATGTAGAAATGATTGAGATATCACAAGTTAGAGATTGAAGTTTTTTTATTCACTAGTGCCCCTGTATATATGACAGCTTTTTAGCATTCTTTCTTGAAACTTGGATGTATTTAATTGATAAATCATACAAAAATCAGAAAAAACTATATCACTCATAAAATTCTTACACTAATAAGAAAAAGAATCTAGGATAAGAGTTTTTAAATTTAAAGGATATTTTTATGGGTTATATACACAATTAGATACAATAGGCTGTGTGGAAACAAGTATCAAAAGTATTTTGGTTTGTTGATCAACATGAAGGCATTACTTGCACAAAAATGTACTGCTAATACACCTTACCAGGAGATTTATGAAATTCTTATCATAAAAAAGTTTTCTTATTCTAGGAATTATTCTAAGTAACTTATCCATATTCTAAGAAAATTCTCACTGAAAGAATATCAATGTTAGCAGATATGATATACCTCTGTCACATGCTCCCAAGCCTTGTCAATAATGGGTGATTTCATCAATTTCTGAGATGCATGGGCTGAGCGGCTGAAGTAAGCAGGATCAATCCCTTCATTGGCTGCAGGTTCCACTGCATTATTGCTCCACAAGTCAAATAAAGATGAGTCACCTCCTGAGCCTGAGGCTACTCTGAACACCACATGTGCAGCATCAGATTCATCTGGAACAAAGCAGGTTTTCTTTGAACAATTTGTACAAATTGTATGTACAACACAAATGAACAAAGAATAATATAATACACACCTACCCAAGTTTATTTTGATAGGCTCCAAAAACAATCGTAAACAACTCCTTCCAAACTTTCGAATCAATATTCTTGTAAATTAGGTCGCTCCAGCACAAAGTGTCAAGAACCCCCGAGATTTGTTTTGTTCTAACTTCACTCTTTCAGATCATGTGTCACAGGTCATATAGTCTACCAGAGTTCATGCTAAAGACCTCTACAGAATTCGTCCCCTTCTAGACCTTAAAACATCTGGGCCCGGTTTCACAAAGGTATACTATCTCCTTAGTAGACTTCTAAATGCTAGTAGTCTACTAAGTCTATACTATCTGTTTCATCAAGATAGTATGCTACTAAATATTTAGTAGAGCCTTCTTAGTAGGCTTCTAAATTTTTAGTAGACTGCTACATTTTTATCAGTCTTCTAAATTTAGTATCCTACTAAATGTGGGGTTTCACAAAGGCATTTTATACTATATTGGGTACTAAATCCCTTACTAAATTTGGAAGACCCTATAGGCTATTCTAAATTTAGTAACTGTTTATGGTAAATGTCGTCTGCTTTTGCATGTGTTCTTTTTCATTGGATTTAAGGCTGCTTTTTGTACATTTTGTAATATTTTGTGGTGATTTTATTTGAGGAAACATATTTTGGGTTTGTATATACTCGTGTACTTTGAATGTGATGGCACTTCAGCTGTTACTGCTTCAGAGAGCCATGAGAAGGGAGAGGGTATTTCGGGACCGTTTAAACCCACTGGAGAGGTATGATGACCATGACTTTTTGTACCAATACAGACTTCCAAAGGTGGTAGTACTTGAAATTGTGGATAATATAGGTGCACATCTTGAAAGAACCACAAGAAGTGGTGCAGTGCCTGCGGTACTCCAAGTATGTGTTACGCTCCAGTTTCTGGCTTGTGCCAACTTTCAGAGGAGTGCAGGCGATATACATGGAATAAGCAAAGCAACTGTATCCAGAAGTATTCGCAGAGTTATCAGTGCCATTGCAGCCAAAGCCAAGGATTACATCAAGTTTCCAGAAAGGCCAGTTGATGTGCACAGAGTCAAACGTGGATACGATGAATATGCAGGCTTTCCAAATGTCATCGGGTCTATCGATGGTACACAGATCGCCATAAAAGCGCCAAGTGAAGAGGAGTGGCTGATTGTGAACAGGAAAGGATATCACAGCATAAATGTGCAGGTATTCTTTACTCCTTTATGTTTACAGCATCTTTTTTTTAATTCCATGGAATTAAATTATTATATTAATCATTTTTGTGGATTGAAAAAAAATTAACTGAATTTATAAATCATCTGTTGATATAGCTGATATGAAGAACTGAACAAACATGTAAATTTTATGGTATTTTGTTGATTTAGTATTTTAAGTATATGTGACATAATCAGTGTTTGACACTAACAAGAAATGTATGCTGGACCATTGGGCCAGTAATTCTCGATATCTGCTGGTCCTTTACATTTTGCGGTGGTCATTAATTCTGAGAAATAAAAGCACACTATTTTATTCATTATCTCAAGTGACAGTGTTGATTAAAATCTACTGGCAACAGGGGCCAGTAACTTTTAATCTATGCAAGTCTTTAGAAAATTCTACTGGCATCGGACCAGGGGGACAGCATTACTGTCGAATGCTGGACATAACAGCATAATATTGTTTGAAGAGTATATTACAGTTCAGGAAATACTCACAAATACATTTAATTTGCTTATTTAATTAAAATTTAATATTCAGCTCAGTCTGTGTATATCGATCAAGTGCATTGCTAGATTATGGTTTCTACTTCAAGGTGATATATGTCTTATGCTGCGTTCTTACTGGCCGTAAACACGACTTCACAGCCTGTAAATTTGTCAAGAACGGTCTCACAGGTGGTATATACCACTGGTGAGTTGGGTGTCACCAGAAACTTTCCAAATTTTGACCTTCACCTCTAGTGACAACAAAGATGCAGAATACATGTGCTTTTGTTATAAAAAAACCTGCTAAATGAACTGTTTTGGTACTCGGGATTTTGATAAATACAGTACGTAACCTCAGAAAACGAATAACCAATGAAATATATATCTTTTGTATGGTGGATAGCGAAGTATTGTGATTTCTTTCTCTTTGTCATTTGTGTTTGTTTACATCCACACATAAACACACCAGCGGTAAATTGTGAAGAACGGTCAAAACTTTCCACTGGTGGGTACCAACTCACAGGTCGTGTGCACGGGCTCTCTGAACGCAGCATTAATTATCTCCTGCCTGGGGCCAAAGGCCGTGGTCGGGAGATTATAAAACATATTGCATGTTTAATGTCAAACAGGGTTATCCTATTAAAAAGGCCTTATATCTCCCCAAATATTGCTCCTAGAGGTTTGGAATGTGAAAAGAAGTTGTAGGAAGTCATGGCCTGGGAATCTTTTGCATGTGTTGAATTTGACCTTTGACCCCTGCTTATTTCTCCCTTATTATTGGTGCTATGGCTTCAGATTGTAAAGACAGACCATGAAAAGCAAAGCCTGTGGTATAACGATGGTAAACGCATTCCATACATCTGTACATCAGTTTGTGCATCCGTCCGTCCGTTTGTCAGGTTTTAACATAAACCTTAATATCTCAATCGTTTATAAAGACATCTTCATCACATTTGCATGGAATGTTTATGGCTACAAAGAATTTGTGTTGAATTTGTCATTTGACCCCTGCTTCAAGGTTAAATGGGGTCATCACACTAAAATGTCATTACTTCACACTTATTATTGGTACTATGGCTTCAGAATATAAAGACAAACCATCAAAACTCCTGGTCTTCAAAAGGTTTGTCTGAGAAAAATTCTGGCCTTATTTTGAAAAACAAAATGGCCGCCATATCCAATCATTTAAAATTCATTAAGATGCTCTAAAATGTGAAATATTACAGCTAGATTCATCAAATATGCACAAAATATATATGCCTAGGAAAGTTAAACTGATAGTAATTTGACCTAGTTTCGAAAACAAAATGGCTGTCCTATCACATGTTAAATGGGATTATACTATTAAAAAGACCTTATATATCCCTTTTCATTGCTACTAGGGGTTCCAAATGTGAAAACAACTTAAAAGAAGTAAAGGCCTGAGACTGCTGACTTTTACCTTTGCCCCCTTCTTCAATGTCAAGTGGGGTTATCTTACTACAAAGCCCTTATATCTCTTTTAGTTCTCCATTATTACTGATTCTAGCCAGGAGATAACCGCTGCGGTAGTGGCCTTGCTTTTTTTTTGTTACTAGGAACCACATTTACATGGATTTAACATATAAGTTAAGGTTATCATAACAAAAGTTTTGTATATGTCTGAATATCTAATATAACTGCGCATTGAAATGGTATCACTGTTTATTTCCATCACTTTTATCACACCTTTTATTTAATATTTATTTTTGTAGGCTGTGTGTGACTCTGATTTGAACATATTGAACTTGGTGGCAAAATTCCCAGGCAGCACTCATGACTCATACATATGGAATACATCGGCACTTTGTGCAAAACTTGAAGATGACCTTCAGACAGATGGATACTTGTTAGGAGACAGCGGCTACCCATTGAAGTCGTATCTACTGACACCCTACTTGAACCCTGTAACAGATTCACATAATAAAGGTTCACATTTTAATATACTGAAAGCATCACTGCTCACAAATAAATATATTTTGTCTCATTAAACACTTTAGTGATGTATTTATCCATCGTTTTCAATAAATTGTTTTAGACCACATTACAAAGTACATATTGGGCAAGTGATGGAAATAAACAGTGATACCATTTCAATTGCACACGACCTGTGAGTTGGTACCCACCAGTGGAAAGTTTTGACCGTTCTTCACAATTTACCGCTGGTGTGTTTATGTGTGGATGTAAACAAACACAAATGACAAAGAGAAAGAAATCACAATACTTCGCTATCCACCATACAAAAGATATATATTTCATTGGTTATTCGTTTTCTGAGGTTACGTACTGTATTTATCAAAATCCCGAGTACCAAAACAGTTCATTTAGCAGGTTTTTTTATAACAAAAGCACATGTATTCTGCATCTTTGTTGTCACTAGAGGTGAAGGTCAAAATTTGGAAAGTTTCTGGTGACACCCAACTCACCAGTGGTATATACCACCTGTGAGACCGTTCTTGACAAATTTACAGGCTGTGAAGTCGTGTTTACGGCCAGTAAGAACGCAGCATAAGACATATATCACCTTGAAGTAGAAACCATAATCTAGCAATGCACTTGATCGATATACACAGACTGAGCTGAATATTAAATTTTAATTAAATAAGCAAATTAAATGTATTTGTGAGTATTTCCTGAACTGTAATATACTCTTCAAACAATATTATGCTGTTATGTCCAGCATTCGACAGTAATGCTGTCCCCCTGGTCCGATGCCAGTAGAATTTTCTAAAGACTTGCATAGATTAAAAGTTACTGGCCCCTGTTGCCAGTAGATTTTAATCAACACTGTCACTTGAGATAATGAATAAAATAGTGTGCTTTTATTTCTCAGAATTAATGACCACCGCAAAATGTAAAGGACCAGCAGATATCGAGAATTACTGGCCCAATGGTCCAGCATACATTTCTTGTTAGTGTCAAACACTGATTATGTCACATATACTTAAAATACTAAATCAACAAAATACCATAAAATTTACACGTTTGTTCAGTTCTTCATATCAGCTATATCAACAGATGATTTATAAATTCAGTTAATTTTTTTTCAATCCACAAAAATGATTAATATAATAATTTAATTCCATGGAATTAAAAAAAAGATGCTGTAAACATAAAGGAGTAAAGAATACCTGCACATTTATGCTGTGATATCCTTTCCTGTTCACAAACAGCCACTCCTCTTCACTTGGCGTTTTTATGGCGATCTGTGTACCATCGATAGACCCGATGACATTTGGAAAGCCTGCATATTCATCGTATCCACGTTTGACTCTGTGCACACCAACTGGCCTTTCTGGAAACTTGATGTAATCCTTGGCTTTGGCTGCAATGGCACTGATAACTCTGCGAATACTTCTGGATACAGTTGCTTTGCTTATTCCATGTATATCGCCTGCACTCCTCTGAAAGTTGGCACAAGCCAGAAACTGGAGCGTAACACATACTTGGAGTACCGCAGGCACTGCACCACTTCTCCTTGTGGTTCTTTCAAGATGTGCACCTATATTATCCACAATTTCAAGTACTACCACCTTTGGAAGTCTGTATCGGTACAAAAAGTCATGGTCATCATACCTCTCCAGTGGGTTTAAACGGTCCCGAAATACCCTCTCCCTTCTCATGGCTCTCTGAAGCAGTAACAGCTGAAGTGCCATCACATTCAAAGTACACGAGTATATACAAACCCAAAATATGTTTCCTCAAATAAAATCACCACAAAATATTACAAAATGTACAAAAAGCAGCCTTAAATCCAATGAAAAAGAACACATGCAAAAGCAGACGACATTTACCATAAACAGCTACTAAATTTAGAATAGCCTATAGGGTCTTCCAAATTTAGTAAGGGATTTAGTACCCAATATAGTATAAAATACCTTTGTGAAACCCCACATTTAGTAGGATACTAAATTTAGAAGACTGATAAAAATGTAGCAGTCTACTAAAAATTTAGAAGCCTACTAAGAAGGCTCTACTAAATATTTAGTAGCATACTATCTTGATGAAACAGATAGTATAGACTTAGTAGACTACTAGCATTTAGAAGCCTACTAAGGAGATAGTATACCTTTGTGAAACCGGGCCCAGGTTTCCTAAGTGAATTAATTCACCCCTACACTTCTTCCAGAAATACAAGACATAGCACCCCAAAAAATTAAGTTCTTTCATACCCCCACTTTTGACCATAGAGTTCATAAATCAATTAAACACATTTCTAATTCTTTTAGTCACTGTGCCCCTGCTCTTTGGGACTCTTTCCCCTTCCAAATAAGAAATAGCCCCTCTGTCACATCCTTCAGGAAACACCTCAAAATCCACCTGTTCAACTCCAGTTTCCCAACTTAGTCTCCTTCCCTTTTGGTCACACCCGTAACTCCGGATCACTGACCTTGACTGCCCCTCGACTTTCCTTATGATATTATGATGTATTTTGTTAACTAACACACTGAGTTCCCCTTTGTGGGGACGATATATGCGCCTGCAAAGCAGTAGATTAGATTAGATTAGATAACCTGATACAAAAAGACAAAAAATAGCATCAAAGATGCCCGTACCCCACAGCCTAGGGAAATATTTTTAACACCATGAGATATAGTATCAGTACAAAGTTCAGGATACTTTCTGAGCACTGTCAGTTATATAAAGGTCCAAACAATGTTTAAATAGAGAAAATAATGTCTAAGAGAAAGATAATACATATGTAAAGATGAAGTATTAAAACAAGATAATTCAATAACAAGATGACAGCATTAATCAGTAAACTAAACATTACAAAACTCTTTATCTACATCTGCATGACTGAATTATGGTTTAGATGTTTTGAATATTACCATGCACACAGAAGTGGTAATACATTCAATGAATGCTTATGGGTGATGTTAGAGCAACATCTGTGGCTCACTTGATGAAATTCCATCTGTTACAATGGGAAGTTATAAAAGTAAAATTCTTAATAAATTCTAATATGACTTTAACAGTGCTTAATCTGCATCAAAAGACAGACCCAAAAGTGCAACAAGATTTTATAGGTCAAGGTCACTACGGCAAGGTCAAAGGTCAAATCAAGGTCAGACCATGACGTTGCACACCTACACCCCCTAACCAATGTCCCTGGTAAGTATCAACTTCCTACACCTTACGGTTTCCGAGATATAGCCCGGACAAGATTTTATACGTCAAGGTCACTACGGCAAGGTCAAATCAAGGTCAGACCATGACGTTGCACACCTACACCCCCTAACCAATGTCCCTACCAAATATCAACTTCCTACACCTTACAGTTTCCGAGATATAGCCAGGACAAGATTTTATAAGTCAAGATCACTACAGCAAGGTCAAAGGTCAAATCAAGGTCAGACCATGACGTTGCACCCCTACACCCCGTAACCAATGTCCCTACCAAGTATCAACTTGATACACCTTACGGTTTCCGAGATATAGCCCGGAGAAGATTTTCAAACTCAAGGTCACTACGGCAAGGTCAAATCAAGGTCAGACCATGACGTTGCATACCTACACATCCTAACCAATGTCCCTACCAAGTATCAACTTCCTACACCTTACGGTTTCTGAGATACAGCCCGGACAAACTTTTTCCCGCTGCCCACCCGCCCATCCGGACACCATGGGTGAAAACAATACCCCAACAGCCGTTAAGGGCTGTGGGGTAAAAATGCTGTACTAAAGATGCATATATATTATATAAAACAGAAAACGTATCACAATGAAAAAATAATTATTCAAATTTCATAAACTGGAAATTAAAAAATTACATTTGTTGATTCGAGCACCAATAAATATTGCAGCTTTTTTAAACAAATTGTAAGTGTGCAATGATTTTCAAAGCAACTTGAACTAAGCTTATCTAATATTATTAAGTTAAGTGTTTACCTACATTTAATGCATTGCCAAGTATTAAAAGCATCATAGTTCTTTTTATAAAAAGGTTTTGGTACAGTTTTCATTCTATCATTTCATACATTAGATGATAGTTTTCTAGGAGTCACACAGCTGTAATGGAGCCCAAAGATTAAATATAAATGCTGTAAACTTGTCCTGTCATATATCATGGTGTGCAAATTTAAAATAATTCCATGCAGTCATTTGATAGTCATTCAATGACACAGATAGAAAATACAACATAGTCACTTAAATCTTCAAATAAAATTACAAAGTTTGTTGATATATAGATACTTCCTTACAGACTGGCTAGAAGTACAGTTCTATGATTTTTCTATACTGTTTCTTGAGTTCTAGGGAACTTGAGAGGTTGGGGATTCAGTTGTAGCAACAAGTTACAGACATTATAGAAATGGTAATGCAATGAAAGTTAAAAGTAATAATTTTTTTTTCACTTTGTAAAATACTAAATACCATAAGTATTTTAAGGGGTAAATATTACAAATTTACATAGCATGAACGTTGCTACACAACTACTTTTATTAAAAACAATGCATTGACATTCATACATCACAACAGAAGCTCCAGTATCTGAAGTTCTATTATCCAAATATTTGATGTTATAAAAGCACTTCCAT
The DNA here is from genome assembly GCA_964017235.1 of Sabellastarte sp. h YS-2021. NCBI lineage: Eukaryota > Metazoa > Annelida > Polychaeta > Sabellida > Sabellidae > Sabellastarte > Sabellastarte sp. h YS-2021. The sequence continues at coordinate 68,072,023 of OZ024927.1, forward strand.
TGTCTGAAAATTCTAGTTTTCTTCCATTCTATAATGAATTAGCTCTTTTATTATCTGCAAAGGTATAGATGACAGACTTTTTTAACTGTACTAGTTGTTATGCTTACTTACAAGTATCATTGGAGACTTTACAGATTGGTTTCAGTAGATCTTTGCCCGAATCTATGCTAACTCCATGCATAAGCTGATCCTTTCCAGAGATTACAGCAATGTCTCCATCCAAACCAGATGGTTTTCCTGGTCTGCAGTATAAACCTGAACAAAAATTATGCATATTTCTCTCATGTTTCTCTGAAAATGCACTGAGACCAAAGCATATAAGGTATAATAACGCTTTCAGTCCGAACACACAATGGAAGCTCACAACAACTCTATAATATCTATGTCTGTTCAATTTCTCTATAACTGTTACAAATGAGTGACATAAACTATTGGAAAGAAAAGCAGAACTTCCATTGATTTCATGTCTCAATTAATTCATGTTGGCACTGAATTGATATATCAATATCAAACTTTAATTTGACTTTCTACACTGACTGGCATTGAAATATTGTTTCTCGTTGTAAAATGCATCACTTTACAATAAAATTCATGTTTAATTTACCAATATGTCTAGTTATATTACCATAACCACTCTCTGAAACATCCATTGGCAACATTCTAATTCTAATAGTACTTTTATAGTGCTTAATCTCTATCAATGGACAGACTCTAAGGCACATAATACCAAAAACAGAGATCCATAGTCATTATGCCAGAGACATAGCAGGGACCAGTGCCACAGAGAAAGACCAACTGAGAAGCCCAGAAAACTAGGGTGGTATGCTTTTGTAAAGAAATAGGTTTCAACTTTTTTCTGAATGAAGAAAGAGAATTTGGTGAGCATACATCATCGGGCAGATCATTCCAAATCCTTGGGGCATTACATGCAAAGCTGAGGCCAAAAAGCTTTATAGACTTATATATATTGATGCAGTGTGGGACCTCAAGCAGTAAACCATCAGAATGACTTCTACAAGTATTGTACACACTATGGTTATGTTTGACTCAGATTTTTCCTTCTCTTGCCATGTCAGTAATACCTGTAAGGCTTGTTTTGTTCAGATTAGAGATCTTAAGTGAGTGAGATGGTACCTCAGACATGATGCTGCTCTTTTGGCTACAAATGCTTTGGTTGGAAGTCATCTCGACTACTGTTATTCCTTGTTTAGCAGTCTCTGCTCTTGATCTTCACAAGCTTTGGTGTGTTCAGAACAGCTCTGTTAGAATAGGTGGCAATACCACCAAGTAATCACATATCACTCCTGTCAGAAAGACTCTTGATTGGTTGCCTATAAAGCATTGCTCTGTTTTTATGCCAGCCCTACTGGTGTATAAGTGGTTATCCTAAACACTTTGAACCTTTACTTATACCTAGCCCAAAGCTTCCTGACTGCCCCAGCAGGTGAGAGGAGATTACCAAGTATATTGACGGGGAAAGCTCATTGAGTTTTGCACACAGAGTCTTTGGGCCAAACATAATAAATTCTATGCTGATGTAAAACTCAGCGGATGTAAGAGTTCATTACATAACCCGAAACGTTATTATCTCAACCGAAAGTTTTCCCTAATAACAAAGAAACTTTAGCCTTTAGAAAGGCTATCCCATATGTTGTGTCTGATGTCCCTGAATAAACTGACAAGTAGTATTATCAGGTCTAGCAGTTTCTTTTGACTACAACTGCATCCAACTTTTATCTGCTTTTATTTGTCAAGATTCTTCAATATTGAAAAGGCATATGTTAATTTATTTGGGAAAAAACCATCAAAATTTCTAAAAAAAATAGGTTGCTTTGTTAAGGTCTAATCACATACATGTATTTGTTTTATAATATTTTATTTGTGCATTAATATATTAAACTAATACAAACATATCAAGCTGTTTTGGGATAATTAATTTTTGAATTGACAATCAGTCATTTGAATAATTTAAAAAGGATCAAGGTTTTGACTGCAGGAAGACTGAAAATGTAATAAATGAAATACAAAATTGTTATGAACTGCGAGACTAGAGATACAATTTTCCATTTGGAAAAATAAATAAATTGTAGATTCAATTGCTGAAGTTCTTTTATATGTGGGTAATTATGTTTTTCAAATAATAATAGCATACATTATTATAATTATTATTATTATTAGTTGCAAACTTTTAATGCACTTAATTTTGATGTATAGTGTATGTCAAATTCTAAGGCATGATAGAACCTACGGGTACAAGCAAAAACCTTAAGTACATGGGTGGAAAAATCAGCATCAAAAAGCATTTATGCAACCAGACGAGCGGATGCTGAAAGATGACAGTGTGGGTGTGGACTGCACAGCAAGTCGGACACTGTTCCAGAGTCTGGGTCCATCATTAGCAAAGATCCATCGATTCATCGACTTATGAATATGAGGATTAAAGGTGCGAACATCTAGGTATTTCTTTGTAGCCACAGCTCATCTGGTGTTGACAGTAGATGTGTAATATTTATGTATTTATTGAAGTACTGAGGCAAACCAGAATCCAGATATTTGTAAATAAAACCTGCAGTTTTGAAAGCAATTCTTTGTCTCACCTTATGCCAGACACTATAATCTGCTCAGGTTACATTTAAATAAACCTTGATATGATATATTACGAAAGTCTAGTCTGCTATTTACATTGTCTTTGGTAGGTACTGTCTAATCCTGCACAGATCGCAAAGTCCAACAAAACATGACCTGCTAACAGCATCCACAAGCATTTTAAAAGAGTGATCACAGTGAAATATGACACCCAGGTTCTGCACTGATTCAGCATTCATGGGTGCCATGGAAAAACCAATCAAAGCCTGTGGTATGAGTGATAACCTGTTGAGGGATATGTTAGAACTGAGTTGACCCAACCTATTTGTCATTTGAATTGGATATGATAAGTGATAAATAATGTGAATATGTATCATGGTGAAATAATAGGTGTCTGTATTGCATCTATAAAGTACTTTTAGGAATAAAGAAACACTTCAACAATATCACACTAGATCAAAATCACACAATGTTACCTTCAGGAGCAAAGTAGTTGGCTTTGACCTGATCAGGGTTGGAAGGGACATTTACTGTGCCAAAACCAACTCGTCCTCTGGTAAAGTGTGTGGTGAATGTGTGCATCTGTACTCTATCTATGTAGTACTTCACAGTACTACCAGCCGCAGTGCCAGATATCTCCACCTGAATGGCATAAAAAGAAGAGTACATGTACTTGCAATTGTTAATGTTATTTTTCACCTTTCTGTGTCATAACAGGTAGTTGAGAGGTGAGAGAGAACATTGCAAACTAGACCAAGGACGCATCTGTGGCCAGATGCAGAATGTATCCAGGGACAAAGGCAAAAGTAGCTATTACTCAGCTATGCCACGAGCTAGAGGTCTAAAATTTTACTATGTTAGGCTGACCCAAAAGTAGGTGAATGACATATCTGCACAAAATTCTCTAAATGCAATAGTTTTCAAGTTACAAGTGATTTTACTCATGATGGAAGTTAGTGAAAAATCCAAAAGTAGCTATTACTCACTTAGCTATTGAGATAGACACCCAAGTTACTCACCATGTTGTAGCTATGGAAAAAATAGCTGAATAACATATTTTAACAAAGTGCTCTAAATGCAATACTTTTCAAGTTATAATTGATTTAGCGCAAGATTTCATTAATTTTAATGCATTAAAAATATTTTAAAAATTCATAAAAAAACTTTAGCATGTGAAAGCTCTCCAAAAAGTAGGTGAATGAGTTATTTGAGAAAATTTGGCTATCCGTAATACTTTTAAGAGATAATTCGCATTTACTCATTTTGAGTAGGTGAGTAATTAGCTACGGGCCTGAAACTTCACCAAGTGAAAGCTCTCCCAAAAGTAGGTGAATGAGTTATTTCAGAAAAAGTGGCTATCTGCAATGCTTTTAGAAATAATTCGTATTTACTCATTTTGAGTAGGTGAGCAATTACCTATGGGTCTGGAACTTCACCATGTGAAAGCTCTCTCAAAAGTAGTTGAATGAGTTATTTGAGAAAAATTGGCTATCTGCAATAATTTTAGAGATAATTCGCATTTACTCATTTTGAGCAGGTGAATAATTAGCTACGGGTCTGAAACTTCAAGTGAAAGCTCTCCCAAAAGTAGGTGAATGAGTTATTTGAGAAAAATTGGCTATCTCCAATTCTTTTAGAGATAATTCGCATTTACTCATTTTGAGTAGGTGAGCAATTACCTACGGGTCTGGAACTTCACCATATGAAAGCTCTCCCAAAAGTAGATGAAAGAGTTATTTGAGAAAAATTGGCTATCTGCAATACTTTTAAGAGATAATTAGCATTTATTCATTTTGAGTAGGTGAGTAATTGTCTATGGGTCTGAAACTTTATCAAGTGAAAGCTCTCCCAAAAGTTGATGAATGAGTTATTTGAGAGAAATTGGCTATCTGCAAGACTTTTAGAGATAATTCGCATTTACTCATTTTCAGATGGTGAGCAATTAGCTATGGGTCTGAAACTTCACCATGTGAAAACTCTTCCAAAAGTAGGAGAATGAGTTATTTGAGAAAAATTGGCTATCTGCAATACTTTTAGAGATGATTTGCATTACTCATTTTCAGTAGGTGATTTTAGACATTTTGGTCTACCACAGGCCTAATTTAGACATAAACCCTACCAAAAAGATAAGGTGGCGAGTCCTCTAGTGTACCAAGCCACCTGCCAAATATAAAAGAAATCTGGAAAGAAATGTGGACTGTAGGTCGCTAACAAGCAATACTCCACATTTTAGACATTTTTGTCCACCACAGGCCTAATTTAGAAATAAACCCTACCAAAAAGATAGGGTGGTGAGTCAACTACCATATCAAGCCACCTGGCAAATATGAAAGAAATCTGGAAAGAAATGTGGACGGTACATCGCTAACAAGAAATCTCTGTGGATGCGGGCGCTGGCGCGGACGACAACAATGATGAATCCATAGTATCCCCGCTTTGCCACAGTGGCTTTCTTAGTAATTTGAATGCCTAGGACCTGGATTTTGATCCCAGTTTAGACAGATACCTAGTGGTTCAGATGATCACTTAAAATGGCAATCCTCTCATGACAGATTTTCAAGTCCCTGTCACTTGAAGGTTTGGGTATACTTGAAATTAACTTAGATTCTCCTAGTTTCAACTCATACTTAAGATATCTCGAGGCCTTTATCACTGGGCACCATAGACCACCAGGCATAATCCAACGCACCTACAATGTCAAGGTGGGGGAAACGTGTGGTAGCATTATATCACCCGAAGCCATCCATATTCACCAATACGCTTTCACTAAGGTTGAACAGATTTTCTTTATTTTAAAGAATTATTCTTAAGTTAGTCAATCATTCTTTAATTTTTAAGGATTCCTCTTTATTTCTTAAGAATTATTTTTATCAAAAAAAAATATTCCAAAAACTATGAAATTAAAAAAGCATAAAAAGTTTAAAACTTCATTAAAATAAAAGCATCAATATTTTAAATCTATGAACAGATGATACAAATTTGTGAACAAGGTCACACTTTTCTCAAGAAAAACAACAACATTATATTAAAAGAAACTACTAAATTGTTGACAATTTTGCTCTAGATCTTAGGCATATGTCAAATGACAAACTGAGTGAAAGTAGGCCACAGATACAGGATCTGTTTGTCATTAAAGTGGACAAAATATTTTGTAAACCAAGATAAGTCTCTTTCTTTTGTTAATTTTACCCCAGGAGCAAGGCATGGTGGTGACTCCAGGTATTTCACCTGGGACCTAACAGTACGTTTGACCTGTTGGGACACATAATATATATAGTATCTTTCACATTGTTTGAGACTATGAAACCTCAATAGCTCTTAGTCGTGCATCTTTATGGCAGTTAAAACTTTTCTTTATCTGATATTCTAATCTGAAATGAACTTTTATAGTGCTTAATCTCCATCACTGAAAGAATATAACACAGTGAGAGTAAGTGACAAAACTTTTAAATATACCCCAATGCGTCTGAACAAACATTTCAATATTAATGAAAATACCTGACCTTGGGGTTTACTTAAGCCAGACTTTTTACAAAATAAAATGAAAATACAAAATCACCAATTAATGTGATTCAGACCTTCCCAGTTAATATTGATAGAAAAGGCAATAATTTTGAAACAGTTAATTTGGATTCATGTAATGAATTTTTAATTTACGACCTAAAACTTACAGCATATGTGTTGGCTGAATTGGCAAGCACACTGACTCCCTTTGAAGAGCAAGCAATATCAATTGGTGGATTAGTCGCAGCCCCATCATCAAAATAGCCATATTCAAAGCAGTCAGTTGCCGTGTGAGTGCTACAAAAGTACACATGCTGCAGTAATTAGTGAAAAATGGAACAAAAAATAATTATCAAATTTGAACTTTGTGGATATACCATGATACAAGTGTTTGTTTCTGTGATTTCCACTAGTGCATCATTGTTGGCCAAGATGTTACACTCTAAGTTAGTTAAGAATATCTGTTGGATACACTTTAATTTTCCTGTCAGAATGAGGCTGAGAATGTGTATCATACAATAGATTTTCACGCCTCATAAAATGTAGCTTTAATAGAAAAACTTCCAGAATACAGAACCAATATATCACAAAGGAAGATAATACGAGTGAGCAGCTAAAATATTATATTGTTTATCTTCATGAGTGATATATTTTTCCATGTATGTCTAATGAGGGATGTGTTACATTTATTATCCACCATTTTGTATGATTTATACTTAAAGAGAGAATGACCAATATTTAAAGAGAGAATGGGAAAAGGTTGTCAAACAACATTGACACCAGTTAACATATAAATCTCAATCATCTTTAACTTAACAGTAGGAAAAGCAGTTTTCCAGATATTTGTGAAAAGCTGGAAGTCACTGAAACTAGACATTGCGTCTCGACGCAGTGTATCCCTGGACATAGTTGAGGCGTGAATATGTCGGGCTTGAGCCTGTTTCCTGGAACACCAGGTCAGGATTCTCCATAGTATCAGATTACTTCCAAAAGCTAATCACTAGTTGTTTCACTTATATCTGTCTTTAAAAATTACATTTCATGGATCCAGAAGATCCATATAGTGATCCGGATCACTTTCAAAATTCAGCCATTTCATCCTTTTACCTTTTCAGACATATCCCGAAAATTTCATCAAAATCCATCCATAAGTTTTTGAGCTACATTGTACACAAACACATCTGGCAGCCTGGATCCAGATGATCGAGACAGTGATCCAGATTACTCCCAAAAACTAATCACTTGTTCTTTGTCCCATTTAAGACATTTCCTGAAAATTTCATAAAAATCCATTCATGACTTTTTCAGCTATATGTCTTTGAAAATTACATTTCATGGATCCATAAGATCCAAAAATATAATCACTTGTTCCTTGTACCATTTAGGTCATTTGCTGAAAATGTCATCACAATCCATCCATAACTTTTTTTGAGGTATCTGTCTTATTACATTTCATGGATCCAGAAGATCGATATAGTGATCCGGATCACTTCCAAAATTCAGCCATTTTATCTTTTTATCTTTTCAGACATATCCTGAAAATTTCATCAAAATCCATCCATAAGCTTTTGAGCTACATTGTACACAAACCCATCTGGCAGCCTGGATCCAGATGATCCAGACAGTGATCCAGAACACTCCCAAAATATAATCACTTGTTCCTCGCACCATTTAGGCCATTTGCTGAAAATGTCATCACAATCCATCCATAACTTTTTGAGGTCACTTCCAAAATTCAACCATTTCATCCTTTTACCTTTTCAGACATATCCTGAAAATTTCATCAAAATCCATCCATAAGTTTTTGAGCTACATTGTACACAAACACATCTGGCAGCCTGGATCCAGATGATTTAGACAGTGATCCAGATCACTCCCAAAATCTAATCACTTGTTCCTCGCACCATTTAGGCCATTTGCTGAAAATGTCATCACAATCCAACCATAACTTTTTGAGGTATCTGTCTTTAAAACTTACATTTCATGGATCCAGAAGATCCATATAGTGATCCGGATCACTTCCAAAATTCAGCCATTTCATCCTTTTACCTTTTCAGACAAATCCTGAAAATTTCATCAAAATCCGTCCATAAGTTTTTGAGCTATATTGTACACAAACCCATCTGGCAGCCTGGATCCAGATGATCCAGACATTGATCCAGATAACTCCCAAAATCTAATCACTTGTTCCTCGTCCTAATAAGGACATTTCCTGAAAATTTCATCAAAATGCACCCATAACTTTTTGAGTTATCTGTCTTTAAAAATTAAATTTCATGGATCCAAAAAAACCAGACAGTGATCCAGATCACTCTCAAAATTTAATCATATCTTTCTTTTACCATTTTAGACATATCCTGAAAATTTTATCATAATCTGTCTGTCAGTTTTTGAGTTATCTTGTTCACAAACAAACAAACAGAGGGCCAAAAATGACCCGCGGTCAGGTACTTTGGCAGTCAGTGGATGACCTTCAATGAAGATCTGTAACCGGTAAGCCTGGATGCTGGTACTCCATCATGTACTCAACCTCCAAAGCCATTTTCAATATTTTCCATGCAATGTAGTCAGCATTAAGTGTGAAAATATCTCCAAATATGCCAAAAATGACCCTTGGTCAGTACTTTGGCGGTCAGTGGATCACCTTAAATGAAGATCTGTAACCAGTAAGCCTGGATGGTAGAAGTCCATCATGTACTCAACCTCCAAAGCCATTTTCAATAGTTTCCATGCAATATAGTCAGCGCTAGTTGTGAAAATATCTCCAAAAAGGCCAAAAATGACCCTCGGTCAGGTACTTTGGAGGTCAGTGGATGACCTTCAATGAAGAGCTTCAAGGTCAAATTTCTGCATGCTTACAGAGGACATATACATGTATTATATATACCAGCCATAGGATGATCTAACTTTCTGTATAGGAGAACTGGGCCAAAATGTGAAAAAATGGCCAAAATCTGAACTTTAAGTGGCCACCAGTGACCTTGAGATTGAAGATCAAGGTCACAAAACAATAGCGTTTGTGGCATTGCCCATATATACCCACATACCAAATTTGAAAATTCTAACTAAAATATTTTTTTAGTTATCACGTCCAAAAGGAAATCTCTGCGGCGGCGGCAGCAGCGGCGTGACCGTACTGAATCCTAAGTATCCCCGACTTTTGTCCGGGGATACAACCAATTATCCATGATCAGGTGGCACTGCTGTATACCAAAAAAAAAAAACATATCCATATATCCCCCTATACCAGTCAAATACAGTTTGTGATGGATAATAAATGTGAATATGTGTATGCATATATTCAGTCAAACCCATATAAGTATAGACAATCTGTTAAGTAAAATTGCCTTTTACCTAGAAGTATTTTGATCACATCATTAGACAATCTATGTCCATGGACAGTTACCGGTCATCCAGACATAGCTTAAATATGTCAGTTGAAGTATAATTCTGGTTCCAAGAAATTCAACTTTTCCAAGTTCAAAGCCTGAAGGTATAGTAACAAGAATGTTTCACATTGCTTTTAGTACCAGACTGAATCATTACTATCTTGCTGAAACAAACTTACCGCATGTAAAAGAACTCATAGCTATTTTCATTTTGCCAGTTAAATATCAGTGCTGGATGTCCTTCTTCTGTATTTGTCGCCCCAAGACTGACGATATCCATTTCAAAGTACATATACTCCTCAGGACATGGAACAGTTTTAGCTATGACCTGGCAAAAGTGACCATTTGGCCACTGTTCTTGACCATTAGCAAAGGCTTCTATCTCCTCAGTAAATAGAGTTTTGCCAGTGCCACAGTTATATGTGTCATAGTTCTTGGGATTCAGAGCACCATCTGAAATAAAAAGGAAAAGTGTATCCAATTTAGTCACCGAGTCAGTCTGCATGGCCAGCTGATATCATGTTACTTGATTTGCTACTGTGGGTCATCAGCTAGACATCCAGTGGCCTCACAAATCAGTCAATCATTTATAAACATTTCTGAGATATATATATATAATTTCTCAACTTCATAATGAAAAAAAGCTGTCTTAGCTATATCCAGGGTACTTTTGATCACCCTCTTGGACCAAAGGGTTCAAAATTACTCTATCTCTTGCCATTTCCATTCTGTTTTTAAAATGCATAAACTAATAAAAATTTGTCTAAAATAAAAATGTTTATATACTGTACACAAAGCACTAGCATCCTTATATACCCTGAGACTTTAATACACAGGAGTGATTCCAGCTAGGGTTTGTTTGCCCTTTGTTGCCTCATTCAAAAAATTTTTAGTTTAGACAACAACCCTAGCTCTGGCATCCCACTGTTCTTATTAACGGTGGTGCGCTTTTTTGAACAAGAATATAAGCCCCTAGCTGGGTCATAAGCCCCCCAGCTGGGTCATATCTACACCCATTAACAATCCCAACTAATAATATAATTCATGTTTAATTACTTACCTCATTCGTGAATTACTGAACCAATCCGGTTCCAGAGGATCATACCCCCAAAACCCAACTAACAGAGTCAACAGTTTAATAAACAACACAGTTTATAAACTAGTAATATGAAAGAGTATTAGCACCACCAGTGGGGTTTTTTTGTTGGAAAAAAATCTGTGTTGGCGAGTTACAATATACATAATTTTCGACCAACACACATGAAAATATAGCCAACGCAGATGATATTTTCGCCAACACAGACAAAAATATAGCCAACACAGATGATATTATCACCAATACTTTTAGATAATTAAAATTGCCACCACAGACAACATTTTAGCCAACACAGATGAAAGTATAGCCAACACAAATGAAAGTATAGCCAACGCAGACGAAAATGCTGCAAGTTACTATGAATAGAATGTCTACTGTAATTGTCTGCCCTTGGATAGATCAATATTAATTAGTACGTAGGGACAGTTCACTTGTGTGAGTCCCTACCATCCTGGGAACTCAATAAATCACAGAATTGTGGAACACATTTTTTATTTATTAAATACAGTATTATTAATAAAATAATTTGTTGGATAATATAATACTTAAAAGACATAAAAATTCCCTATGACTAATATACACACAGACTAAACATATTTTTAGTTACCCTTAAAAATAAAACACACATAAAGACTGGGCTTTTGAGGGTGGGAAAATCTTAACGGGTAACATGTCCTATCTTTTGAAAAACAAACTGCTCTTAATTCAAGGTCAGAGTTCTGCTTCACTGCTCAATAACCAATCATTCTAGGGTGCACTCAAGCAGCCCTTAGCAGGGAATTCCTTAGAGATTTCCTGGCATTAAAATCACTTAGACCTCTTTCACACTGCTCCGCTAAAGAATTCCGGGGATGGAGGACTGACAGATGTGGTGCCTGTACACCACTAATGAAAGTGTGTGCAAGTTACTGTATATACTGAATCAGTTCTCATTCGTGTTGGCTAATGTGGGTGTTCCACCACATGACTAAGCTTCCCGATTAAGGGTTTTTGGGAGTCGGTTTCAAATATTTGCTTAGTCCCAGGCGTTCTGTAAGGGTCGGTAGTTGTCGGTTGTGGCCGTGAGAGAAATCAAACATGTTTGATATTTCTCACGACTCAAACCGATTCTCATTTCCCGCCGACAACAAAATGTCCAGTCCCAGGCTTCCTCAGGCCTCCTCAGACCCAAATTTACACAGTCCTATGTTGTCCCAGGCGTCCTGCGACCCTTAGTCCCAGACCTCCGTAGCTTAGTCCCAGGAAGCCTGTTTGGCAGTCCCTGACTCATAACAGATCTTTGAAGTTTCATGCGTGTAAAAGTGAATTGGTTTCATTAGTCCCGGGAAGCCTCAGACCGTCTCAGGTGTCCTGGGACTAAGAAATCTGGGTCTGGGACTAAGCCCCGACAAAGAGAAGCCGACCCTAACCGATCCAAGCCGGCGTCCTCAGGCCGCCTGGGACAACACAAATTTAGTCTGCGACGGTCTGAGGAAGCCCCAGGAGGCCTGGGACTAAGAACCGATTAAGAGCCGACTGTTTTCCACGCGTCTGAAATTAAAATGAGGCAATGAGGGGGTCTGGGACTATATAAGCGACCGCACACACATTCTCGTTGTTACTGACTGACGTGGCTACTGAAAGACGTGTGTCTCTGTTTTGTAGGGGTTTTCAGTTTTTTAAATATCATATAATACTTGAGCTAAAGGCAAATTTTACAGTTAGGAGACACATTTTAGTTTTTTACTTTTTTTATTGCTATTGACTGGAGTTATGAGGAAAGAGAAAGGAGGGAAGAGAGGAAAGAAGAAGATGGATGAGAGGCAAGAGGAGAGGGAGAAGGAAAGTGGAGAGGTGGATGAAAGGATTGAGGAAAGGACGGAGGAGGGTACAGAGGAGGGTACACAAGAGACTGAGGAGCGATTGGAACTTACTGAGGAAGCTTGCAAAGAAGAAGTGAGGTGTGAGGAGGATTTAGAGAGTCACTCGGCAGCCAAGAGAGCCAGGGTCTGTTCAACTTTCACTGACAGCCAAGAAACTGCAATTGTGGAGTTTGTGAAGGAGCATCCAGAGCTCTACGACAAGGAGCATGCACGTTTCCACAACAGACAGAAGAAGGAGGCTCTCTGGGCAGAAATCTCTGCAGAACTGAAGCTCCAGCCCTTTGATGTCAGAAGATGGTTCGAATCCTAGCGAACGCATTATGGCAAGCTGTCAAAACTACAATCTGGCCAAGCCCCAAGGGAGATGACCAAGAGACAGTCCTGGGTCTACCAGCAGATGGGTTTCCTTAAGACCCACATCAGACGAAAGGGGGCCAGCAGAAGTTCAGGGTTCGAGGCCAGTCCAAACACCAGCAAGCAGGACGAATCTCATGGATCTACTACTGATACAGAACACCTTGAGTCCAGTGTCCTGAGGGAGAGTAGGAGTCAACCTATGTTCACATCTACACCAGTTTCAACAGACTCCAAGATACTCGAGCACTTTGACCAGATGAGGACATTGATCCCAGGTTTCCTGCAGCAGAAGTCAGACAGGCAGCCCTTCTTTGACTACGTGGCATCAGAGGCTGAAAAGATGACCCAAGAGGAATTTGAGGACCTCAAGGGCAGAATTTTTAGAGATATTGAAAGCATTAAGAGCAACCGTAGACGTCAACCACTAGCCAGAAGATCAGCCACTATTACCACGGAGTCCCAGAGGGTCGGGATACTGCCAACAACCACTCAACAGGCGTCTACTTCCACCCAAGCAGCAGCTAGCAGCAGTTACGTCTACTACACACCAAGCCCACTTGGCTTTGGCAACCCTCCATCAGTTCTAACAGTACAGGACGAGGGCAGTAGACACAACTTAAGTGGAATACTAAGCCAGCTACCAGATCTGACATCTACACAGATCATTGAGCAGCCTCAGCAGCAGCAGCAGCAGCCGCAACTCTTCACTATCACCACTACAGCACCACCTCAACAACAGCAGCCTCCTCAGTAGCCATCCAGTCAGGGCGGGTCTTTGACCTGCCAGGCCCTTTTCAGGGCCACCCAAATATTCTAAAAACAATTATTCAGCTGCAAGTTATTCCAATTCCCCTCCCAAAACATAACAGTTCAGTACAAATACTTATCACAAAAAAAAAAAAGTCCAACACCTACACCACCCCAAACATGAAACAAATAACCCATGGTACCACACATAACCAAAAAAGGCCACATAGAAAAAAAATTAAAATAAATAAACTCCCAATATGGCCAATAATCAGCCCATTTTTAGCTTAAAATCCATGGGATTGGTTAAAATCTTTAATAAAAAAGTCCAACACTTACATCATCCCTAGAGTTAAAAGCCATTATCACATACTTACCAACCCACAAACACACAAACCCAATACCAAACCTAACCCCCCAACTAACCAACACACAAACCAAATACCAAACCTAACCACCAACCCACAAACACACAAACCAAATACCAAAAATAACCACCAACCAAGAAACAGACAAACCCAATAGCAAACAGAACCCACACCAAAGAACTGACAAACTATTTTGCAAACATAACCCTCCATCATTGTAAAGAAAACCAGTTTGGTGGTTATATTTCCTAAATATTTGTGAAGTGGAGTAAAAGATTTTAATTTTAAGATTTCCAGGAAAACATTTCTGTTTCAAATATTTTTCCCCCAAAAAAACCAAATGTAAGTAAAATTAGGATGTAGCTTTCAAATATATATGCCATATTTATTCCATTTAGGAACTTATGTTTGGCTTTGTGTGTTTCTTTTGAGAATTATGTTTAGCACTGGGTTTGTCTGTTTGTTAGTTGGGTGACTGGCATTTATTTCTGTCTGTTTGTTGGGTGGGTGAATTATGTTGGCCATTGGGTTTGTCTGTTTGTTGGTTGCGTGACTTCTGTCGGGCATTGGGTTTTTCTCTTTGTTGGGTGGGTGAATTATGTTGGGCATGGGGTTGTCTGTTGGTTGCGTGACTTCTGTCGGGCATTGGGTTTGTCTCTTTGTTGGGTGGGTGAATTATGTTGGGCATGGGGTTGTCTGTTGGTTGCGTGACTTATGTCGGGCATTGGGTTTGTCTGTTTGTTGGGTGGGTGAATTATGTTAGGCATGGGGTTTGTCTGTTTGTTGGTTGGGTGACTTATGTTTGGTAATGTTTGGGTTATTTGGAACAAGCATAGCTGATTAATTGTTTTTGGAATATTTGGTAGTCCTGAAAAGGACTGGTTATTAGTCCTGAAAAGGACTGGTTACTGCAGCAGGAGATATATTCTGCCATCTTGCCAGGCCACTGCTCCCTCATTATTGAAGTAGTCCTTCAGGTAATCCCTCTGTCTTTTGGCTTCTCTAGCAAGATTTCTGTCTGGACCACCACCAGCAGCACCACCAATCAGTCGACAATCACCAGGCACATCATCATCTTCATCATCTCCAGGCTCTTGACCACCATGTTGACCTTGATGATGGCTTCTCAGTATGTTGTGCAGAACCACCCAGGTCATGACCACATCCCTGACTGTTTCTGGGGGTAATTCAATAGTAGTCAACATCACTCTGAATCTTGACACCAGGATGCCAAAAGCATTCTCAACAACTCTCCTGGCCCTTGATATTCTGTAATTGGCAATCCTTTCCTCTCTGATTAACATCCTTCTACCATAGGGTTTCATCAGCCAGGTCTTCAGGGCAAAGGCATCATCTGCCAGAATGAAGTAGGGGACATCTCTACCACCCTGTGTTATAGGAGCTGGGTCAGGGAAGCCTATCCTGCCATCCTCAATCCTCCTCTTCAGCTGACAGGCATTAAATATCTGGGCATCTGAGCAAGATCCAGCTGTACCAGCATCCACCCATCTGAATTTGTACTGCCCATCTACCAAGGCCGACATTACTATGGAAAAGAACCCCTTGTAGTTCTGGTACAGGGCTCCAGAGTTCTTGGGCTTCTTCAGGGCCACATGCTTTCCATCAAGGGCTCCCAGAGCATGTGGAACATTCCACCTGATCCTGAATTCCCATTCCAGTTCTTTCCACTCATCTGGAGTAGTAGGACATCTGAGGTACTCTCTGGTGAACTCATCCTGGATGGCCCTGCAGACCTCTGGTAGAAACTTGGAAATGGTGGATCTGCCAACCCTGAACTGACAGGATAATGATGTGTATGACTCTCCAGTGGCCAGATATCTGATGGTGAGGGCTAACTTCTCCCCAACACTGATTGGAGCTCTGTAGTTGGTGGCCTGCCTGGCTAGACGTGGTTCCAGTCTGGTCTTTATCATTTCAAAGAATTCTGGGGTCATCCTCATGTAGTTGGTGAATCCTGGAATGTCTGTGGCATACAGTTCAGCCATAATGTTGTGGTAGGGCCCCCTCTCCTCTCTCTGCAGTAGCCATGGCCTGACCCACATGTTGTACCTTCTTCTAGGTCTCTGTATGGCTGGTGGTGGTGGTGGTGGAGGTGCTGCTTGTGGTGGTTGCTGTGGTCGACGTAGAAATAGCAAATACATCATTATATGTAACTGAATAAAAACTAAAAAAGCCCTAAGTTGTTGCTGAAGCTGTCTTCCATTAAAAGGTGGCATCCTGCTGTGTTGCTATAAAAGTAATGATAATTAGATCGCAGAATTTATATATATATACCCAGAAAATCCAGCTTTTCTGCAAAACAAGAATCGACGATCGTGGTCTGGCGAAGACTGAGGAGGCCTGAGGACGCCGGGACTTAATCGGAGGTTATTCGGGGCTTAATCCCAGGAGGCCTGAGGCGTCCTGGGACCCAGTCGGTATGTGTACGACAGGATCGTGGTTGAAACTGACCAGAAAACTGGCTTAATTGTTTCTTAGTCCGAGACCAGTCGGGGACTGTCTGGGGCCTCCTCAGGCTTCCTGAGGCCGATCTGTACTTAATCCCAGGCTTTGATACCGATTCAGTATTCCCACCCATTTTACCATTTTCTTCACCGACTGTCCACGATTAAGAGTCGCCGACAGGATCGGGCCTTAGCCTAAATTGGTGAAACAGGGGCATTAAGCATCATCAGTGTTGGCTAAATTTCCATCTGCGTTGGCAAAAATATTCATCTGCCTGGCTAAAGTTTTCATGTTTGTTGGCTTAAATATCATCTGTGTTGGCTAAAATGTTGCCTGTGGTGGCAAATTTTTCATCTGTAAGTGTTGGTGAAAATACCATCTGTGTTGGCTATATTTTTCTTCTGTTGGCTATGAAAGAGTATTAGCACCACCAGTGGGGTTGTTTTTGTTGGAAAAAATCTGTTGCGAGTTACAATATACATAATTTTCGACCAACACACATGAAAATATAGCCAAAGCAGATGTTATTTTCGCTCCACACCGAAAAAAATAGAGCCAACACAGATGATATTTTCACACTAGAACAATATCCACTTCAACACGCATTAGTACTCCCAATGAAATTTTAAGCTTCTGAGCCCCTCCAGTGAAACCGTGTTCACCTATCCTAACCATGCTCATCCCATTTAGAGCCCAAGTCTCACTTGTGACATCAGGGACAGGTGGTTGTTTCATATGTCATCACCTACACCTTGGTAGTTGACTAGTCATAATGAAATCGCACTTTCCCAGGCAATGCCTGTTTGACCATACATCTTTTCAATTTGATTGGTCATTGGGGTTTGGTTCTTATGGTTACAAAGTAATGGCTCAACATTAGCCATTTGAAACAGGGTCAACTCTGTCAATGTGATTTGGGATTTTGGAACAAGTTTGCCTCATCTACACATTGTTACATACCCCAAGGCATTGATAAGAGCTCAAAATGCCCTCTCTGCAATTTTTAAAATGCTTCAACATTACAAAAATTAAAGATGACTGTCAAACGTGAAAAAAAAATCTGAAGATATGAAACTCAACTCTAAAAATTATCTCGTGATTGATAATTAGTTCCATGCAGATTTATGTTTTCCTATTTCTAAAATAATCTTGTTTTACTAAGTTTTAATAAAATTAATATGAATGATTAAGTGGCAAAGTGGTCAGCAGATTGGCCAATAACACCTGAAATAAAATTGTGGAATGAAGTTTAAGGCCACAAAATATCAAATGAGGCAGTGCTTTTAATTTCACAAAAAAATGAAGATCCAGGCAATGTAGGCATGATATAAGATACCATGATTTCCATAATAAGTGCTCTGGGGCTATGCATATTTTCAAATATGGGGTGTTTACAACAAGGTGTTAGTATGGTTTCATTATGTCAAATACATGAAACAACTACCTCGAATACACAATTAATTCTCTCTCTTTAGTCTTTTTATCTCCCGCCCGGCTCGCCGGCGGGAGATTATAATTTACACCATGTGTGTGCGTACGTGCGTGCGTGCATGGGTCACGCAGTTTTCTCTGAAACTACTACAGTTACACATTTTTGGTAAATTACTTGTCCTAATGAATTTTTACGCTCTTCAAAATTTTCTTGGTTTGGTGAACTTTGGCCTACTTTTGAGTGAGTAATAGCACTTTTACCTAATATAATTATATGGCTTATAACTCTCAAACTATTGCATTTAGAGTATTTTGTTGCAATATGTTGTTCGGCTACTTTCTCCACAGCTACAACTTGGTCAGTAGTTTGGTAGTGTATCTCCATAGCTAAGTGAGTAATAGCTACTTTGTCAATTTTTAATGATAACCATAATGAGTAAATGGCTTATATCTTCAAAAGTATTGCAGCTACACAATTCCTCTCAAATATGTTGTTCATCTACTTTTTTGTGAACTGTAACATATTGAAGTTTCACAACGGTTGCTCAATGTACAAGTGAGTAATGGCTACTTTATTGCTACTTTTAGTGAAAATGTGAAAAATCACAAATATCTCGCAAACCGTAAGAGATAGAGCAATTTCGAGCGAATTTTTGACCCACCGGGTGGTACAACAATGTCCTATGTTAAGGGGATTGGTGAACTTTGGCCTACTTTTGAGTGAGTAATAGCACTTTTACCTAATGTAATTATATGGCTCATAACTCTCAAACTATTGCATTTAGAGTATTTTGTTCCAATATGTTGTTCAGCTACTTTCTCCACAGCTACAACATGGTCAGTAGTTTGGAAGTGTATCTCCATAGCTAAGTGAGTAATAGCTACTTAGTCAATTTTTAATGATAACCATAATTAAGTATTGCAGCTACACAATTTCTCTCAAATATGTTGTTCATCTACTTTTTTGTGAACTGTAACATATTGAAGTTTCACAACTGTTGCTCAATGTACAAGTGAGTAATGGCTACTTTATTCCTACCTTTAGTGAAAATGTGAAAAATCACAAATATCTCACAAACCATAAGAGCAAAATGAGTAAATGCTAATTATCTGTAAAAGTATTGCGGATACCCAATTTTTCTCAAATAACTCATTCATCTACTTTTGGAAGAGCTTTCACATGCTGAAGTTTCAGACCCATAGCTAATTACTCACCTACTCAAAATGAGTAAATGCGAATTATCTCTAAAAGTATTGCAGATAGCCAATTTTTCTCAAATAACTCATTCATCTACTTTTGGGAGAGCTTTCACTTGGTGAAGTTTCAGACCCGTAGCTAATTATTCACCTACTCAAAATGAGTAAATGCTAATTATCTCTAAAAGTATTGCGGATACCCAATTTTTATCAAATAACTCATTCATCTAGTTTTGGGAGAGCTTTCACATGGTGAAGTTCCAGACCCGTAGGTAACTACTCACCTACTCAAAATGAGTAAATGCGAATTATCTCTAAAAGTATTGCAGATAGCCAATTTTTCTCAAATAACTCATTCATCTAGTTTTGGGAGAGCTTTCACATGGTGAAGTTTCAGACCCGTAGCTAATTATTCACCTACTCAAAATGAGTAAATGCGAATTATCTCTATAAGTATTGCAGATAGCCAATTTTTCTCAAATAACTCATTCACCTACTTTTGGAAGAGCTTTCACTTGGTGAAGTTTCAGACCCGTAGCTAATTATTCACCTACTCAAAATGAGTAAATGCGAATTATCTCTAAAAGTATTGCAGATAGCCAATTTTTCTCAAATAACTCATTCATCTACTTTTGGGAGAGCTTTCACATGGTGAAGTTTCAGACCCGTAGGTAATTACTCACCTACTCAAAATAAGTAAATGCGAATTATCTCTTAAAAGTATTACACATAGCCAATTTTTCTCAAATAACCCATTCACCTACTTTTGGGAGAGCTTTCACTTGGTGAAGTTTCAGACCCGTAGCTAATTATATATGCTACGTTTAGTGAAAATGTGAAAAATCACAAATATCTCACAAACCATAAGAGATAGAGCAATTTAGAGCAAATTTTTGAGCCACAGGGTAGTACAACGGCATCCTATGCTGTTGGGTTTGGTGAACTTTGGCCTACTTTTGACTGAGTAATAGCACTTTTACCTAATATAATTATATGGCTTATAACTCTCAAACTATTGCATTTAGAGTATTTTGTTCCAATATGTTGTTCAACTATTTTCTCCACAGCTACAACATGGTCAGTAGTTTGGAAGGTATCTCCATAGCTAAGTGAGTAATAGCTACTTTGTCAATTTTTAGTGATAACCGTAATGAGTAAATGGCTTATATCTTCAAAAGTATTGTGGCTACGCAATTTCTCTCAAATATGTTGTTCATCTACTTTTTTGTGAACTGTAACATGTTTAAGTTTCACAACTGTTGCTCAATGTACAAGTGAGTAATAGCTACTTTATTGCTACTTTTAGTGAAAATGTGAAAAATCACAAATATCTCGCAAACTGTAAGAGATAGAGCAATTTCGAGCGAATTGTTTACCCACAGGGCAGTACAAGAGTATCCTATTGTACTGGGTTTGGTGACCTTTGGCCTACATTTGAGTGAGTAATAGCACTTTACCTAATATAATTATATGGCTTATAACTTCCACACTATTACATTTAGAGTATTTTGTTCTAATATGTTGTTCAACTACTTTCTCCACAGCTACAACATGGTCAGTAGTTTGGAAGTGTATCTCCATAGCTAAGTGAGTAATAGCTACTTTTTCAATTTTTAATGATAACCGTCATGAGTAAATGGCTTATATCTTCAAAAGTATTGCAGCTACACAATTTCTCTCAAATATGTTGTTCATCTACTTTTTTCTGAACTGTAACATATTTAAGTTTCACAACTGTTGCCCAGTGTACAAGTGAGTAATGGCTACTTTATTGCTACTTTTAGTGAAAATGTGAAAAATCACAAATATCTTGCAAACTGTAAGAGATAGAGCAATTTCGAGCGAATTTTTGACCCACGGGGATTTGGTGATCTTTGGCCTACATTTGAGTGAGTAATAGCACTTTACCTAATATAATTATATGGCTTATAACTTCCAGACTATTACATTTAGAGTATTTTGTTCCAATATGTTGTGCAGCTACTTTCTCCACAGCTACAACATGGTCAGTAGTTTGTAAATGTATCTCCATAGCTAAGGGAGTAAGAGCTACTTTGTCAATTTTTAATGATAACCGTAATGAGTAAATGGCTTATATCTTCAAAAGTATTGCAGCTACACAATTTCTCTCAAATATGTTGTTCATCTATTTTTTACCAGACAGCCCATGGTGTCCGGATGGGCGGGCGGGCAGGCGGCGGGAAAAAGTTTGTCCAGACTGTATCTCACAAACCGTAAGGTGTAGGGAGTTGGTACTTGGTAGGGACATTCGTTAGGATGTGTAGGTGTGCAACGTCATGGTCTGACCCTGATTTGACCTTTGACCTTGCCGCAGTGACCTTGAGTTTTAAGATCTTGTCCAAGCTATATCTTGGAAACCGTAAGGTGTAGGAAGTTGATACTTGGTAGGAACATTGGTTAGGGGATGTAGGTGTGCAACGTCATGGTCTGACCTTGATTTGACCCTTGACCTGGCCGTAGTGACCTTGACCTATAAAATCTTGTCTGGGCTATTTAATGCTCGGCGGGAGATACACACCGTAGCAGTGGCTTTGTTTCTTACTAGTTACTTAATGTTGGTGCAACAGGGATCAGCCACAGTATGCAAGATCAAAAATGCAACATATTTAAATACATAATATTGTGTATAATTTATCTACAATAAAAAAATCTCTCAATTGACTTTTCACTATTCTGCTTTAATTTCTGATCCATGCTCACTGAAACTTGCAAGAAATTGTTGGAACGGGTATAATTAGAAAAGGGGGATTTATTACAGTATATAACATGTACATACCTATGCGTCCAACCTGTATGTCCTTATAGATAATCGTGTTTGTGAAACCATTAAAAGCAGCACCACCAACATTTCCAGCAGTGAAGGTTGTTGTCCACTCCTTGGCAAATTTCCCATCAATGTAAGCTGTGGCAAGACTATTGTCAGCATCCATCACCAGCTGCAAGGAAACAATGGACAAAGGTCAAAGTGAGGTTTTATGTCCCTGTCAATTACTAAGGTCAGATAAGGACAAGCCTTTAGTTCATCCCATATGTTGCCATGAATGGGATTCAAAACCACGATCATAAAGACAAGAGCCAAGTAATTAAATGACAAAACATTTCTGACCCAGTCAGCTATAGAAGACTCAAATGAAACATTGGAAAAAGTTGTTGGACCATAAGACATGAAAAAAATTATGAAAAGATATGAATATTTCAATATTTCCCACCAATTTTCTTGGCATTATTTTGAAATGTTGTTTTCATCTACTAACTATTTCATTCTTTATTCACTAATATTCACACATTGACAAAAGTCATCTTTTGTTACATTTATGAAATTTAAATATTTTATATAAAACTGACTTGATAGCATCATGAAAAGGTAGGGGTCTGTGGCTTTTAAACATACTAGGAGCATAACAATACTTTGAATAAATAATAAAAGATATTGCAGTATGTGGCTATAAGGTGCTTAAATTTATTTTGAATAAAAACCCCAGAGAGAGAGCAAATAAACTCTTCTGATGTTACATTCTTATAACACTATTTCAAACTGCATGATAACATATTTCCTGCAGCTATATCTGCACACAGCAGACTCTTCATAAGTACAACCTGTGGCATTTGAATTCAGATACAAAGGTAGCCAGTTTTGAGTTCCTATAAATCAAAAAAAAATCTAGTAATATTTGCAGGTATTAGTAAATGCTAGTTATTACTGGAACCAGCTTGAGGATACTTGAGCCTCTGCTTCATATAGTGTACTTAATGGATTAGGAATGTTGTTATTACCTTGAAATCAATCCAGCCATCGCCTACCCCATCAGCATCACCACACTGTGTATTGTCACCATTAGTAGTAAGTACTCCTCCCTCTACTACACCTTTCTGGAAGCAGTTAACAGCATTCTGTGGTCTGAAAACAAAAATCCACCAATTGGGCTCTGTATTGGCTAATTCAGTAGGCTCTGTTTGTGGAACCAGTGTTGGACAAAGTCAAATTTAGGTGTATGTGGAGCTAGTTCTGAGGTCCCAAGTCGTGAAAATTCTGTTCTTTTGTAAGTACAATTGGAAGATAACATACAGAATATCTATCCGATGAAAGATCCTGTAACAGTCTGCACAGATAGGTAACCATTTAACATAAAATATTCTACCATAATATTTAGACTAATCTGAATCCGACTTTAATGGTATTTTATCTAGATATTTACATATTATTGAAGTGTGCTGTATCCAAATTTTTCATGTACCTTTTCTATTGAAGTAAACACTTTTATCTGGAATTCCTGTTTAAACCAGATTCCTGATGATGCAAAACTATGTTTCTTGTCCCCTGAATTCGACAAAAGAGAGCTTAACTGCTTTGGGGTGGCATATCCTGTACACCTCTTGTCCTTTAGTTTTTAATGGAAGTGCACAATTTTCTGTTAAACTAACCTTATGTCAACCAATTTTAATTCAAAAGCAAGCAGATAAGTTTATGGATATCTGGACAGTGGAAGAATAAATACGGAGGGTATAACAGCATTTTCAACTAATTCGTTTTACTGAGAAAACTGTGAATAATTACCTATTTGCATACTCATCAGATGTGACTCAGAGACCCACTTGACATACTTAACTTTTCATAACTTATTTTGTGTTATAAATGTCCCTTTTCCAATTATGCCCCTGACCATTTTACTAAGAGTGTGCAAGGATTAGATTTCTTTTTAAAAGGAGCAGTACACAATCCATAGTTTATAGTGAAATACCTTGCTTATTAATTTTGTCAGCCATGTTTATTATTATTACACCAACCAGAAGTAAGACAATAGTCCAAAAATTCTAGAAAGATATATAATTAAACATTTTAGGGTGGTTATTTTAATTATGTGAAAAATGTTGTACCAGTGCTCTTTGTTGTTATAAATGCCTACTTTTAAAAGAAAATGCATAGCTCTTGGGTGTTTATTACAGAAATTATGGTATTTAGTGAAACAACAGTTTTCCTCAATCAGTTTCATGATCATAAGTACCTCACAATGAAAAATTCATAATTATTTTCATCTTGATAGTTGAAAGTTACTCCAGGGTGACCAGTAGCACTCTGTAGATCCATTTTGCCAACATACACATAGCCTTGGCCAAGGATGGGCAGAGATGAGCCAGTATAGACACTTTGGCACAATTGGTCTTCAGGGTAAGTTGCACCTGGTGACGGCTTAGTGTCCATCACATACTGTTGATTCACAATGTCATACCAGCCTCTGCTGTCACAGTTGGATGATTTCCAGTCTGAAAGTAATTTAAAAAGCACCAATATTGTGAATAAAACTATTTAGACTCTGTT
Source organism: Sabellastarte sp. h YS-2021 (assembly GCA_964017235.1). Taxonomy (NCBI): domain Eukaryota; kingdom Metazoa; phylum Annelida; class Polychaeta; order Sabellida; family Sabellidae; genus Sabellastarte; species Sabellastarte sp. h YS-2021. Next base: position 68,096,364 of record OZ024927.1, read on the forward strand.
AACTAGATTTCCCTTTGAAGTAAATGTACAAATAAAATTTCACCAAAATCCATCCATAACTTTTCAATTTATTTTGTAAATAAACAAAGGGATAAACACATGCATAGCACCAAAACACAACCTCCTTGGCTCAGGTGATAATGACAAATTGGACACAACAGTAGTGCAGTAAACATGTAGCATTTTAGTTGTTGACAGACATGAAAGAATTATTTGTGAAACATTGTACTAGAAAATATTCTTATTCTCTGAATTTTTTCTCAATCTTAGATATTTTGTTTTGTGTTGTTTTTTTTTTAAATTCTTAGAATAATGGAACGCTAGGAATAAAAATGTTTGAGACTATGGGCCCTGGTCCTGTACGAACCGACTACATGAGACTCAAATAAATTATATTTCTAATAATAATTATTTGTCATCACACTTTATGTCAATCCAGAATTGAGTAAAATGTTATACATTTCTAGCATTTGAGGACATAGTGACAGCCCAGATTCTTTATGTATCAATCAGGAAAGGAAAATTCTTTTCTGCCTTGAATAGTTTATTTCAACATCTTCTATATAAATGTACAGTACAACACTCTCAAAAGCTGAACTCCACAGCTCCCACTACAAAACCAATATGCTGAACCCACAGCCTTCATTGATGCTTCTTTATACCGATTCCACAGCTTTTGTGTGTCACTTCCACAAGTTGAATCCACAGCTTGCACTCTAACTTTTATAAGTAATTTCAAATGAAACAATTCACTTTAAAAGCACAAGTGGCTTCACAACTGTCAACTACTGACTTCTCCTAAACCACAAGTGAAAAACGTCTGACTGCTTCTGTATCACAATTGAAACACATGAGATGACTTATAAATCACAACGGGGCTAAATGGATTTTGCAAGCCCTTGTATATACAAATTATACTGTCATCCTCAACATTCCAGAGACAAAGAAAGAAAGATATCAGGTGTCCAAGTGCTCAATCTCTGAACTAGTGGATTCTAAACCACACCATACAAAACATAAGACATAAATCAGAAGTCAAAAAACATGACAAAGGCCACAATAAGGAAACCAGCAGTGTTTGGTAGTCAAAATTAGGGAGGGTAAGACTTGTGAAACGGACAATTTTTAAACTGCCTTTTGAAACGGGAAAGAGCAGGAGCAGTTCGAATTTCCAGTGGCAAATCATCCCAAAGTTTCAGAGCATCACATGAGAACCTTATATTTATATTTATATAATCTATACTGTTCTAGCCATTCATTCCAGAAACAAAGAAATAAATATTTTTATCACCATCCTGGTTATACCAGAAACAAAGAGACTACCCTAGAACACTGCACTGGTTCAGAACATAATAAATTTGGAAATAGGGCGGCTTTATTTTTTATTTTTAAATTTCTTTGGATATCTTTGGATTTTTCATTTGTTCCATACATGTTCCAAATTATTAGATCATTTTCTATCTGTTCCAATTACCACTTTGACATAACAATGTTTTGTGATTTAAGTTATAAATTCATTTAAATCACTTTAAGTGGCATTTGTTATCTTTCACTATATTCCAAATGAATTTTTAAAAAGAAAAGAAGCTGCATTCTGCTACTAACAATATGACAGAGACCTTCATATGTGAAGAAGAGCAGTACTTACATACTGGGATATATCTCAATAAATGGTCTTGTTTACACTTTTTGCCATAAATTAATACATAAAACATAAGATAAACCTATTCATTTGGTGCAAGCTATGTTTATGAAGTGTTCAGAATAATCCAAAGACACATTGTATGTTTTAACAATAATTTAACATAAAAACAAAGTTTTTACAATCAATTTAAACAAATACAAGAGGATAAATGATTCATGAAATACTGAGCACTTAATCTATGATGGCAGAAAAGCTTTTGTGTGGAGAACACTTGTAAAAATTGATACCACCAGAATAAATTTTATAATTTAGAGATTACAATTAGAACTAATTCATCAATTATAACTATAATCGGCTGTGATCCATTAACACTACAGGCAGTACATCCTGCGGTTACAGGATTTCTGAAGTATTGGCACTGCCACCAAGGTTGCCTCATATCTTCCAAGCTTTGGTGTAGCATTCACACTACAGGCAGTATAAATTCATGGTTATAGAGATTGGGTGATACGCCCCTGTCCTTCAACTACACGTACTGTGTTGCTAACTTGGGACGGCTTTAACTTAGGACACCCGTACACAAAAGTGATAAAAACTTCATAAAAATAATCGCACCATCCATGTATACATAATAAACAAGTGCATTTGTCATAACCCTACCAAAATAATATATTTTTTTAATAATTTTTACCATATTATTCCTGGAATGATACTGCTCGGCCAGTGAATTTCATCACCCCAGTGAAGTTTGTCACCTGCATTTTATGGCAATATTAAAGAGTTTTTCCTATGAACTTTTGGCATACATGTATACCTTGTTGCTGAAAGCAGCTATTTCATTTATTTAAATATGAATATTGCCTATCCTTGAGCATTTTTACGGCAGGTGACGAACTTCACTGGGGTGACGAAATTCACTGGCTGAGCAGTAGAGTGACACTTTTAAGATGTCAGCCAGTGCAGATATACAGGAACCTAGCTATGATGGTGATCTATGTCCCTGTCAAGTTTGAATTCGATTGGACAAACCGTTTTCGAGTTAGAGTCCAGAAACGAAAATGTGGACGGACAGATGGATGGACAGACAAACGGACAAACAAACAGACAGAATTACACCAATTTCGACAGGAACCTAGCTATGATGGTGATCTATCTCCCTGTCAAGTTTGAATTTGATTGGACAAACCGTTTTCGAGTTAAGAGTCCAGAAATGAAAAATGTGGATGGACAGGCGGACAGACAGACAGATGGACATCAGACACATCAATCTTATAGGCAGGTTAGTTACACGCAACCCGCCTGTTCAAGTAAACTTTCTTCAATATTATGAATAAGTGAAATTTTCTTCCAGCTAAACATTCTAATTTTACTGTATTTCCAGTGCCTTGGCTGTCAATTCAACAGACTGTTTAATTTCAAACTTACTGATAATTTAACTGAATATTAATACTGGTTCATACGGATTTATAATACTTGAAAGGAAAAATATTCTTTGCCATTTTTTATATGTTGGTTATTTTGATTTTGTAAACGGCATTGATTTTTTATTCATTTGATTATGATTTCTTTCAGGAATCATTCCTCTTTCACAAGGGATTAACTAGAAAAAGGTTTTTGCAAAAACGTCAGATGCTTTATAGTATAAAGTAGAAAAAGGTTTTTGAAAAGAAAAACATGCAGAACTGAGAGAAGAAGCTAAAGTTAAGCAGACAGTGTGGAAGTTTATGCATTAACACAAAAGAAAAATGTAAGCTTTATTTTGTTTTCTATGGTCATAAATTGTGTAAAGTTAATTTAATAAATGCTATAGTTTGTAAGAAGAGTAGTTTTAAAGTAGATATAAGGCAAAACAAGAAAATCTGTTATTTTATGACCCCAGTTAGGCCCGTAAGAAGGGGTCAGTGGGTAAACCTGACTGGCTATATAGACTCTCCATATATGGGGTAGCGTGACCACAAAACAGAGTTGAAAGCCCCAGAAGCAATAGTGAGAGGGATAAAAGAACTTTTCCATATGATAAACTCAACTTTGAAGCAACTTTACTAAGCAGCAGATGTAAAATTTGTTAAAATCACTGTATGTTTTACAGTTAAATAAATGACATTTTCCATTTCCACAAAAATAGCATCAGAGATGCCCGTACCCCACAGCCTAGGGAAATATTTTTAACACCATGAGATATAGAAGTACTGTATCAGTACAAAGTTCAGGATACTTTCAGAGAACTGTCAGTTATATAAAGGTCCAAACAATGTTTAAATAGAGAAAATAATGTCTAAGAAAAAGATAATGCATGTACTTTATCTACATCTGGCATGGCCGAATTATGGTTTAGATGTTTTGAATATTACCATGTATACAGAAGTGGTAATACATTCAATAAATGCTTATGTGTGGTGTTTGAACAAAATCTGTGGCTCACTTGATGAAATTCCATCTGTTACAATGGGAAGTTGTAAAAGTAAAATTCTTAATGAATTCTTATATGACTTTAATAGTGCTTAATTTACATCAAAAGACAGACCCAAAGGTGCAACAAGATTTTCAAGGGTCAAGGTCACTACGACAAGGTCAAAGGTCAAATCAAGGTCACACCATGATGCTGCACACCTACAACCCCTAACCAATGTCCCTACCAAGCATCAACTTCCTACACCTTACGGTTTCCGAATTATAGCCCGGGCAAGATTTTATAGGTCAAGGTCACTACAGCAAGGTCAAAGGTTAAATCAAAGTCAGACCATGACGATCCACACCTACACCTCCTAACCAATGTTCCTGGTAAGTATCAACTTCGTACACCTCACGGTTTCCGAGATATAGCCCTGTCAAGATTTTATAGGTCAAGGTCACTACGGCAAGGTCAAAGGTCAAATCCTGGTCAGACCAGGATGTTGACACCTACACCTCCTAACCAATGTCCCTACAAAGTATCAACTTTCTACATCTTACGGTTTCCGAGATATAGCCCGTACAAGATTTTATAGGTCACAGTCACTACAGCAAGGTCAAAGGTCAAATCAAGGTCACACCATGACGTTGCACAACTACTTCCCCCAACCAATGTCCCTACCAAGCATCAACTTCCTACACCTTACGGTTTCCGAGATATAGCCCAGACAAGATTTTATAGGTCAAGGTCACTACAGCAAGGTCAAAGGTCAAATCAAGGTCAAACCATGATGTTGCACACCTACACCCCCTAACCGATGTCCCTACCAAGTATCAACTTCCTACACCTTATGGTTTCTGAGATATAGCCCGGACAAGATTTTATAGGTCAAGGTCACTACGGCAAGCTCAAAGGTCAAATCAGGGTCACACCATGACACTGCACACCTACACCCTCTAACCAATGTTCCTCTCAAGTATCAACTTCCTACACCTTACGGTTTCCGAGATACAGCCCGAACAAGATTTTATAGGTCAAGGTCACTATGGCAAGGTCAAAGGTCAAATCAAGGTCAGACTATGACATTGCACACCTACACCCCCTAACCAATGTCTCTACCAAGTATCAACTTCCTACACCTTACGGTTTCCGAGATATAGCCCGGACAAGATTTTATAGGTCAAGGTCACTACGGCAAGGTCAAAGGTCAAATCAAGGTCAGACCATGATGTTGCACACCTACACATCCTGACCAATGTCCCTACCAAGTATGAACTACCTACAGTTTACAGTTTCTGAGATACAGCCCAGACAAACTTTTTCCCGCCGCCCACCCACCCACCCATCCGGACACCATGGGTGAAAACAATATCCCGACAGCCCTTAAGGGCTGTGGGGTAAAAATTCAAGACCCCTGTCAGAATATTGAAAATTCAAATTTATTTCCACAAGAGTTCTTCCTACTAGGGATGCAAGGAATCATAAAACTGTGAACTGAATCAATTTGCAAATCAAGTTTTGCAAACCAGATCAATTCATGAATCGAAAAAACTTTTTCAATCTTGATGCTAAATATTATGTCACTGTGAATATCAAAGTCTTACTAATATATCGGGCATTTAAAGGAAAATTTGCTTAGGGGGAAGTTGCAACTCAATAAAAGCCTTTACATGCAACAGCTTGTCACTGTTAAATGTCATATATCTATTCATATTTTAGAAAAAGGCGTAGTAAAATTTAAGCCTTTAGAAAGGCAAGAAGTTTTTGACACAATGCTCTGAACACATCTATCCTAATGAGTAAATATATGGCCAATGTTCCCACAAGCCTATTTATATTTTATGAATAATGCTCATTTCTATTTATATATAATTGCCAGTCTTTAATGAGTCCCCAGAGAATTAGTCCACTGGGTATATGCTGATAAGGGATAAAATCAAGTTAATGTGTGTCTCCCCAACATCCCCCCTCCCCTTGTAGTCTATGCATGAAAAAATACTCATATAAGGAGTTAAGATGTTATCTTTATCTATGCTCTGTTGAAAGTGTCAGTGATATGTCAGCTGAAAATGGGAATTTATAATGTGTCAATATCTGGACCCAGTTTTTTTACAATAAAACAAGCACAATTTGATGCATATCATAATTTTAGATGATGACAACAAAGTAGGAATGTATTTTGCCTGCTTTAATAGTATGTATAAATCGTGAGTGCAATTTCAAAAAGTTACACCCTTTGCACGAAGATATGAAAATAACATAATAAGATAATGACATCATTAATGTTGAAATATTAAAGTAGAAATTGCATTCTATGACCCCACTGTGACCAGCTCTTAAAACTCTCCATATGTGGTTTCCCACTACCTCTTAAAACTTGTAAAGCTGTAAAACCAATAATAAAGAAGATATGAGGCAAAAAAACAGAAAAATTGATATTTTATGACCCCAGTTTGACTCATAAAGGGGGTCAGAGGGCTAACTTGACCAGCTACCTAGACTCTCCACGAATTCCAACTACCTGTTAAAACATTCTAAAGCTGTAGAAGCAAAAATGCAAAGGACATATGAGACAAAAACACAAAATCGGCTATTTTATGACCCCAGTTTAACCCATAAGGGGGGGGGTCAAGGGGTAAACGACTCTTCACAAAAGGTTTCCCAATACCTCTTAATACATTCTAAAGCTGTAAAAGCAAGAATAACAGAGATATAAGGCAAAACACATAATCGGCTATTTTATGACCCCAGTTTGACCCATAAGGGGGGGTCAGGGGGTAAATCTGACCGGCTATCTTGACTCTTCACATATGGTTTCCCAATACCTCTTAATACATTCTAAAGCTCTAAAAACAAGAATAAAGGAGATATAAGGCAAAAACACAAAATTGGCTATTTTATGACCCCAGTTTGACCCATAAGGGGGTATCAGGGGGTAAATCTGACCAGCTATATAGACTCTTCACATATCGTTTCCCAATACCTCTTAATATATTCTAAAGCTCTAAAAACAAGAATAAAGGATATACAAGGCAAAAACACAAAATCAGCTATTTTATGACCCCAGTTTGACCCATAAGGGGGGTCAGGGTGTAAATCTGACCGGCTATACAGACTCTCCACATATGGTTTCCTACTACCTCCCAATACATTTTATGGCTCTAAATGCAATACTTAAGAAGATAATAGGGGGGTTCACATGAAGTTTAAGCTTTCTGGTTGGTAGGTGTGAGAAAATCACTCATAAATCAGTCATTTTTTATTGGATTGCTCCCAAAATCTAATCAGCTCACGTTTGTGATAGTATGAACATGTGTGTGTAATTACAAGCCTTTGAGATCAATAGATTTTGCTGAGCGGCAATGACGGGCGGGTGTACCCCAAAAAACTATTTTTTGATCATGTGACCTTGATAAAGTTCAAAAGTCAAATTTAAGCATGTGGAAAAATTTTCCAACGCCTTAGGTATATAACTGCCAAATATGGTTTAAAAGCTTCCAATAATAAGGGAAATATTCAAGGGAGACGATAATGTGGCGGCGGCGGTGGCGAGGAAACTGACGCGAAACCAAATTAGCGCCCTTTTCAGGGACTCTTAATTACAAGAGGCTATTCATTACTTACTTCTTGCTTCTAGCCTGAAGTCTTTGAACAACATGGTATTGTCAAAGCCATTCAATGTGTTTGCCCCAACAGCTCCCCGTGAGTAATAGTAGGTCCAAGAATAGACATAGCCTCCATTGATAAACAGGGTTACCTGTTTGTTCTCATGGTGAACTGTCAGCTTTGGAAAAACAATCATCAACACAGAAGAATAGAATTACAACGCTACAAGGTTGAAATATCGACACCTGCAAATTTGAAAGTATATAAAAATTATAAATGTTATGTTATGTACAATTTGAGATTTTGTACAAGTTGCAACTTGTACAGGTCCAAAATTTGTACAAGTTGTAACTTGTACAGATTTCTAGTACAAGTTGCAGCTTGTACAAAATCTCAACTTGTACATAGCATATGACATTCATTCAGAAAATATGACCTAGGTGCATATTCACTAACATTCTTATTCTTAGAATGAACATTTTCTGAGAATATAGGTATTTCCTTTTACAAAAACTCTAAGAATAAGAAAAATTTCTAGGAAATAGAATCTTTCAATGTCCCTATAGTAAAAAGTGTATTTACAATACATTTTATCCTAAACATAATACCTTAAAGATGATCTAAAATACTGATACTGCCTGTGTTTCATACAGCTATAGTATTTAATTTGTTATTATTTTCCTTAGAAGTCTAAAATTTCCTGTGGATTTAAAAATCCTGATACTAAGAATTGTGGAATACTTTTTATTGTAAGAATTATACTTAAAAATGGTTGTTTTCTCAGAAAACTCTTAGAGCGAGATAAATACTAAGATGAACGTATATGAATATGGACCCTGGACGATGACACGGCAGGACTTTTCTTTGCATATGCAGTAATACTAGTATCTATTCTCAGACAAGACTGGGAAAGTAACATTTTGCTTAGAAAATAGAAAGTGTATAACACAGAAGGGGCATTGTAATATAAAACAATGGGAAATTTAAAAGTAAAAATGAATTCTAATATATCCAATTTTTTGCAAAATAGATAAAAGAGGTTGTACTTTAATGAGCCAAAGTGGAAGCATCTCATAGTTCAACAGTCTCTGTTTGTACATGCATTACATAAATTTATAAAAAAAATTATGTGACAAAGCTGCGGTTTACCTCTGTCACATACTCCATGGTTTGTGTAATTTACATAGGGTCCTTTAAGTACTGACATAATTGTGTGACCAAAGATAAAGAATCTGATATTCTCAAAAGTTCAACATTGCTTGGTGTGCAAGAGTTTTGACAACTGACATACTCACTTCAATATTGGTAGTCATCTTAGCATGACCATCACAGATCATCAAAAGAAGATACTCAGCATTAATGTTGAATATATGACTTTCAAAAATGAATTGGAGTACCTTCTCTTTGGATCTGAGTGGGTAAAATATATCAAACTAAAAGTCAAAATCCTTGTCATCTAAAACTTCTGAAACTATTCACATGTCATATTTAAGAACACTACAAGTGTCAAAACGTCCATCCATCAAAATATTTTCATTTTATATGTATATTCCTACTATATCTTAAATTGTAGTGATGCAAGAGATCTAAAACCAAGATATATCTTATGAGCAGTTAAGTTTTCATTTTCTGTTTAAAGGGGAAAGTTTTCGTCCATGGATGAAAATTTCCTCAAATGACAAAGACCATACATTTGGGGTCTTATATACAGATATCACCAAACACCACAGCTTACTGGGATACAGCAAATCACCTTTTGACAGCACTGATAAACTCTTCCTTTCAGACTAAAAGGGCATAAGTCCTCAAGGAATTTTATTACTTGATGCAGATTTTTAGCTGAATGTTTTAAAGTACACTAACTTTATTTAAATTTTCGACAGCAGATTCCTACATAAGCCCCTCTGTACACATCAGTTGTTAATTATCTGAGATAGATGTATATTACAATGCACTTGCCATGCAACATTAGTTTGTTTACTTTGGCATCACACTTGACAGAAGAATGAAGGTTCTTAAATGCTCTTTGACCCCTCAACTTTGGAATTTAAGGTGAAGCAAACACACACGTATACTTGTAGGCTCTGTTATCCAAATTGTGTAAACCATATATGAAAACCAAAGGTGATTTTTCAGACGAGTACTTTCAATAAATGCTGATTATTTTCTAAACTTTATTTACAATTTTATCTTGACATTTTAGTTTCACTGGACTTTAAATGGTTCACATGTCATATACATTTAAACCCATGGCTGTTGAATGGGACACTATAAAAACCCCAACTTTGATCTTTATTAAATGAGGCATGTCATTAATAAAAGTTACCAAAAAGGTTGTGTTTGGCATTGTTGAGATTCATGTACTCTGTGGAGTCCTCAGTGGCTTAGTGGGTTAGCAGGCCTGTCATTTAATCATGAGCTGTCACCTCAGTAGCTTTGATATAGAGCCATGTAAAGTAGAACTTTTTTATTCTTGAGACCATTGCCATTGAAATTAACCATTCTCTGGAATATGTGATTATGTACCAGGTATTGTTCTGGTTCCCATAAGTTTACACTTAACCTGGTCCATAGATATATTTCAAAACACATGTAAGATTATTCAGAGTCATCTGAATGAGAAAGAATCACTTTTATTGCTTACATGCAGAAGATTCCACTCATTCGCGTGCAAACCCGGGTCACCACAACTCTGAGTGTCATCATTACGTAACTGATGTCCATCATCATAATACCCATAAACAAGGCAACCACCAGTAATATACGGCCTAAAAAGTAATGTCAAGTAATTGAAAACTCATATATACAATAATAAAGACAGCCTTAGTTGGTAAAAACTCCAACCAGCAGGTACAACAAAATGGGGAACAACTTTGATATCTTTGGTAAAATCTGAGGAACAACTTTAAATGTAACAAGTATACAGAACCCACGAGATCCTGTTGGATTTAAGAAACAACATTAAAAGCATTGCCATGCCTACCAAGTGCTGCCCAAAACCTAAGCAGCTCTAGATCCTCTTGGGTCAACATATCCTGAAAATTTGGTGAAAAAAAAATTGCATGTGTTTAGGCCGTGTGTGTGTAATGGAAACTAGAAATAGGACGCCCTGTTGATAGAAGCTGCAACATATGAATAGAAACAGGATAGCATAGAAGAACACACATTATCATGTGTAATGTCCACCCCATGAACCTTTTGCAAAAATTGTACAGTAGTCTTACAAGACCCTGTTTCATTTGTAAAATATGTCAATGATGCTTAAATATTTATTAGTATACATGTAAATTATTTCAGCTTCATGCCTTTTTGCATTGGTTCAAAATTTGGTCAACATCACTCTGTCTATAAGGTTTTTGAGATAACCAACATTTTCGATTTCCGATAAAATTGAAGATGGAGGGCGAAATTTGAGAAATTTGACATTTATCAGTTTTATGGAATAACAGGGCCCAACCCAACGGTTAAGAAGATAGAAGCAAATTTGTGTTTTTTCCATTTTTGGCAAAAGTTTGAAAAGTCAAATGGCCGCCATTTTGGGGAGAGTAAAATGTTTGGAAAATTGCCAAAAATACATTGCTTAGATACCTTGTGGGTTGAAAATTTCGACAAAATCGCTCTATCTCGCATGGTTAAGGAGATAGAAGCAAATTTGTGTTTTTCCATTTTTGGCAAAAATTCGAAAATTCAAAATGGCCGCCATTTTTGGGGAGGGGAAATTTTTTTTGAAAATTGCCAAGAGTACATTTCTTAGATACCCTGTGGGTCAAAAATTTCGACAAAATCGCTCTATCTCGCACGGTTAAGGAGATAGAAGCAAATCTCTGTTTTGCCATTTTTGGCAAAAATGCGAAAATTCAAAATGGCCACCATTTTTGGGGAGGGGAAAATTTTTTGAAAATTGCCAAGAGTACATCGCTTAGATACCCTGTGGGTCGAAAATTTCAATGAAATTGCTCTATCTCGCACGGTCAAGGAGATAGAAGCAAATTTGTGTTTTGCCATTTTTACTCAGTTAGCTATAGAGCTATCATCACCAAAAGCAATCCCATACAAGCTATTACCCCAATAAACCTGCATGTCAAATTTGGTAAAGATAGGATAAGAACTGGTGCCTAAAATATCTGGAAACCAAGTGGGACGCCGGACAGCGGAAAAAGCAAAAATAATATGTCCACCCCTAGCGGGTGGACATAACTATACTACAATTATCCTTGCCCTATTCCCTGTTGTATGCTACACTTAAACAAGCAATCCTGGTGGTATGTCAGCAATATAGAGTAAGAAATCTAAAATTCGCCAGGAATTAAAAATTCACCACCTCTAAAAACCTTACTTAATTCTGATGTTTTGTCTTCAAATTGTTATTTTTCAGTTCAAAAATCCTTAATTTACTAAACATTCAACAAATCTCACTTCAATTAATTTATTTTATTAGCATTTCAACATGTGGCGAATTTCAGATATGTGGCAAATATTAGGTTTCTTACTATATATCTAGGATACAATTGGCTCTGACTGTACAGAAACTATGTTTGAAGTAGTGATATTTTTAGATAAACCCACGAGGAGGCCCCGATGTCGTAATATTGTATATATTAATGATTTTATGTTTTGCTCATCATTTTTATTGTGTTACTTTTTATAATAAGTAGGCAAAATGCCAATATCTTAGATAAAATGTTAACTGTAATTTGCTTTGGTGTGTTTATTTCAACACTTATTCTGATACTACACAATTTATGTCTGCATTTCTCATTGGTGGCCGATTATAAATCCATAAAAATGTCTGCCTGGTTAACAAAAATTGATAAATAGTTAAATGTATAAAGTTAAAATTATATTTGTATGTTTATCATATTAGAGTAGTAACAATTTATCACCAGTTGAACTTTATGCAGACTTCACCTTTGTGGTTCTAAAATGCCAATTAGCCTATAATTCTGTGTAACTTCACCCAGTGATGGATTAATTTTGTAACAGAATACAAATATGCCAAAAAAATTATTTCTTAGGTAAAATGACTCAAGACACGTGAAGGATTAATCAACTAGACTAAGGATGCATCTGTGGCCAGATGCAAGATGTATCCACCGGCAAAGGCAAAAGTATTACTCAGCCATGCCACGAGCTAAAGGTCTGAAATTATACTATGTTATTGCTGACCCAAAAGTAGGTGAATAACATATTTGCACAAAATTCTCTAAATGCAATAGTTTTCAAGTTACAAGTGATTTTACTCATGATGGAAGTTAGTGAAAAGTCCAAAAGTAGCTATTACCCACTTAGCTATCGAGATAGACACTCAAGTTACTCACCATGTTGTAGCTATGGAAAAAGTAGCTGAATAACATTTTAACAAAGGGCTCTAAATGCAATACTTTTCAAGTTATAATTGATTTAGTGCATGATTTCATTAATTTTAATGCATTAAAAATTGTATAAAATATTCATAAAAAACTTTAGCATGTGAAAGCTCTCCAAAATGTAGGCGAATGAGTTATTTGAGAAATACTGGCTATCTGCAATACTTTTAGAGATAATAGGCATTTACTCATTTTGAGTAGGTGAGTAAGTAGCTACGGATCTGAAAATTCACTAATTGAAAGCTCTCCAAAATGTATATGAATGAGTTATTTGAGAAAAATTGGCTATCTGCAATACTTTTAGAGATAATTCGCATTTACTCATTTTAAGTAGGTGAGTAATTAGCTATGGGTGTGAAACTTCACCAAGTGAAAGTTCTCCCAAAAGTAGATGAATGAGTTATTTGGGAAAAATTGGCCATCTGCAATACTTTTAGAGATAATTCGCATTTACTCATTTTGAGTAGGTGAGTAATTAGCTATGGGTCTGAAATTTCACCATGTGAAAGCTCTCCCAAAAGTAGATTAATGAGTTATTTGAGAAAAATTGGCTATGTGCAATACTTTTAAGCGATAAGCCACCTGCCAAATATGAAAGAAATCTGGAAAGAAATGTGGACTGTAGGTCACTAACAGGCAATATTCCACATTTTAGACATTTTTGTCTACCACAGGCCTAATTTAGACATAAAGCCTACCAAAAAGATAGGGTGGCGAGTTCCCTAGCATACCAAGCCACCTGCCAAATATGAAAGAAATCTGGAAAGAAATGTGGACTGTAGGTCGCTAACAAGCAATATTCCACATTTTAGACATTTTTGTCTACCACAGGCCTAATTTAGACATAAAGCCTACCAAAAAGATAGGGTGGCGAGTTCTCTAGCATACCAAGCCACCTGCCAAATATGAAAGAAATCTGGAAAGAAATGTGGACTGTAGGTCGCTAACAAGAAATCTCTGCGGAAAGAAATGTGGACTGTAGGTCGTTAAGAAGCAATATACCACATTTTAGACATTTTTGTCTACCACAGGCCTAATTTAGACATAAAGCCTACCAAAAAGATAGGGTGGCGAGTTCCCTAGCATACCAAGCTACCTGCCAAATATGAAAGAAATCTGGATAGAAATGTGGACTGTAGGTTGCTAACAAGCAATATTCCACATTTTAGACATTTTTGTCCACCACAGGCCTAATTTAGACATAAAGCCTACCAAAAAGATAGGGTGGCGAGTTCCCTAGCATACCAAGCCACCTGCCAAATATGAAATAAATCTGGAAAGAAATGAGGACTGTAGGTCGCTAACAAGTAATATTCCATATTTTAGACATTTTTGTCTACCACAGGCCTAATTTAGACATAAAGCCTACCAAAAAGATAGGGTGGCGAGTCCTCCACCATATCAAGCCACCTGCCAAATATGAAAGAAATCTGGAAAGAAATGTAGACTGTAGGTCGCTAACAAGAAATCTCTGCGGAAAGAAATGTGGACTGTAGGTCGCTAAGAAGCAATATACCACATTTTAGACATTTTTGTCTACCACAGGCCTAATTTAGACATAAAGCCTACCAAAAAGATAGGGTGGCAAGTTCTCTAGCATACCAAGCCACCTGCCAAATATGAAAGAAATCTCGAAAGAAATGTGGACTGTAGGTCGCTAACAAGCAATATCCCACATTTTAGACATTTTTGTCTACCACAGGCCTAATTTAGACATAAAGCCTACCAAAAAGATAGGGTGGCAAGTTCTCTAGCATACCAAGCCACCTGCCAAATATGAAAGAAATCTGGAAAGAAATGTGGACTGTAGGTCGCTAAGAAGCAATATTCTACATTTTAGACATTTTTATCTACCACAGGCCTAGTTTAGACATAAAGCCTACCAAAAAGATAGGGTGGCGAGTCCTCCACCATATCAAGCCACCTGCCAAATATGAAAGAAATCTGGAAAGAAATGTGGACTGTAGGTCGCTAACAAGAAATCTCTGCGGACGACGACGATAATGAATCCATAGTATCTCCGCTTCGCGCTGGGGATAGAATTAAGGACTGGTAATGAAGTAATCTAAGCAAGGTTAAATAACATTTAGAAAGATCAGTGGACAAACCTGAGATAAAATACATCAAAATGTGTATCATTCTGCTTGTTGAAAACCAATCCAGCCTGTTTGAGATTAATATCATTGGAAAAGTGCAGATAGACAGAGAATTCATAGTCATCGTTATATGGGGTGGCATCCATGGCTGTCAGTATACAGTAGGCGGATGGGGACCAATCTCTGGACTCATCTCCCTTAATGGTGAATGTCCCATCAGTGTTGACCACATTCTCATTTGTCAAACAGTTGTAGGTTTTCCACAGATACTCAGGCTGAGCATTGGTACCTGACATTTAACAACTTAGAAACAATACAGATATGAAGCCCTCTAGAAATCTAGTTTTATTTTAAAATATTTTTAAAAATTAGAAAATTGAAAATTTTAATTACTTAAATGTAGCTTTTATAAGCTACAAGCTTACCATGTGGGACTGAATGCTGTTCTCGGGTTGCTGCCAGGCATCCCGGCCAACGTCTAAGAAAAACAGACATTTATAGTTGGCCGTAGCCTCAGGTTGTCGTCGCGTGATTTCCTCTTTATGTTATCTCCTTTCTCATTGAAATTTAAACCCATACCCCCTCAGCTGTAATACAGCGGGGAGGTCGGGTGGGACTCTTCTCAGTCCCACATGGTAAGCTTGTAGCTTATAAAAGCTACATTTAAGTAATTAAAATTTTCAATTTTATTGTGCTACAATAGCTTACCATGTGGGACTGAATGCTGAATCCAACCGCCTGGTGGTGGGATTACAGCTGAGACTGGCAAATATGTTTGTTTTTCTTAGAATTTAGATAGAATTAGATAATGAAAGATATGAAAGTGAGATAAAAAAAATACCAGTCTGAGTCCCGTGACAGTGCACCAACCCGAGGTTGGGCCTGTAATAAGCCAAAAACCAGAATGAAAGAAAGACAGTGTAAATACACTGTCTGGGTGTTTGACTAAGGAGAGAAGTGTACGACAAATACACTTGAGAGGGAGAGCCCGAGGGCTGTCACGTGAGGAGTCCAAGGCCAAGGCTTGGAGATGCTACTATGCCCGTAAGGGGTTTAATGACAACCTTAATGGTCCTTAAACAAGAAATAAAATTAAAATTAAAGGACATAAAGACCGTACCCAAAACACCCTGATGAGGTAGACTTATACCTAGACCCTGGGGAAGACTCCTAAGACTTGGTTGTAGCAGATGTGCCCCCCCCTTCTTTTCTTTCCGAGTATTACTGTTCCGAGGGGAAGGGCCTAGGACCTGTTGAGCTGCTACTACTGGTTCCAGATACATGTTGTTGTCATTGTCCGACCAAGTAAGGTCTTTTAGATAGAAGTTTGTGAAAGTGTTGTGAGCTTTCCAGTGACAGGCTTGCATGATCTGGTCCACCAATACCCCACCGTAAAACGCCTTAGAGGCTGCAAAGACCCTAATGTCATGCGCTTTAACTTGGACCAAGTCCAAGGCTTGTTGGTCTGCTTGTTTATAACAAAGTAGAATGGTTTGTTTCAACCAAGAAGAGAGTGTAGCGGGTCTGATGTCTGAGGTATGTCCTTTCTTGAAGGAGATGAAAAGAAGGGACCGGGAACCTCTCAGGTCCTTGGTTCGGTCTAAATAGTACCTCAGGGCCCACACCGGACACAGGGTCCTGTCTTCTTTGAACTGTCTATCTACAATGGTAGTCAAAGCAGGAATAGTCACCGGAGACACACTTCGAGAACCTTCTCTTTCTAGTTGGTTTTTGGCAATGAAGTCAGAAGAAGGGAACAAGGCAACCTTTTCCCATTGGCCTAGATTCGATACTTTGTTTGCGACCCAGGCATGCATTTCGCTGCGGCGCTTGCCGGAGGCCAAAGCTAGCAAGAATGCAGTTTTGAGAGTGAGATGTTTGAGGTCTGTGTCTTTCATAGGCTCAAAGGGCGCTTTTGTGAGCTCATTAAGAACAACAGAAAGGTTCCACTTAGGGAGATTTCTGGAACTTTTGGGACGATCCCTATGAAAACTGGAGAGCAACCTATGAAGGTTTTCATGATGTACAATATGTTGCCCCGTTGGGCCCAAGGTGTCAACAATGGCAGTCCTGTAACCATCAATGGTCGAGGGGCGCCTGTTTAGGTCTTGGTACAGGTACATGAAAAAATCTGAGATTTGTTTCACAGATGGAGTTGAGAAATCCACCAAATTTTCTCTGCACCATTTTTCAAATAGGGCCCACTTTGACTTGTAGATGGTTCTTGTTGATGACCGTTGAGGGGCAGCAATTCTCTCTGAGAGCCTTGTTCTTGGAGTTGTCCACTCCTAGACACCAGGCGTGGAGGTTGAGATGTTGTTGATTGCTGTGGAACACATGAAGGTGGGACTGTTTGAGAAGGGTTGTTGACACTGGTAGTTGTAGTGGGATCTCTGTTGAGAGCTGTGCTAGGTCCCAAAACCAGAGCATCCCTGGCCAGCCTGGGGCTATCACTATGATCAGGCAGTGGCATTGCCTGATTTTTTGGATCACCCTGTGAAGGAGAGCCGTTGGAGGGTAAGCATAAGCAGTGAGACCCGTCCAATTTATGTTGAGAGCATCTATGTCCCAGGCCTTTGGGTCTGGGATAGGAGACACGTTTTGAGGGAGTTTGTGGTTCAGATGAGTGGCAAACAGGTCTACATGAGGAGTGAACCACTTGTGGCAGATCTGTTTGAACACCTGTGGATGCAGTGACCACTCCGTCGAGTGCACTTGGTTGGACCTGGATAGGAGGTCGGCCATCACATTCAGACACCGTGGAATGTGTCTGGCTTTCAATATTATGTGATAATGATGGCACCATGTCATGATCTTCCACAGGAGGGCACACATCTCCGCTAAGTGAGTTCCTCCTTGTTTGTTTATGTAGGCTACCACTGTTGAGTTGTCCGTTGCCACTAGAACTGTTTGGTTTTGACACTGGTCCTTGAACCTTCGGAGGGCCAGTGAAACCGGCTTCAACTCTAGGACGTTTATGGGTAGCCTTTTCTCCTGATCTGACCACAGACCCTTTGTTCTAAGTGAGTGCCCCAACCTTCATTTGAGGCGTCTGTAAAGAGTTGGATACTGTGGTCTTTAGGATGAAGGTCCGTGCCTTTCATCACGTTTACAGGATTCTGCCACCAGTCCAGGTGTGCAGAAATGGCCTCTGTCCAAGGAAGGAGGCTGTCCAATGACTGAGGATATCTCCAATGCTCCTTGAGATGAAATTGAAAGGGCCTCATGTGAAGGCGTCCCTCCGGGACCATCTTCTCCGTTGAGGCTAGCAATCCAATTAGAGACATCAAACATCTTACAGTCAAAACATGTTTTGACTTGAGTCGTAGGATCAAATCCTGGAGTTTGAGCCATCTGTCTTGAGTGGGTTTTACAAGGGATGAATCTAGGTGGTACTCGTAGCCCACGAACGAAAACACCTGAGTAGGATTCAGTTCTGATTTTTCCTGGTTTATGATCCACCCCAAGGACTGAGTTAGATCTACCACTGCCTGTGTGTTCACTAGGGCTTCCTCCTGAGACTGGGGCCTGATCAGCCAGTCATCCAGGTATTGGTGAAGTCTGAGTCCTCTGGAGAGGGCCATGAGTTTGACTTCCTTTACGATCATTGTAAAGACCTGGGACACTGTGGCCAGTCCGAAAGAAAGGGAGGTGAACTGGAACACCTGAGACCTGAGGCAAAATCTGAGATACTTCCTTGAGTTTGGGTGGATGGGGATGTGAAGGTAGGCACCCGATAGGTCTATCGACGCTACCCATTCCCCTGGAATCAGGAAGGTCCTGATGGACTCTGGAGTTTCCATTTTGAACTTTTCTATGTGTAGAAAAGTGTTGAGCCTGCTTAAGTCTATTACTGGCCTC
The DNA here is from genome assembly GCA_964017235.1 of Sabellastarte sp. h YS-2021. NCBI lineage: Eukaryota > Metazoa > Annelida > Polychaeta > Sabellida > Sabellidae > Sabellastarte > Sabellastarte sp. h YS-2021. Next base: position 68,115,330 of record OZ024927.1, read on the forward strand.
CACCTTTGGTGAGGCTTGGGGACTAGAAACAGGCGACTGTAAAACCCGAGAGATTTTACATTTTACACCCTTTTGATAGCGTTCTTTGACAGAAGAGACTGGATGCAATCAGCCAGAGCTTGGTCTTTTTGAAGGGCCTTGTATTCTGATATTATCAGAGGAAATCTGACCAGGTTTGGTTTTGAGAGAAATGGCAGTATGTAGCCATTGGTGATTATGTTTAACACATTGGATGAACAATTGTTTGCTTGCCAGTCTCTTCTGAAAGAACGGAGGTGACCTCCTACTGGTGGACTGATGGAGGCTTTGGAGGAGTCATTGGGAAGAGGGGTTTCCATGCCCCCTTCCCCTATTGTGGGGTCGAAAAAATGACCCCTGGAGCCTCTGAAGTTTTGTTTTCCTCTGTTTGAGGAAACGATTGGTTACTGTTTTGAGAGGAATTGCCCCCATAGGGCGTTTCCTGTAGCAGCCTCTTTTCTTGTGGGGACCACGAAAGGGCTTATTCTGGTAGGGTTGGAAACCCTGAGAATCTTTTGAGGTGCCTTTTTTAAGAAGGAAGTCCTCACCTTCCTTGACTAACTGAGATTTGAATAATGAAGACGGCCAAAAGGACTCCTGGCCTCTGGTTTCTCCTAGATGAGGTTGTAGCAGGATCATCTCGGCTTCGCGCCTCAGCAAGCCAGTATTTGGAGAATATGGGCAAGGGATTTACTGAGGCAAGTCAAGGCCCTGTGCTGGATTAAGATGATCTTGTTCCACAGATCCAGATACTCACAGGCTTCCTCATAACCACGTTTCGCTGCCTTTTCAGGGTCGGCACCTTTTTTGATTTGTGATTTGACCTTCTTGAAGGTCGACTTCAAACTATGTTGAGACTTTTTCAGAGTGGAATTACAGGAAGAAGAAGTCTTGGCAAAGGTAGTAACGAAATTGAGCGTGGAAATGTTTTGTCTCGCTTGATGTTCCAATTCTTTAAGAATTGGAAGAGGAACCTTGCCCACAGGAGCCCCAGAGGGCTTAGGAGAAATACAGATCTTCGCAAAGTCTGTATTTAGTTCCTGAATTTTGTCTTCATAACATGGTTGACCTACCTTGTACCACTTGGCAGTGGAGGGAGGGGCTTTGATGTACTTACCCTCTGGTAAATTTGCTGCCTGGAAGTCCTGATCAAACTTATCAAAGGCATCCTTTATGATAGAGTTAAGAGGCAGCATAGAGGAAGGACCCCGTGGTCTAAGTTCTTGCCTGCCTTTCTCATCGTCAAGGCCCATGACCGCAGTGGAAGACCTAGGTAAGGACTCCCTAGGATCAGGCAATCTTAGGATGCATTGAAACGTATCCACCTCCTCAGCATATTGTGAAGGGATGTCAGACAGGGCTACTTCCCTATAATAAGGAGGGTCAGGGTCATGTTGAGGATGCTCTTGATTAGGGTAAGACTTCCTAGAAGGCTTAGGAGACCTATGCCTAAGTTCAGGGGACTGATCCTCTCCTGAAGATGAGGGTAAGAATCTGGACCTTGACTTATGTTTAGATTTATCAGAGTGCTTTTTAGGTCTGCTCGAGACAGGTTGAAGGTCATCCAAGGTGTCAGAATAGTGATCCAAAGCTGAGCTCGGCACCACATTATAATGCTTGTGAGAATGAGAAGACTTTTTGGGTTTAGTCGAGGCCACCCTCGAGGGTTCCTCGACTGAACTAAGTGGATGACCCGAGGCGTCATCGATGCGACTATCATAAGAGTCGAGGCCAGGAGGTAGTTCAAGGCCGTAATCAACATCCATCGACTCGACAGCACTCGTTCTCGAGGGATCCAGATCTTTTGAATGAGATGGTTTTTGTTTAGAAGCTGAAGAAGAGGTCTGACCCACCTCCACTTGCTTTGACTTTTGTAAAGATTTCTGAAAATGATTATTAAATGCTTCTAACATGCTGGCTTGAAAAGCCCCCATCTTTTGATCAATCTGTATATCAAACAAGATCCCAAGGACTTCTCGAGGTTGGATTGAACTTTAAGCTGTAAGGTCGTACCTGGAGTAGGGGGTAGAGTACGAGATGTCGTTCGAAGAGGTAACGCCTCAAAAGCAAGAGGTTGAGGTCGAGGCGGAGAAGTAAAAAGACATTCGGCAGGAACTTCAAGTTCTGCATGGAAACCCCCGAAGGAGTCCATCGAATTGTCACCCAATAACTTGGCATCTAAGTCATCATTTTTGTCAGATTTTTCAGATTTCTTGTCGCCCCTCTTTATGTACCTTTTCCTGTGAGTAATTTTAGTTTGCTGCTCTTCAGTGAATGAAGCGCAGATATTACAAGGTGACAATAAAGTGACACAGGGATCATCTCCCTTACCCGCCTCTCTGCAGGTAGGGCAGTAATTGTGTACATCGAAGGAATGGCAAAATGATGACACTTCGATGCTCGAGGTTTATCTTTGTTAGTTTGATGAGAAGACATGTTCGAACGCAATAAAAAGAACTCGAGGAAGTGAGCCGATCACATAAAGCCTAGTCGAGGCGAACTCACAACAGCTTAAAATATAAAGAAATACCTAGTCGACAGTGGCGAAAATTAGGTATTATGTGCTATACAGATTAATAATAGGAAATGACCGAATATGGACATACAACAAACAATATAAACTGAGAAATAAGTAGAAAACAGTAGTAAAAACTTCCCAAAGATTCCAATATGGAGGCGGCCAACGAGAAAAGAGATAACATAAAGAGGAAATCACGTGACGACAACCTGAGGCTACGGCCAACTATAAATGTCTGTTTTTCTTAGACGTTGGCCGTGATGCCTGGCAGCAACCCGAGAACAGCATTCAGTCCCACATGGTAAGCTATTGTAGCGCAATAAAATGTGAATGTTTGAATGCTTTATAATAATTAGTAGAGACATCGCATAAGATAGCAACAACAATGATTAATATGAACTGCCACTTCTGTTCAGAATTTCAGATTCTTTGAGGAGTTTTAATTCTTTTACGTTCTACATACTGTTGAATAACTGACATTAGAACTCTGTTGACTGGAATAACGGGTCATCAGAGAGCCTTTTTCCATTGGATATTTACCCTGTTTCTTTTGAACTTCTGGTTAAAATGAAGTAATTTCCTGGTTCCTTGAGATTTAACCAAACTCAGGGTTCAACTATATATTATGAATAGAATATAAACTGGGAGGGCTTCCAAACAAATGATAACATATACTCCCACCACATGATTTAACAATAGCAAACCTCAACAGACAAAAGCCCCAGCCAGCAGGTACCACTAAATGGGTAACAGCATTGAGATTTGGGAAAATCTAAAGAACAACAGTACTTCACTTGTAAGATGTATGAACTTCCATGTAGCTGAAGAAGTGGGAAAACTTACATCTTTTATGTGAAGATTTCTTTTAAACACAGGCATCTGTCAATTTAGAGGACGGCCTATTATGAAATAACAGTTTTTCTAGCATAGATACACATATAACAAAACCCCTGCTGTGATGGTTACCTCCCACAGAGAATTAAGCAAAAATGGAAACAAGTTACGAGCCCAAGGGCCAATAGATAAGAGATACATGGCCTTTTTAGTATGATGACCCCACTGGACCTTGAAGCATGGATCAAAGGTCAAATTTGACACTAAGTCTTGCAAAATATTCACAGGTCATGATTTCCTATAAGTTGTTTTCTCATTTAGAACCCCTATGATGAATTCGAAGGAAGATATTAGGCTTTTTTGACATGAAAAAAGCATCTCTAGCAGATTTGTAGAGGCCCAGTAAACCTTTTGGGGTATTGCAAATGTTTGATAGAAAACATTTTGCAAAGGTTAAGAAATGATGGGTACGAAAACCATTTATAATAGAATGTTTTTTAAATGTTTTATTTATACCGTTAATTAAACGTTTAATGATAAATGTTCGAAAAACGTTACAAATGAAAATATTAATATCTTAATAATAGTGGGGTCAGAGGCCAAATTCAATACCTTTTTAAGGTTGCTCACTAATACAAATATTTTTATGTCTAAAATTGTAAGATAGTGGGTTAAAAATTGTGCCCCTATTCAATTCTTACTTTTTGGGTTGCATGAGGGACAATTTTTGACAAAGTCCTCTAAAAGCCCTTGTTATTACTCACCACCATCTTTGTTTGGACATGTTTGAAGGAGAAGGTTTAATAAGCATTCTGAATATATGGGTTTAAAATACGTTTTTGACAGAATGTTTTTAAAACATTTGATCAACAATATTTTTAAGCATTTGATGTGTACTGTTTATAAAACACTTCATGATGAATGTTTGAAAAACATTTCTAACATAACCTTCATTTCTTTAGTTATTTTATAAATGTTTAAAAAATGTTTCCAGTCAAACCTAGCTTTTTGTGTTATTTTATAAATGTTTAATAAACATTTTTAGCAAAAACATTTGTACATAGAATGTTTGTAAAATGTTTTTTAAACATTACAGTGTAAACGTTTGCTTGGAAATGTTTAGAAAACCTTAACATAGGGTTTAAATAGATTTTAAAAATGTTTGGTCAATTTTTAAACCATTTTAAAATGTTTATAATGTTTACTGGGGGTACAGATGCACTAAGATGCATGACACATGAGAATGCGCATAAAACCTAAGAAGGTCCACAAAGGGGTCCGCTTCAGGCACCATCTGCACCCAGATATCTGCTCCAGTACAAAAGTTATTAAAGGAAAACTAACTCCCAGCAATGCCTAAAAAGGCATCTGTAGCAGCTTTGTAGAGGTACTGATGTGCTGAGACTCAAGGCACACTGGAAGGCCCATGAAATCTAAGAAGGTCCTCAAAAGGGCTTGCTTCTGGCATCGTCCGCAACTGGGTATATGCTCCAGTACCAAAGTTATCCAAGGAAGCATAACTCCCATTGGTGCCGAGAAAGGCATCTCTGGCAGCTTTGTAGAGGTACTGATGTGTTGAGATGCAGAGCACATGGGAAGGCCCATGAATCTAAGAAAGTCCCCAAAGAGGCCCACTTCAGCCACAGTCAGCACCCGGATATCTGCTCCGGTACCAAAGTTATTAAAGAAATGTAAGTTACAGCGTTGCCATGGCAACAGCTCTTGCCAGATAGTGTGCAAAAGCTAATCAGCTCTAGATCTGCATGGGGTAAACATATCCTGAAAAATTGTTGAAAATCAATGCACAGCCCCTGTTGTTGATTGTGTTATGAGTTTCAGGAGTTATTTAAATTGAAGTATAGGTCAAGGAAATGTTCAAGCACTCAAAAGTATAAAATTAATAAAGAAAATTAATGCATTTACCAAAGCCCAGTCATAGATGTTAATCATGGGCAGTATTCACAAAAGGGATTAGCCAAAAAAGAGCAAAATATTAGCTTAAGTTTAGAGCCTTTTATAGTAAACTTAAGCTAATTTTTCCTTTTGCTAACCTCTTTTTTGAATATGGCCCCATAAATGAATTATCAAGTAGAGGGGAGGAGAAAAAAATCCCAAATGTTACACTAAGTGAAAACCAAAAACCTGAAATAAAAACAATACACTCACTGCTCTTACACAGCAGACACAAGTATAAATATAGGGATATAACAGGAGAAAGTGTGCATCTATGCAGAAGTTTAGATGGGTTAAAGGGCTGTAAGCATGAAGGTAAAACCTGTTCTAACATAACATTAACAATTATTACCTTTATTTATCAAATAACACACTGAGAATTTATTATTGTAAATTTTAACAGAAAAATAATACGTTTGTTATGCCTATATGACAAAAGAGCACGTGGGGTAAGCAGAATTTTAGACAGCTTCTTAACCAATCAGAATTGTAGACACAACTGTGTCGTGAGAATACAGATTTTTCACGAATAACTTTTCTTGTTTGTCTCTATTTTTATGTAGAAATCCTCTACCATTTTTGCAGAAAAGATAAGAATTTTTTGGTTGAAAGGTAATAAAATTTCAAATATTCATACATTATAAGATACACTATTTCAATTGTGAATTGAAAAAAACATCCAATAACTACTCAGTGGTCATCTTGCTATATGTTTTTCTTTAACTTCTTTCTTGGCTGTAAGGAATGCATACTTTACCTATCCAAGACTGATATAAATCTGATACGATAGGCTCAGGCACAAGCTCTGCTTATATTGAACAAACTTTTTCACTTCAAAATTGGACCAGAGAGAATGAAATTCTGGTGATTTCAGTTGAATTATTCTGTTGTATATGTTGATAATATCTGTCAGTCAAATAAAAATTCCAAAGAATCTTCGAAAATGAAATTTTTTCGAAATCGTTGTCATAGCAAATAAACAAGACATACCATCAGAGTTCGCATTTTATGATTACACCATATTGCCTTGGCTCAAATCATATCATCCTTGGTGCATATGCACTTAGAAAGGACAATATCTCATGTACACTTTGATGTTAAGTCATCAGGGGCATTATTAACAAAAAGTCTTAGCTAAGTCTTAAACTTAACTTTTGCATACAAATAAATCAAACCTAAGCCTAAGATATGGCTGAGACCTTTTGTGAATACAGCCCCAGGTAAAACAAAACACATAAATGACATACTACTATACTATGAGACAAGGGCAAGACACTGACAAGCAGATTCAAAGCACTCTTTCACTTACCTAAAACTCCAGGGGTAATATCAAAGTAACTGAAAGCAACAATAGCTCTTTGGTTTGGATTATAAGAACAAGCCCCAACACGTCCACCACCAAACACCATCTTCCATTCTGCTTGTAGGGCATCATCCAGGTAAGCCTTGGCAATGCCACTCGGATAATCCACTTTAAGCTTTAAGAATTGAGAAAATCAAGTGAAAAACCGTGAGAATTCAAAATCAAATGTATTGCATTGTAAATATATACTCAGGGCAATATTTCCTTTTACCACAGGACTCAAAGTGCTGTATCACCTTTCCTCACTCTACAACAACAGCCCAAGCTCTCTTGTGACTGATATTCCACAAACTAAAGCACAGAGTCTCAGAGATGAGCCTTTGTCAATGTCCTCGGGATTCTTTAGGATTTTAAGTGGTCTCCTGAGCCACTATGTAACTGCATGTACCTGGGATCAAATCAAGATCCTCTGTGTTTCTAAGCAAGTGTGTTGTACACTGTAATAGGTCTCTCCATCCTGTTGTTGTGAATACAGTGAAATCATTTTACTGAACTTAATTTTCTTATAAAAATGCTGACTTGATTGACTGGTTGGTTGACATTAGCCCTTAAGTACTTACTCAAAACAGGATCATTTCTGAATTTCCAAAAGAAAGTTGTGCTTTTAATTATGAACAAATGTAAGCAAAAAAAGTGTATGCAGTTTTGGAACAATTTTCCAAAAAGGAAAGCTTTCAAGCATTTTTGCATCAATTTCATCTTGAAATATCACAAAATGGTCATTAGGAGACCCAACCAGTGACAGAGTTCTAGGAATATTTCCTGTGCAAACAACAATATTCTTCTAATTTTAAAAACTTGCATACTTTTTGAAACTTTGAAACTGTAGATATAGTAAATTATTGTGAAATGTTTTTGACATAACTTTTAAACATTAATGTCACCTTTTGTGTTATACCCCTTTCACACTACAGGCAATATAAGCTGCGCCTATAGGCATTACAAAATGCCCCCAGCCTTTAAGTACCACTGACATCCTTATGCGAACTTGTGATACAGTGGCCTGCCGCCCCATTCCTTGAGCATTCTACAGAAATTTTTAAATGTTTAAAAATTTCCAGTTCTGAATTTCTCACCGTGACATTCCGCAGGTAAATTTTTCGTATGGTAACTAAAGGCCATGTCCACAGTTTATATAAGGTTGTGACTCAGTCCTGTTTTGGTAGCATGTGTGCATCCAAAAGCTATCAAAGGTGAGTTGAGGTTAATGAAGGCTAGGTCTTGCTGACCAATGTTTGTGCTACTATTGTCCTACTGTTATTCACAGTTACACGCTGTGTTCCATCATTGGCCATGCACGTGATACCTTATGGGTACACCAAATCTCAGAATATATCAGGCATCCTAGGAGGCCAGTCCCCCCAAAGTTCCCCAACACAGTGACAAGAGATGAGGGTACTCATGTTTATTACAAGTAACAAGTGTATAGTTATAACAAGTACAATAAGCATACACATTCTAATACTAAAATTTTTTACATGTCCCAGATTACACATAAAGTTAGTATACATGTACATTTGTTCATAGAGTACATAAGTTGATACAGACATTTAATACTTGACACAGCATCAGTGTGACCCTAGCAAGGTAAAGAGGTCATATTAGGTCAAAGGTCAGACTGCAATCAGTCTGACCTGAGGTCATACATTTGGTAAAGGTCATCCCAAGGTCACACTGACGACAGTTAGAAATTAGTTACAGTGAATATTTTATTGAATTTACTATAGGAGTGGATAAAGTTATATTCTGACTTTCATAGAAATCAGTTTCGAGACATGTGGGATGATTTTGGAAGAATATGTGGCTAAGATGTAAATAGGAAAATAGCCCATGAAAATTTACATAATATGAAAAAATCCCTCAAACCCAAACCAGACATATATCAGCATCTATGATATGGCCAGCATCTCCTGAAAGGTGGAGGCAACCAGTGAGTGTCTAGTTTTGTCTTCCTGAATGTACCGCCAGACGCAATCCGACGTCCAGGTGCCCTGCACCTTGATCTCTTGCAAGGGGACATTGGCATTGAAAGCCAGGGAGGCACCTGAAAGCTGGAAAGCATGGAAGCTAAAGAAGTGAGGTGGGAACAAAAGCTTTGCATTAATGAGTGACAGGGTCTTTCTCATTTTTGAGTCAATAAGCACCTTCCCTCCCACAGAATATTTATACTGAAAGAGGGGTTCATTCTCTGAAGGGGTGTACAAAGATAGGACTTTTTTCAAAGCACGATAGGGACAAAGTGGACTCTTGCCCAGCCTAGGTAGTGAAATTATTTTAATTTCATCATGGGTCTGGAGAGTCTTGGTCCATTTGACTCTTTTCTGTAAAAATTTTTGGAGAAGAAAATATCACCCGCAGCAAGGTGCCTGGATATGTCAAAAGTGGAAAATGAATGAGGGGCGATATTGGAAAGTCTGAAGAAGCCAAAAAATGCAACCAGAAACACAGCTTTAAATATGGGACCCATGTACAATGTATCACAACAATGAACTATTTTTAGAAGGGTTTCTACTGAGATGATATTTTTGGTGGACAGACAGACTGGTCTGTTCAATTTGATAGATCTGAGATAGTACTTTAACCTTTTGTCATCTAGGACAGAAGCATTGAGACCCAGTACATTGAATTTGGCTTTTATGGCTGCCAAGTAGTTTGCCAACATATTTACTGATACTTCATTGTGTTTTAAACATTCCAAGAAGGCCAGCAGACCATTTACATCAATATTTTCTACAGCAATGCTCATATAAACACAGAAACTGACAAAAGTTCTAAACATTACACCATATGCTTTGGCAGTTGAAGGCCTGAATGCATCTTTTAGTCGGGCACTTGCTTTAGTGGACAGCTTCTTCAGTTTTTGGTTATCTGAAACAAAGCATAGTAAATGTTAGATTTCAGCATCAATTTCTAGGGCTTCCAAGCCCACCTGAACCCATATTGGGCTTTGGACCAAAGCTGTAAGCTCAGCTATGTTTGCATAGCTGTTAGTCCACCTATACAGAAGATCAGCAGTTCTGTTGCTTTTGCCTGAAACATGAGTATAAGTAACATTTATATCATGGGTAGCTGCCCACAGCCAGATATTGCGGGTGCAAGCAGCCAGGTAGGGATCTCGGGCTCTGCCTGACCTAAGGACATTAACAACTGCAAAATTGTCACAATGAATGAGAATATTTTTCCCTTTCCAATGAGTACAAAATACTTTTACTGCTACTAATATGTTTAGCATCTCAAGATGCACTATGTTCAAGCCTTTGAACCCCAGGGGTATGGGGAGATGGTAGATCAGATTTTGCCAGACGACACCTAGACCTCGAAGACATGCATCTAGATGTACCTGATGGTCAGTTTTTGGGTGGTCATACAGTGAAACTCTATTGTAAAGAGGCAGAAACCTGTCGAACCATCTAAGATCTCTGTGGAATTCAGGATTCAAATGGATTCGTGCTTGACCATGGTATTTTCTGAGTAATTGAAGCATTCTATTCAAAAAAAATCGGGCTGGCTTCACACACTTATGAATGTAGAGTAAATGACCTAGAAGCGATTGAAGCTGACGCTTTGTACAGAATTTTCTGTTTTTCCATTCACTTACAGTGTCACAAATCTGACGCAGTTTGGCCTGAGGAATAGAGATCGAACCCTTTTCTGTGTTGATTTCAACACCCAGACATACAGCTGAAGTGCTGGGAGGTACCAACTTTTTCTGGCTACTGGTGAGACCTAGGCGCTCAAGAAGGTCATATAAGTGGTCATATTAGCGTTTTGCGTCGGACGGAACGCCGAAACCAATGTAATCATCGACGTAGTTAATGACGGTATGGCCCATGCGATGCATCATATGACGCACGGTGTCGCTGATGCGTTGAAAAATTTGGGAGCCATGGCGACTCCCAAAAGGAACACAGGTGTCGACGTAGACGTGACGCCACTGTAAACCTAGCAGATTATAATCCAGAGGGTCAACTTTGATATGCCTAAAGGCTCGGCTAATATCTATCTTATATATATGGGCTCCTCTGCCTAACAATTTTAGCCTATCAGTGATATGACCCACTGTTGGGAGGACTAGAGTGAAATCTGTGCACAGATAAGAGGTTTTGTCGATGCCTGAGTTCACAGACTGACCCAAGGGCCAGCTGAGGTCAATGATGACCCGCCTATTGTTGGACTGTGGCTTGTCTCTTGACATAAAAGGAGATATATGACCATTAGGGCAGGGATGATTTTTGAAAGGGCCTATAATGGCATTAAAACTTCTCTCCTCTGCCAAGTATGTTTCTATGTCATTGGGATAATCAATTGCAGATTTGTGATTCTGCCCTTCCCACCGTAAGGGGGACAATCTGTTGAAATCTAGGGGGAAGCCAAACCTGAGGAGATCTATTAGTTGGGTATCCCAATAGCCCTGTAACTGTTTTTGCCATTCCTCTAGATTGAGTTGGGTGTCAACTCTGATTCTTGCCTGTAAGAAATTTGGCTTACCAGATTGTACAACAATTTTGTGAGCTTTTATTGGACAGTAATTAGACAATTGATTAATGACCCCAGAAGTGGCTTCCTGTAACTGACTCAGAGGGATGAAGCCGAATTCAAACTCAGTTTGGCTTCTCCAAGCCCTAGTACTTTCATTGTTAGAATTCTTCCATGGCTTTTTGTCACGAGAAGCAATCAAAATGGAATGTAAGTATTTGTCATCTATGCCATTTATGTCAAAGATTTTACATTCTTGAGAGTGGTCATAGTTGTTACTAGCATTTTCTTTGTCACTTTTGTGTGTGTTACTGGCTTTTTTAACTACTGCATCACACACATAATTGGGAACTACATCAGCAGGATCAACCCTATGGTTAGCACTGGTGGCAGTAATACTCACCATTTTAGGTTTTTTGTCACAGCTAGGGACGTTGGTAGTGGAGTCTCTGGGTTTGAACTTTGTGTTAAAACAATTGTTACCTGCTTTCACGACTTCAGCATAAGATCTGTGATTCACCCCAGATGGATTAACTTTACTGCCACAAGGGACACTCTTTTTTGTCTGAACTTTGTCAGACGACATTCTCTTGAGAGCACACATACCAGTCTGCACAGCTTTTTGCTTTGACATAGTCAACAAGGCCTCAATGTTAGTTACCTTTCGGTTACATGTGCAAATGAACCTGGTTCTGAAACCACGATTCTTTGCACCATTTTTTGTCATATTTTGCGTAAAAACAATGTTACTTTTTTCACAATCAGCACTTTCAGATGAAACATGAGAGCTATACATACTGCCCTGATAAGTTTTTTCACCAGGACAGCCCATTATTCGTTTTTTGAACGTTTTACCCAAGTGCATTCTTTTTCAGAGTGATTCAGTATTTTTCCCCTTTCCAAACATGTAGCACACACATGCCTTTGCCACTTACCATTGCTCTCATGGTCCTTCTGAAAAGTGCAGGACCCATTTTGAAATGGTTTACAAAACCATGGTTTTTTCATGTTACCTTGTTCAGAGGTTTTTGCCCAGGATTTTGCATTTTGTGTGTGTCTTTGGGCATGCGCCCTTCTAATCCTATTAATTGTGTCACAATTATCCCAAGTTACAGCCCCCCGTTTCCATGTCACATAAGAGGACCGCATGTGCGGCCTTGGCATTTTGCCATGAGAAATCATTTGCATCTGCCATTATATCTGTAAGATATTGTAACATTTGATCTTTGGTTTTTTGTGATTTTTCGTCAAGAATGTTTTGGGCAAACCCCTGAACCCATTGGGTCAGATTCAACTGATCATAGGTCACTCTCTGATGATTGTGACCTCCCAGTATTGTGTCCTGTGGCCACGCCACCTTATTTTTTACTACACAATCAATGTTACCACCTCTTTTAGACTTAAAGTCATTTTTACCTGAAGTGGAAGCACTGGCTTCCTGCAATTGATGCAACCTTTTATCTACTTGCTTTTGGATGTCAGAAGAAGTTTTCAAAACAGTTAAACTAGGGACAATTGACTCATCAGAAGAAGAATCAGACTCTGATACAATACTACTTTTACTTTGTTTAACTATACTTTTTGAAAAGTTACTTAACTTCCCAGTCTTTTGATGCGTCGTCTTCTTGACGGTAGCCACGTCTTCTTCCACTGAGTCCAGCCTTCTGTTTACTTTTTGAAGTTCCTCCAGTATCTTCAGTTGAATACTTTCTGTGGTAGCTTGATACTGTACATCTTCCGCATCAGAGGACACCAAGGACATGTCAGAGGACGAACCATTTGACACTTGGGTAGCTGGGGAGGTTGACACTTGCACTTCTGAATCTTGAGTTCTTTTACAATTTCTGCGAGTTGGCGGCACATGTTTACAGTCACACTTCCTGCAGAACTTTTTATTTGGCATTTTTTTCAATTTTTAATTGCACTTTTGCATGTATTAGTTATTAAGTCTATGTCCTATAGATCTGAAACACAGAAACTTTTGAAGAACGCTGCCACTACAACATTAGCCTTGACTTAACAGGAGGGCAAGTTTTTATTCGAAAATTTCAAAATATCCATGAAATTCGAATTTTTTTATGTTACAAAGTTTGGAAAAGGATGACAAAATATAGGTTAGACCGTCCCTCATAGGTGTAAAAGTCAAGCATAAGGTTGTGTGACAGCTCCCAATCAAGGTGACACTTGGTAGACACACTCTACCGTCTAGACACAGAGTTCATAAGTCTGACAAGTTGACACATTGCAGCACTCCAAATCCACTCTTAAAGTCAGTTTTTTCCACAATAACAAAATTCACTCCCAATGCAGTCCAGTTCGTGTAAAATATAGCATAAAAACAAACTAAAATCTCTGTATATTTAAAATCATAAAATCACACAAAAATTCGATAGTTTTCCAAGATACCGCCTGATTTCTTGCCCAGTAAAAGCTTTCAGTTTTTTACCATGTTACTGGTTCAAGAAACCAAGTAGGAATGATGGCAATTTGTATGATTTCCCGGCTTCCAATGTGGGCAGCCAATAATACAGCATGTTTACATGGTTACCTAGAAATACAGGGGTTTCCTGGTGTACTTCTCAGGGGAATCCCCTTACATAATGTGAACCAGAACTGGTGCACCAATGACTTTATAACTAAACACCCAGTTGCTAGGGACATGGGCACCCCCACCCAAGTGTAAACAATCAGACTGGTATCCTAACCTTTTCTTAGGGAACTGAGGGACTGACCCCCCTGGTGCCTAGACACCAGGGCCGACAAGTAAAACTTCTAACTGCGGGGAATACCGCCTGTAGTGTAAAAGGGGTATTATACAACATTGTTGTGTGATATATATATATATATTCAAATTAAACTGCTGATCATTGACAATTATTTTAAAATTAATTTTTCCCAGATATGTTATACTTATTATACAAATTAGAAACAATTCAAAAAGACTTTATTACCAACCCTGTTGCGTTTCATGAAGAGTAATTTTTTTCCATGAAAGGTAAACTTCATCCTGGCAAATCAGAAATTTTAAAAACAAAATGCTTTTTAATTATGATCCATGCATGTGTACATGTCTTTGGTAATGTACTTACTGTCATTTTCAGCCAACCTCTGTGGTAAATTGTGGTCTGACAGACATTAATATGATCAAAATTCATAACTCCATTTAGCACTTTCCCATGCGAGAAGCATGATTTTGAGTCATCATTTTGCTGATGTGGCCTGGATATCCAAATTAAAAACAACAAAACTATTCAATCACTTCTCTCTGAGATTATGTATTCAATATCTTTTTAAGTGTTGATACAGATCACTTTTTTCGGCTTTTATTTCATTTTTTTTTTTGGTCTCCACACTTTCTTGAGAATTAGCATAGCGGGATGAATACCCGTTAAGAAGTAGTGGGCTAATTAGTACTTAGATGGGTGACCGTTTAACTGCACTCTGATGTCTCTGATGGCTTTGAAGCTTGCACTAGTAGACGGAAACCCCTTTCAGCTTTGTTTACTTCAATTCCCAGTTTATACATGCATTCGTCTGCCAAGGCCAATCAGATGGGGTCAGAAAAATACATTTCTACTTAAACAGGATTTCCAGCTAACCAAGTAAATTTGAATAAAAAGGGCCCCCTAAACACTGTCTATTTACTTCTACTTAAAAGGCAATTCTACTTATCAAAACTCTACTTAAATGGGTTAAACTGTTACTTATAAGAGAGTAATTACATGTATAGCCTTTTTTAAACAAATAAGTTGCTTATAACTCTCTGACTTTGGACTCATTGAAGTAAAGATCTGGCAAGTATCACATGAAATCTTTAAATTTACAAAAGCAGTTTTTGTATAATATTTAGTAGTGTTAGTATGCTTAACTAATATGTTAAACACTGATCAATAGTCAAATGGGGGTTATTTTACATCACTTGTGTGTAAATTGCCACCATTAAAGAAATTTACAAGGTCCCCAAAGGCGTAGTGGGTCAGACGGTTTGACATCCCATTACAGGCTCTCTGCTCTGTATTTTTATCTCCCACAAGTGACACTGCTAAGGATCTGTCCCAGTATGACCCTGGCTGTTTAATGGGATGTAAAATCCCAATTATAAATAGAGATACATGTAATATGTACATATATTCCCTACACTCGCTAATTACCACATTATATTGATTCCTGAAAGGTGAATAATCTGTGGACAGTGCAAAAAAGTGAATTTTTGATTGAAGCAACAATAATATCAGTGTGCGTAAGTGATGAGCCTACTTTACAATTTTATTGAGCTTAAACTGAATTTCCAATTATTGGAAAATAATTTTCATTGAAAATTGTAAGTTAATGAGTTTTCATACTTTATCCAGTATTCTCATGTGAGTTCACGTTTAGAAAATTATCTGTGACAATGAATAACTTTAAAACAACCGGAGAACAATTTAAAAAAGACAATTTCATTTGCAAGTAATGTGATAAAACTGGTGTGCTACCCACAATATCACTCTTTGCCCTGGTGATATTTATTGCAAACTATTGCTGGAATAGCATTTAAAACATGTTGTTGCAATTCCCACCAAGGAAACATGCCCCAAATAAACGCAAATGTAAGAAAACAATAATTTCAAACTCTAGCCAATCAGAAACAATGATACAAAAATTATTTGTAGGCTGCATGTACATTGGTTATATGGCAATTTAGGATGCTGAATTTAAGCAGAAAGAATTACCAAGTTAAAAGCCTCCAAAGACTAATTGAACTGCTAATTTTATTTCTGGAAAAGAAAATGAAACTTGTGTCCCTTCAGAGTTAAATCAAAACCAACTGGTGTTAAATGGTACAGGTCATGGGTAAAGGTTTTTTTCTTCAATTTTTGCACCAAATTAGGGGAAATTTTACTTTACCAGTATTGGATCTGCCATATTTGATAATTACTGAAAATTGTCAAGGAAATATGAAATTAAGTTAACAAAGTTATAAATGGGGGAAAGCCCCAATCCCCATAAATAGTATTCCTGTGTATTACAATAAAAATAAAAGGATGGAATTGCTAAAAAAGTGGAATTATTTAGCCAAGCATAATGTTTTCATGTATACAGCAAGCAATGAGAAATTTGCCACAGTATGTGAAATTTACCACAGAGGGCAACTCTTTAAAGTAAAAGGAAGGAATTGCTAAAAAAAAGTGGAAATTATTTGGCCAAGCATAATGTTTTCATGTATACAGTAAGCAATGAGAAATTTGCCACAGTATGTGAAATTTACCACAGAGGGCAACCCTTTAAAGTAAGACAAAATCATCAGCAATTCTGCAATTTTGCACCAGGGAAGACCATTGGAACAACTGTCACAAAAATTAAAAGGAAATTAAAGGAGGTTTCCTAATTAGCAATTTCTAATTGAATCTGGTGAATTTCACACTTCTTTCTCTACTTGAAATGCAAAATGTGAAGAGTTCCAAGTAATCACGAAAGTAAACATTTAGATCTCTGGATTCAAGACTTACAACAAAAACAAAAAAAAACTAACTTTGTAATACTTACGATACATATATAAACTCAAAATTTTATACTATAACAATTTGTTTTCTATTGTGATGTTTAACAGATATAAGGACATACTCAAAATAATACTGCAGTCAAAAAAGCATTGTAATACAATTGTACTTACAAGACATAAATATATTCAAAATTATTCTCATCCTGAAAGTTGAAAGCAAGGCCATAGTGTCCAGCAGCAGATGTACCAGCTTGGTTTCCAATGTTTGCTGTACGTAGACTAAATGTGTAAGAAGAGGCACCAACAGATGGATCCTTGTCCAGAATTATTGTACACAGATGTTGTGAGCCATATGCATACATGACCATATAGTCATCAAAGAACTTTGTGCCTTCATTGCCACAATTGTAGGTATCGTATCTAGCATTGGAGTACTTCTCCCCAGCCCAAGTCAACGATGTCACAGGTTCATTTGAACTGGACCATTTCCATTCCAGGTTGTCATGCACTGTACCAACTACTCCTGCCTCAGGTCCTGTGAAGAAAATTCAAAACTATTATTATGCCACCTCCATTAAGGAGTCAGTCCAAAGTCAAAGTTGGAATTAACTTGCCTTTTAACCCAAAGGTTATATTAGGACTGACATCAAGTACATTCCATGTGTCAGCTGGAAAGAAACAATTATTTATAGAACTTGAAAACCCAAAAGGTCTCTCACTTTCTCACATAATTTGTACAAATCACAAATGAAGGTAACAATATGATACGAGTGCGTATTATATTGCTAATCTTCATTCGTGATATATTTTTTATATATGTCTAATGATGAATGTTTTACTTTTATTATCCACCATTTTGTATGATTTATGAGTTAAACAAATGAAAATTTAATGAGAGAATTTTTTTTAACTTTTGGGATATGTTTATTTCATAAAGAAATGTATGTAACATTTATTATCATAAACTCTTAAAACATTTATTGTACACTACATGCGAGTTAAAGTGTTAAGTTGTGCCTAGATGTATAATGGCCCATGGTTTTCTATTTAAACAAGATCTCACAAGAGAATGAGACAAATGAAAGGGTAAGCTGAAGCTGGGCATATTACTTAGTGAAGATTCTGCACTTCAAGTTACTGGACTATAGCAAACAACTACCAACTTTCCCCCTAAACCTGTCAGGGTCCAGATCTAAACCCATATCTTAAGAAGTGTGAATCAAGTCACACTGTAAATTATGAGGAATTTAAATCCTGGTGAAGGCATGAAATGAGAGAATGTGGAAAAGGCTATCAAAAAGCATGGGCAACAGTGAAAATGAAAACTTCAATCTTTAACTTGCAATATCTCAGTCATTTCTGCATAGATTCTTATGAAACAAACATGAGCAGAAGTGCTGTAAAAAGATCTTCTTTTTACTGATATGCAATACATATTTGTAGAATACACAGTTTTTGAGATATCAGTGAAAAACTGGAAGTTATTGACTCTTACCATGCATGGTACAAAGGCGCTATTATACACAAAAAATATATCCCGCTCCGTATGTCCCCCTATATGCGTCAAATATGGTGAGTAGTGGATTATAAAAATACAACTGTCAGTAACTCTGTTGAAGCACAAGACACAGTACAACACAAAGATTCTGCCCAAGAAAAACTTTACTTCCAAAAAACTTGTCCTAGGCAATTTATTCAATTTTATTCACAAAACTGTATTTAAAAGAGCTTTAGCATTCGTTCTAAATTCAGTTCAAGTGCACTGACAGTTCCTCTGATACCATTGTTTACACTGTAACTGGCAATATAGATCTCTAATTTTGATTTCAATATTTGTAAAAACTGGGTAAAGGAAATAATCAGTTGTTCAGCTCTGGTTCTATTACAATACAATTCTCAAATAAGGATAATAATATTTTGAATATGATTTTGTATAAAATATTTAGAAATATTTATACAATATTTTGTTTTCAGAATTTTTTACTGAAATCATTTCAAGTAAGTCTCAGCTACAATTCTCTGGGCAAGAGTAAAGATTTTATGTCAGGGTATTTTATCAATGATTTTATTTATTAATTATTTTTAACCCAATGATCAGTAATACCAGATGGCTCTTCCAGATTAATATTTATCACTCTCCAATAAAGGGCCTTATCAGTAATTTTAGTTAATTCAATCTTTCTGCCTTTCAATTTCACTAAAGGTGTTGATTTTGACAAATATTTTTAGAGTTTTTTAATCTTTATTCCAGTTCTTTGGAATTGCAATAGTAATTCTGTTAAAACTTGTATCAATCTCCACTTGAAAGAAACTTTAACTTAAATTCATCAAAACTGATCATGTTTCCATTGTCAGAAACAATTTCTGTGGTAACTAGATTGTCAGTTATATTCTTTCGCAACTTGAAATTCCGATGCTTGTAAAGATATGTATTGTGTACCTATTTTCAAAAACATGCTCATGTCAGATGCCTTCAACTGTGCATGGTGGTTTGGCATAAAGCTCAATCCAACAGTCCAATACTTATACATATAAAATAATTCATTTGTCTCTGTAGATAACAGTAAGTTTTGTACTAAATTTGGACATTTTGATATTAAGTAAATACCACAAAACTATTTGGCATTTGCCTTTTGGATTTGCTAGGAATAACTTTTTAACCATTTTGATTTACAAGTATTATTAACCACAAAATATCTGGCATTTTCAACTCGCCCATTAAGTAAGTGACACAAATAAAAATAAAAAGTAATTTGTCCATCTTTTTTTTTTTACATTATGTTTTTGTTCAGAAAAATCATAAAATTTATTGCAATATTAGTATTTACCACTGAATGAAGGTCTTTAACAAATACGGCAGAATTGTCAACAAGTTTACCATTTAATCACATCTCTCCCCACTATAGAAGTAGGTTCCACCATTCAGTATTTTTTGAGGGCCCATTCGAATATGGCCTTAGTTTCTGACAGGACCATAAAACCCCAACTTTGGCCTGCTCATTTTAATGCCCAGAGGACAAGTAATTTAAACTGTATATTATGCAACTATCTGTTATCATAATATCCAATGTTATGAAGTCAAGCACACTCTCTCAATATGAATTTTACCTATTTTACCTTTTTCACCTTATGAACCTTCCATTACCAAAACATAATTTCCTTTTCCAGACAGCAAATGTTAATAGCACTTTACTTTGTCTTCCCCCAGAAAAGTGCAATATTTGACTCATATTCCAAAATATGTATGCAGATGTGACTCAATTTAAAACTATAAGCACAAAAGGCCAACTGAGATGACTGATAGAGCTTTCAACCAGTTAGTTTAAATATGGAGTCAAATAACAGAACTTTTTGTTGTTCAACTATAAGATATAGCTGAAATGCCCAGCAGTATAACATAGGTTCAAATTAATACATTCTTCAAATAATGACACAAAACAGTTTTGCTACTATTTTTACTCTTTTAAATGAATGTTTGCAGGACTGAAGTTGGAAACCAACTAGCTCAGAAAAAAAATTTTTTTTATGGTTCTGTCAACACCAACAACATCTGAATATTAGTCAGTAGCTAATTACTATTTGTCACTGTTGAAATATTAACTACATTTTTAACAGACATTACATTTCAAGTCTACATATCACATGTGATATACATCAATGTTAAAAGTAAAGTCTAACTCATGCTATGGGACCAGTAGCTGGTGTTTGTTCCTGGCATCTATAGTATGAAACCGAGTAATTTTACTGCCTTGAACAGGATGCAAATCTTTCATCTATCCACATCCTTGGTGTACACAGACACCAAGGCATAATTAAGTTATTTGTCCAATGTCAATGTGTGATCTGCCACTTTGGTCTAGTGGGTACCACAGTTTCCTGGGAACACAGAAGACCTGGGTTTTATCCTGGTACAGGCACATGCATAATGACTCAGATGACCACTTAAAATGGCAATCCTCTATCACCAGGTCCTATCCCGAGTGGTAGGCCAAAGAACTCCAGGGACAGTGCTAAAAAATTATCCTTGACATCCAGTCTTTCTTTTAGGAGAATATCTGTCACTAGAAAATATGGGCTATATTTGTGCAGTTGGAATGGGTCAAATATTGGTTTGTGCCCTGCAGGAAAGGAGACTTTGGATAAGAAGTATTTATATAAAGTTAGTATTAATATGAATATTGGAACTGAGCCCCTCATCACCAAATACTTTTATCACTAGGCCACAACGGCCACATATTAGATCATACTCTTACTCTACTTACTGGATGCTCGAATACATATTATGGTGTGACCTTCCCCCTCATGCAGCCTCTCAGCAAACACACGAGGCATGTAAGTATCAGAAGTGCGTGGACAAAAGTTTTCAATAGTTCTATTCACACCAGAAAAGAATGGTATTGTTCCTGAAAAAGATGTGCAAGTATGATTTCGGGTATGAAGGTTACATATAGCTCACATTGTTGTTGGTTTATTTCTGAAAGACATACATACAATTATAATTATTGTGAACATAAAAATTTTATGTTCTTTAATTTTTTTAGTGAGTGCAGTCTTGCATGGCTGGTTTACCTTCACAAGTTGTCATAAAACTAAGCCAAATTAGGACAGAGCCCCTTGCTATAACTCATCCTGGTAAAAAGAGGCAGGGAAACGATTTCTCATTAATCTGTTATTCTATGAGGTTTTAGATAAGATAGGTTTTAGGATCAAAATGATTAGTTGCATAACCAAAAAGATAAATCATATAACAGTTATGGCTGATTAGACTGGACATAATAACCTAGGGAAGACTAACCTGCAAATTGAATTCAGTGGTTTCTGAGCATGTTTAAAAATGGGACAGAGGTATATGAAAGCCAAAGTTATTCTCCCATAAATTCGTGACCAAAAATATACGTCACATGACTGACAAGATTACTGACAAGAACCCAACTGTATAGGAGTGTTGGTTGGATTGTTGACTTGTGACAGAGCAACAGGAGTATGTATAAAATTAGAATGATTTAACTTTAATAGCCAGCAATTGTAATACCGCGAGTGTAATGAATCAACAAGCAAAGATGATATGACAAGTATAAACACATTTGTTTGGCATTCCTTATGCCAATCTATACAAGATTTTAATCTGTCACCATTTGTTTAGTTAAGCATTAAACAATGATATACAGACAACAGACATATGTCTCTACACCATATTGTGATTAAATAAAAATAAAATCAATACAATCAACCACCGTATAAATTCAAAGTTAAAACTTTCCTATAAAAAGAGCGTGAAACCATTTTGCCATCAAAATTTTTTTTCAAATGAGCCCAAAGTTATCAAAATTCTTTCATGTTAAATAAATCAAAATCAAAACATTGAAATGATGTCAAAACTATTGCAACATATTTTCAAATAAACAACAATCATTTTCAAGCTTGAAATATAAACTTAAATTTTATGTAAAATAATTAAAACATGCACATGAATAATGTTGTCATTGAAATCTTACCTGCGGAGTACATGATGTCTATTTTAGCTTTAGCTGGGTGGTGACACCCAACATCATCGAGGCCGTCTGCATTGAAGTCACCAATTATCACTGTGGCTTGTGTGTTCACACAAAAACCAAGTTCACCCCACCATGTAGAACCCTCAAATATGAAACTGTCATCTGCAATCTCAATATAAACATTACCACCACTTTTTGCAAAACAGCCAATGTCTGTCTTGTTATCGCCATTGAAATCCCCAGAGAGGAACGTATCAGTTTCGAGTATACACCATGCACCATTGGATACCTCCTCTTCTTCAGTGCTGAGAGTTCCATTACCAGTGGACAAAATGGCCGTGTTTGTAGGTGCTGTATTTTTTGGAGTATGACATATGAAATCATCTGTGCCATCATTATTGATGTCATTTATATGCAGACGTCCATTTGTACAGAAACCTTGCGCATTACTTTGATATGCCCTTTCACCAGGGACCGAGTCATAGGAAACCCAAAATCTGCCATCAGTTACCATGCAGGAGATTGTATCATGGCCAAGGTCAGATATGAAATTTCCTATTGTAAAGTAGTTGGTATGATCTGGATCTCTGCAGTAACCACTGTACTCAAACAGCTCACATTTGCCAAGGGATGACCAGTCTGTACACCATCTGATTAAGCCATCATTGTCTTGGTGGCATGCAAAGTCTTTCCTGTCATCTCCATTCACATCTCCAAAGTGAAAGGTAAACAGGTGTTCATCTTCTGGTCCACCACAAAATGATATGATTTGTTCGAATGGTTCAGCTTCCTCATCAGGGGCATAGAGTGTCTCCAGTGTTAAAGAGCCAGCTGCAGGGTAAAGAAATATTCAATATTTCAAGAGAAGAGAATTACTTGTGTATAGTTGAACTCTGTTAAGTAGAATCTTATGCCTCGATCACACTACATCTATCTTTCTGACAGTTACAGGTGACGATGCGGTGATCACCACTTATTTTGTTGTGATCCCCAGATGACCTGGTGGTGCTCACCACTACTTTAGTCGCATTATGTGATTATGTGTGATTGTTTGTGTGTGTTTGTGTAAGTTCAACATCTCCACAATAAATTTGCATTGTACATATGTATGTTCATTTTATAAGTCCATTTGTTTAAATATAAATATTGATATCCCTTATTCATTTTAAGAACAGAGACGAAGTCACTGCATAGGTGATAAACTTAACTTTGTAAGAAGTATAGATCCGAAAATAACCTGATCAAAGTCTATAAAAATATGTGACAAGGTGCCAGACCTTTCCTAGACTTGCTTGGGGTCACTTTTATGAGACATTGAATGAGTACATTTTCTAACAGTCTGGATATTTTTGTCACTGGAGGAAAATTTCTTCAGAGAATCATAGTGTACTAAGGAAGGACCTTGCTTTGGGTTTAGACCTTGCTGAATGGAGATGTCTCAGATCCCTCATTGGAAAGTATGAATTGGTTATAAACACTACAACATATACTGAGATTCTGTACAGCTTCATTAAAATAAAAAACGACTGAATGATTAAAGTACCGGTACAATAAGTGCATGGCCTATATTGACATATAACCATCATAAAACATATTGAGCTATTATAAACATTAAAATAATTTGAATTTTGCCAATTTTATGTTTAAATATCTTAAATATTTGCTACAACACCTTTTTGACACTTAAGTAAGGTGTAATAACACCCGCAATATTTTGCCCCACCACCAACACTTTAGTCTTTGCTAGAGAAATATGTTGCAAGTAATGTTTAACACCTCAAACAATGGGAAGGACTGTCGGAGTTAGTATATTACGGAAGCCTGTAAGGGTCATATGAGTGAAGTAAAAATAATTTCATAAGTCGTCAATACTATTATTATATTATCTCATAATTACAATATAATATCTCGCAATTACAACATAGCATAAGTCACATTTACAGGATACTATATTGTAATTTTGGCTTTCTAGAATCACTGTAAATGGTTTCTTATTACCTCCAAATATATTCAAAAGCTCTAAAAGCAATAATAAAGGAGATATAAGCCCAAAACTCATAATCTGTGACTTTTGGCTCCATTTTGACCCACAAGTGGGGAGAGGGTAATTCTGAGTGGGTTCTTTAGACTCCCTGCATATGGTTTCCTATTACCCCCACAATACAGTTTAAGGCTGTAAATGCAACAGATAAGGAAATAATAGGGAGTTCTGAATAATTTAAGCTTTCTAATTACTACTGTAAATCACTCAGTTATTTGGCATCCCAAAAGTTATCCAAGTTGCCGCTAAAGATAAATATCTGAAAAATATGTTTTGTCAGATAATAAAAATGCATATATTTTCAAAATACAAGCAATTTTCTCAACTGTGAGATTATAAAGTAACCATTACTCACTTATAAAAGTAGCTATTACTAATTTATACATACTGAACAAACAACCTGAAACTGAATGAGTGCATTTTATAACAGTCTGAATTTCACACTCTTACTGAAGGAAATTGTTTTGTAAGAATCATAATGCAATAAGAAAGGACCTTGCATAAGGTCTAACTTAAACAGCACTTTTTTATCCCTCAGCTTTCTCAAAATTTTGGTTTACTGCCACATCACTTTTACCTATCAGGCATTTTTTTTTCAACCATACTCTTTCATGAATTCTGTAAAATTGGGCCCTGGTTTGTCTGTGGCCATTTTCTACCAGGGAATGTTAAAACCATGATGATTACGTCAATGAACATTGCCCTCCAGACTGAGTTTCTGTTGCTATGACAGCCCTATTCCACTGGTTTTTGGGAGGGTTGCATGAAACCAACCCGCCTATTAGATTGATGTGTCTGATGTCTGTCCATCCATCCGTCTGTCTTTCCGTCAATATTTTGGTTTCCAGACTCTAACTTGAACACGCTTCCATGTATCAATTTGAATCTTAACAGGGTGGTAGGGTACCACCTAGGCTAGGTTGCTTTTAAAGTTGGTGCCATTTGAAAAAGCAAGATGGCCGCCATGGCCGCCATCTTGAAATTCCGTTTCTGGACTCTAACTCAAACACACTTCCAGCAATCGATTTGAAACTTAACAGGCAGGTAGGTCATACTAACTCAAAGAGACTTCAGCCAATCGATTTGAAACTTAACAGGGTGGTAGGGCATCACCTAGGAAGTTGGTGCCATTTAGAAAAACAAGATGGCTGCCATGGCCGCCATCTTGAAATTCCATTTCCAAGCTCTAACTTGAAAACACTTCTGCCAATTGATTTGAAACTTAATCCGGTGGTAGAACACCAATTTAGCTAGGTTTCCACCCCTGGTACTGATTGCGCAACCAGCTTTTTGGGGTCTACAACCCAAGTTTTCTTGTTATACATTTTATACCATGTAACTAGCACACATTTGGCACAAGCTGTTTTTGTCACATTGTACATACATGTATAAAGCTGATGCACACTAAACTTTTCATTGAACTAAAGACTGGATTAACATGTGATCAAAAGTAGGTTACGTATCTGAGGAGTTACATCATAACTCACAAATTGTTATGTCATGTGACAAATGCACATTCGGCTCTCAATTTCACATTAATACATAATTCTTGTAGCGGACATTAAATTGAACAATAATAAGACAAATGTCATGCTCTGTGAGAGAGACACATTTATAATCATAATGAAAGTGGGATGAAAGTTGATCAGACACTTCGCAAAATGAATTTGGATAGAAAGATGCACTGGTTTCTTTTGTCGTATATGATCCACTATTCATAGCATGACCATAAATGCAGAATTATAGGTCTACCACCAATTAGAGATTATCTATTACCTTAAGATACTGCAGGTTTTTTTTTTTAAAAAGCCCTGGACTTATAATTGGAAATTAGGAATTTATATTCGGCAGTAACAGCTACAAAGATCTCAATTTCACAAAACAGAATTAAATACATCTCAATCTATTACCAAATACAGTTACAATTGCAAATATACAAACTACAATCTTTATTGACACTAATAGAGATAAGTTCAAAGTAACGTCTTTCAATATTTGATTATTACACTGCAAAAGTAGTCTGGAGCTTATATTCGGCAGTAACAGCTACAAAGATCTCAATTTCACAAAACAGAATTAAATACATCTCAATCTATTACCAAATACAGTTACAATTGCAAATATACAAACTACAATCTTTATTGACACTAATAGAGATAAGTTCAAAGTAACGTCTTTCAATATTTGATTATTACACTGCAAAAGTAGCTGATAAAAGAACAGAAAAAAATGACATGGACTAGAAATTCATTACCTATATACTTTTTACTGACTAAAAACATCTAATTTTATGAAGGACACATTTTCTTCCCTCCTTCTTTCCTTCTACTTTCTACACAAATATTGGCCCATGGGCTTATCTTCTGCAGTAATTATCCAAATATAGCCTATATTCAAATGGGATTGTTTTCAGTAAACCCTTTTATCTCGTTCCAAAGACAATTTCAGCAAAATATAGTAGAATTTACAAGAACAGTTATCCACCAATGTTTCTTTCATTATTAAATACTTGTTTATTGTAAAAAAAATACTCACACAAATCACTCAGCAGGCCAGTCACTGTGCTAAATGCCGACTGTTCCAGAGGGTCTACTAACTCTGCATCCTTGTATTCATTTCGACAAGCCCAGTTTCCTTCATTAGGATGGCTGATAGGGCTTCGGCCGGCAAAGTAACATTCCGTACCTTCACAGATCCCACCATCTTGGCCTCAAATGAAAAATAAGTGCCATAAATTCTATTGATGCAATGAAATCAAAGGTCAAATTCACACTACTACCCATGTTCTAGTGTCTTGAATTTGCCTCCCCCACCACCAATAATACATAGTCCCAAGACAGTTGGATTATCAGAGGAGTTGTAGGTGTTCATTTCCAGTTGTCATATATATTTGATCTGATTTTTTCCACTCAGGACAAATCACCCCTTATTTTTGGACTAGATTGGTCATACCAGCTTAAGTTTTGAAAAGTATAAAATGAGAACAGTGAAACAGTGTACGAAATGAAAACCTACCCTCAACCCACCCCCTTCAAAGAATTGTATCTGTTCTAACTGACCTCAATACTTTCCTGTTTGCAAAGATCTATCCGCCATTGCCTTCCTGTAACCCTTGCAGCTTCTCTGGTATGATATGGTTATGTTATTGGACTCACGATTATTCAACTTGTTTATGTTCAGCCACGCCTAAGAGTCTGTCAATTGATGAAGATTAAGCGCTATAAAAGTTCATGTCAGAGTATATTAGACCTGTATCTTTTCAGGGTGCAAGTTCTAGATGTAACATGTTTAAGTTGCAGGTTGGATTGGACCTGGAAAGTTTTCCAGTAGACTTCGAACACTGTAGCACAGTGGAACAGCGGTATTATTAAAATAACACAATAACAAAAACTTTTATCAATGCTTATGGGGACACATTGCACAAAATGTAGATTGTATTAATTTAGTTGTAATTTACGCATGAGGTAACATCTTCTGTTTAAAGTCTTGTCATAATGTATTCTACATTAATTTTGTCCTATATTTTGGACAACCTTTCAGAGTCAGGTTACATTTTCACAAAAGATGAGTTCTAACCACAGCTTGGTCACCCTTAAAGTTGACTCATATTCAGAGTGATCATCCTGTTCTGGATCTGAATTGAAAATCCAGATTTTGGGGTTTTTTTCTGTTAACACTACACCTGGGTGGGGTTTATGCATTCTCAGACACTGCAATGCTTGTTTGACATTTTATCAACATGAACTGTGCAAGAAGCCTCAAACATTCATTACAAAGCCGCAAACATTTCTTAAAAAAACTAAGAACATTGACCACCAGTACATTGACATCTAGTAAAAAAATGTTACAAACTATGAATGTGAGGATCGAGTTGCACACTATTTTAACAGATTAATGTAAAGACGGCACGGTTTGTTGATGAAGAATTGATTTAATTTGTAACTAACCATGACAAGTAGTTTGGAGGCATAGCAAAGTAGGAGCGAGTTTGGCTTTGTATGGCGAGTGTGTTGGGGCATTTTGAAGTGCTGAATACAAAAATTTAACTGTGCAGATTAATCTCCACTACTGCTGGGTGCAGTCGGAATTTCATGATGGCGGTGTCAAAAAGCAGGGTCCATCACCAGCACATACTGGTTTTATAGTAACGTTTATTATTCTTTAAAGCACCAAAAAGGAAAGAACACCTATAATTATTTTTATTGTAATTATTACACGTAAATTATTGCACAAACTGAAACTGAATGTTTCCCCATTGCCGTTTGTTTACTTTAATCTGAGAAAATATTCCAAGCTATTCTCCTCTCGGAATACGCGATCTGTGCATGCCCCAGATTTATCCTTGTCGCACTGGACATTCAGGGCCAAACTCATTGGATGAAGTGTGTAGTGTATTCATCCAAATTTTGTACTGTAAACCACTGGGTGTGACAATTAACCCCCAACTTTCCAATAAAATTACTGCCCACATTCAAACCAACAACCTCTGAGGTACAGAATATGTGTTTTACACTTACACCCAGGAGACCCTCGTGGAGGCAAGTACATGTTAAATCATCAGATTGTTACATGTATATATTACAAACTACATGTTTAAAAAAGACAAAGTGATTGACAAGGTATTGAATCTATGGAAAGCTCTTTTTGAATATTTTGAATTTGTTATTTATGACTTGCTTGGTAAAAGGTGTTAAATCCCTAATTCTGATCTTGGTTATGTGTAGCCACAATGGGTTATGGCCTCATATTCCAGTCAAGAGTGATCAGGTTGAAGGGAATTAACTGAAAGGTCATTGCCATGAAGTTATACTGAAGAAAATCTGAAAATCTGTCATTGTCCCCCTTCCTACTAGCCTAGCATGAAGGAATACCATTGAGGCCGAATGATTCAAAACGCATGAGTGTGTCACTGCCTTTCTTACCAATGAACCGTGGATGGAGATGAGTAAGGCCTTATGATTCAACATAAATGCGTCGTGTATCACTGCCTTCTTACCCATGTACCATGCCTAGAGACCATTGAGGTTGTATGATTCAAAATGAATGAGTGTGTCACTGCCTTTCTTAACCATGTACAATGCCTGGAGACCAGTGAGGCTGTATGATTCAAAATGAATGAGTGTGTCACTGCCTTTCTTAACCATGTACAATGCCTGGAGACCAGTGAGGCTGTATGATTCAAAATGAATGAGTGTGTCACTGTCTTTCTTAACCATGTACAATGCCTAGAGACCATTGAGGTTGTATGATTCAAAATGAACGAGTGTGTCACTGTCTTTCTTAACCATGTACCATGTCTGAAGACCAGCGAGGTCTTATGATTCAATAAGACTTATGATTGATTGTGTCACTACCTTTCTTTAATGTTCCATACATGGACACCAGAGATGTCTGATTTTACAAAATCAATGATTCAAGCTGCGTTTTTGTGGAATACTTATCCCATTTATTATCTCCCACCTGGGGCCAAAGGCCATGGTCGGGAGATAATAAAACGCCTTCTGTAAGCCTTGTTCTGTTGGGGAAACCAGGTTGTGTACTAATTTGTGGTTTCACATGACACAGCAAAACTATATTGATTTTATGTACCCCAAAACTGACTTTTATATAATAAAAACCAACTTCTGAAATGCTGTATAAAATCTGACAAAAGATTCTTTACTGACCCATCATAGCAGGTGCCTTGATGATGTAAAGGTGTGGATGTCCACTATTAAATTCAAATGGAATCTGGACAAGACTGAGTTTATACCCTTTGGTTCGAAGAAACAGTAGGAAAAGTTGAAAGCATGGTTCCCAATTGACATCTTGGGAAGTCCTCTCTGCCCAGCTGAGTCAGTAAAAAATTGGGAGTATGGTTCGACTCTGATTTATCTTTGTCTTAACATGTTCAGAGTGTCTGCAAAAGATATTTTGTCCAACTCTGTGACTTCAGACATATCAGGCAGTTTCTTACTTTGATGCATTTATACTTGTGGTGAATGTCTTATTAGTCAGGTGGATTATTGTAATTCTCTTTTTAAAAGCCTCTCCAAGTCCGATCTATGTAAATTACAATGTATCCAAAATAGTGCAGCAAGAATTGTATTAAACATCAGTAGACATTCAGCACTGTAAAAGTCCAATTTTAATCAATGTTAATTCCAATGTTAATTGCATGTGTCATAAAAAGACTCATTATGTTTGTTTTTTTTTTTGGGGGGGTGGGTTTATATTTAAAGTCAAACGTGTACAACCATAAGATTTTCAGATTCACTATTGACCAATAACTTAAATAGGGTAGGGTTCAGTTTTTGAAATTATATTCAAACATTTACATTTTATCTAATTTTGAGTGTGGCAGCGATTTAATTTTACTGAAAAGTGGCTCTTATTTTCCACTATAACTTCGTGTACTTTTCTCAAGTGCCAGAAATAGCAATCTAACTGTTACAAGCACAAATCCCCTTGTTATACATGAAAAACTTTGGCTTTACTAATAGTCTAAGGTACACGAGAGGTAATACGTTATTGTAATTCTATGACAGGCTTTAGTGGCTTACCAAGATCCATTTAACACAATGTGCAAAATGCCAGTCTTAACTTGGGTGTTTGAGATATTTAATGTTTGGCTTAAAAGCTTTTCAGAGGGGATAAATCCCGCATATGGGGTTTTATTATATTGGTCATAGACCTGTTCAAATCGACATTATTTAGGCTGCCATGGACTGACCAAGATTTCTCTTAATCCAAGTATGGTTGCCAAGCTATTTGAAGTGGGTTTGAACGCTTTCAATTTTATACATGCCAAATCATGTGTAAATTACATTGACAACTGAACTGACTGCTCTTATACGACTGATTGGTACAATGGCGTAGTACGATGACATAACTATCTCTCATTCACCTCAGCTTAAATTCTGAAGTTTCTTTATTTGGACTAACGGTTGGACGATGTCCTTATTAAGGTTTCCCCATTATCAATACAAGGTTTGCTTGCCTTAAATGTGACTATGCACTAGCGGATCCATGGTGCGGGTTCAGGGGTTTCGAACCCCCCCCCCCCCCCCCCCCCCCCCCCCCCCCCCTTGAAAAATAATGTAAAGGGGTTCAACCCAAAGTACAAAATTATTTCTTGAGAGTGGTGTTAAATTTACAGGAAATTCACCATATTTTTACCAAAAATTAATTTTTTCCCTAGTTATAGTATGTCTGATGTGAACCCCCACCTTATTTAAAAGCTGGATCCGCCCCTGCTATCCATCAAATAGACCAAGTATATTTTGATTTGAAATATCACATGCTAGATCAGCAAGCATTCTTTTCCGAAAGTCACAATCTAAAGCAACAACGTCCAAGTATACCCAAGCCTTGTTTAAGTCTCGAATTTGTGTTATATCTTTTTCAAACATAAAGAATCAAGATATTTGGTTACCAAAAAGCACTCATACATGTTGGGAGATATAAGCTGACCAGACTGTCGCAGCAGCATGCTGATGTAAGAGTCAGTATATATAACATAACTTTATATAAACTGAAATTTTATAATGTAAACTGGAAATTTTCCCTGATTACAAAGAAATTCGAGCTTCTAGTTTAGCTACCTACACTCCACAGAGAGGTCCCCAGTGGCCTAGTTGGTCAGCAGGTTTGGCATCAATGAAACTTTGACTTTACACTCCACAAAAAAGGTGCGAAATTTCAATGTTTTTGCCGAGGTCACACACTGAAGAGGGTACCACAATCATTTTAGAGAATAACGAATAATACATGCGATCTTAAATTTGCTAGCATTGACACAAATGAGGCAGGAAACTGTTGTCACGTGACAATAGGAACGCCAGACTTCTACGATATTCTTCGACGTTCAGACTGTCCTCAGATTAAGCCTTAACAAAGCAATATAATGGTGAGAATATCATACGAACTGGTAAAGATATCTACCAATTTTCTTACAACTACCCCACGAATTAACTATGGGATCAGTGTGATCTGTTAACTGAAAGAATGAGTAGAGAGGAAAAAAGACTCCACGAATCTACTGAGAACAAGAAACATATACGACTTGTTTGTGACTACAACTAGACTTGCCACAACTCTTTGTATTTTTTATTCCACCAAATCAGGGCCGGGATTCACAAAAGGTCTTAAGTCTTCGACATTTTTTTTTTGCTTAGACCAGTCTTAAAGTTATGACTTTTGTCTTAGCTAAGATTTCTCTTAAATTGGGATTCACAAAAAGTGCTTAGCAAAATCTTAGTTGAGACAAAATTTGCGCAAAAAAGTCTTAACTACTTTGAATTCAAATTAACAAATTTTAGTAAAACAAAAACATTTTTCATCGATAAATACACCAAACATGCTCTTCGAAATTATAAAACAGATTTGTAACTTTTTTTTGTAAAATTATGTAAAAATAGTAGTCTTTGTGTTTTATTGTGAGTCAGCCATTTTTATGACAATATTTTTACCACAAGAAGGTAAAATGTGGAAATTTATAGGTAATTAAATGATGTAAATTTCTATTACAATCCACAGAAATTACTTTTATAGGAAGTGTATTTTTGTTGGCATAACAAAGGGTAAAATGTAAATACATGCAATGGAATATTTTTAAAATGACTTAAGCCTGCCCTTAGGATCAAGTGTCGACCAATAAACAAATCTGAAACTAGGTCAAGGCTGAATATTTGTGACCTAAAAGTCAAACTTTACGTTTTTATTATTTTAATTATAGTTTTCAGGTTTTTGCTTTAATATTATTTAGGAAATAAAATCAATGTATGTTTGCTTCAATTTATGAACGAAAAAGTCATTTAAAATATGAAATTGCCATTAAAAATGTTATATCCTATGGAAAGAAGCAGAGAGGGGTGTGCTTCTAACAATATCTCACATGACAATGAAACCCTCTTGCTTTTTGCTGCCTTTTATACTCCAATTTCGAGCTTCTGGGAAAGACCCTGCTATAGTTTTAGTCATGTGATGGGATCCAAACATTTACTATTGACCTAGTTTTCCGATTTGTTGATTGGTCGACACTTGATCTTCTTTTTCCCAAAAATTGCTTATGGGTTTTTACAGTGAGAAGAAATATCTTGTGATTTGATCCAAATAGTTTGTTAACTTTTTTTTAATTGCTCTGGTGAAATATGCCGAGAATTTGTTTATTATGTGACTAAATAAACCACTTTTTAAGGTTTCTCATAACAAGCCTGTAAGGGTTAAAGACAAGCCTGGAAGTAATAAGACAAGACGTGAAGTGACTAGGAAAAGCCTGTTACCAGGGGGCGGAGCCTAGGTTGGGAACAAGAGTCGGGGAGGGCCGGGGAAATATCAAACATGTTTGATATTTTGCCGACTCTCTCCAACAGGTCTGGAAACTACAACCGACCCAAATAGGGATGTTCCACTGGAGCCGGCCTGTCAGTAACTATGCATTTTTGGAGAGTCGGGACCAATGTTTACTTGGTTGGTTAGGGTCAGTTGTAGTTTTCCGGCCTGTCAGGGAGAGTCAGTAAAATTTTAAACATGTTTGATATTTCCACTACTGTTGTCGACCCTTGTAACAGACCCTAATTTTATCCACCTAGCAACAGGCCTGTCGGTTACACTTCTCGGCTTGTCGGTTAATCAAACAGGCCTGTCTGTAACAAGTATCCGGCTTGTCTCAAATATGGACTTCCAGACTGTACATGAGGAAAAACAGACTTTGCGGGAAGTGTTACAGTAGAGTCGGTAACCTTAGCCCGCCTGACTGTAAGTGTTCCCGACAGGCCTGTAAAGTTTACAGGCCAGTCGGTAACTTTAACCGACTGGGTCCTAGAGTCGGGAAAATTTGTAACTGAGAAGCCTTAAACTGAAACAGACAAGCCGTAAACAATAACCAACAGGCCTGCAACACTAACATACAAGCCGCGAACTGTACCCGACAGGCCGGCAATATTTTTGCCTCTTATGGCCTGTCGGTTTCCAAATCTGTGGGTATAAAAAGGCGAGTCGGTAGACAATCTGTGTATATTTGGGCTTTGACTTATTGAGAGACAACTAGTGTGCAGCTTTTATTTTAAGTTTTTCATTTTTTTTTTGCAAATTAGCTTAAGTCTGAGCTAGGCTGGACTGGCTGGGAGTGAAATCTGTTTTATGAGGTTTCACTTTTATTTTTAAGTTTTGTTTTTTTAAACAAGCTGTACAATTGATGGATTGATTAGCATGCCAAGGTGCAGGAGGAGAAAGATTGAAGTACCAACTGACACTCAACCACAGTTTGAGTTAGGAGATATAGCTGAGGATATAGAGAGAAGGAGGAGGGAGAGAGAGGAGAGGGATGAGAGAGAGAGAGAGGAGAGAACAAGAGGAGAGGGACAGAGAGAGGATGGAGAGAGAGAGAAGGGGAGAGAGCCAGGAAAGGGGAGAGAACAGATACTGATGTAGAATCAACTCAATCCAGACAGAAGAAGGGCCAGATGAAGTCCATTTTCCTGAGTGATTCAGATGAAGAAGCCATCGTGGAGTTCATTAAACAGCACGAGGAACTTTATGACAAGACCAACGACACTTTCAAAGACAAGCAGAAGAAAGAAAGACTTTGGGAGCAACTAGCAGCTAACAGAAACTTGCCTGTCAAGACTGTGAAGAAGTGGTTCGAGACTCAACATACAAGATATGGCAAGATCACTCAGACGAAGTCAGGACAAGCAGCTGAGAAGAGCACAGAACGATAGACCTGGCTGAAGGACGGTTTCAGTTTTCTATGAGGTCACATCAGAAGGAAGGAAGCTTCCAAGTCTTCTGTATTCAAGTCACCCCAGAGACCCTCAGCTTCAGTTCCAGATACATACAGAGACACAGAATCTGAGATGAAAATCAGCATTGCATCAGATGTTACTCATCAGCCTTTGAGCACCAGTCCTAAGCGACAGGTGCACGTCAGGACCCCCAAGTCCAAGACAGTTGTTCTGCAACTATCTCCACTCTGAGATTGAATACCTGGAGGAGAGACTTTTTGACATTCAGGAATGAGACAGTGAAGTTTCTCAGTGAAATACAGTACAAGGCCAAAGAACGCAAGAGACAGGTCACCACAAGTCAACAGGTCACCACATTTCAACTTCCAGAAGCAACACAGGCCACAGCAGGACGTGAATACATACCATATCGGAAACTCAAGCAGTCTCCATTCCAGTTGTGCAGCCTACACAGATAGCCACAACACAGCCTGCTACAGTGATTGCCAAAGTACCATCAAGGACTTCATTACCATCAGCACAGCCAACTTCTTATGTAGTTTTGGATGACCAACAGCCTGGGACTTCCAGACAGATGATTTTCAACCCACCTTCAGTTGCAGCTTCACAGCAGGAGGAAAGTCAACGCAACACTTCATGATTATCTAGTCTCTATGGAGCTATTCCAAATGTGCTACAGTACCAGCAGATCGACACACCACAGCCATTTTCACCCTCTCAACTTCAACCAGCACCGTCACCAGTGCCATCTTCCACTCATCAAGAACAGTCAAGACCTCCCAGCCGGTCCAACCAGCAGAGTCAGGAGGGAGGGATTTGTCTTCTCCCCTCAGTCTTCTTAAACTTTGTCCTCCTTCCCAACCAGTGCCCCCACGTGATTGAAATAGTCTTTCAGTAGGTCTCATTGATGCTTGGCCTCCCTCAATGGATTTCTAAAGTTCTCATGATGTCCCTGTTCCCCCTGGTCTGCCTGTGCTGGTAATATGTCATCAGCTGGAGTGGGGGTCTGTCAGCTCCCCCCTGATGGCTTCTCAGCATGTTATGCAGTACCACACCTGTTAACACAATGTCTCTCACAACTTTTGGCCTCTGCTCCATGATGGTCAACAGCACCCTGAATCTATTGACAAGTATACCAAATGAGTTCTCGACCACCCTCCTCCCCCTGGATATCCTGTAGTTGGCTATTCTCTCTTCTCTGGTCAGTTGGCGTCTACTGTAAGGCTTGACCAGCCAAGGCATCAGGGCAAAGGCATCATCCCCCAGCAGGAAGTAGTGTAGATTTGCCCCCCCAGGTCTAAGTGGTTCAGGTGGTGGTAGTCCCAAGGTTCTGTTTTCAATTCTTCTTTTCAGTTTGCTGCAGTTGAATATCTGAGCATCAGATGATGACCCACTGGCCCCCACGATGACCCACAGGAATTTTTAATCTGCATCTGCATCATGAGAGGTAGCCCTTGCAGTTGAAATATTCACTGCCTGCCTTCTTGGGCTTCTTTATAGCAATGTTTTTTCCATCTAGTGCACTGACTGCATGGGGGACATTCCATGTTTCTATATTTTTTTTTCAATTTTCTTCCAGTCTTCAGGATCAGTGGGACACATCAAATATTCTTGTTGAAATACTTTCAAAATATCTTTGCAGACCTGGAGGACAAATTTGCATATTTTCGTTCTTTCAACCCTCCAGTGGTATTGCAGTGAAGTGTAGCTTTCCCCTGTGGATAAGTGTCTCAAAGTAACTGCCAGTTTCAATCCGAGTTCCTGAGATGGGGGGTAATTCTTTCTTCAATCAAATCAAAAATGCTGGTTCCATCCTGGTGAAGTTTCTGTAGCCTGGTATGTCAGTAGTGATCAGTTCGTCCAAGAGTGTTCTGTAGCAACCTCTCTTTGCAGTATCCAGGGCAGGACCCATGGATTCTGTGGCTTCATTCTCCTTCTTGGTGCTGGGGGCGGGGGTGATGGTGATGCTGGCTGGGCAGGTGCTGGGTTCTGCTGTCTTCTGTGTCTTGAAAATATCAGATACAATAAAAAATTAAACTCAATAAAAACCAAAAAACCCTCAAGTGATCTATCAGTTGCTCTTGATGTGTTCCTGTCATCTTTGAAGTGTGAAATGAATGGCATATCACAGGGGAGGGGGTTTATATAGTGTGATATGGATCCCGATTTTGGATCCCGACCCACAAAAACAATCATTCCTGTCGGGAAGGGTGGGGAACATTCTCCTGGCTTATCTGTTTGTCTTTATGGCTTGTCTGTTTGTGATCCGGCTTGTCTGTTAGGGGTTTAGGGCTTGTCGTAGAAGTTCTACGACTGGCCGTGCAAAAAAGGTTCCCAACCCTACGGCTTGTTGGGATGGCCATTACGACCTGTCTGTAACTTTACTGTGATGTCGGAGATTTCATAACCGACTCATTATTTTCGCGCCATTTTTTCTACGACCCTACGACTTTTGCAACCGACCCTAGAGTCGTAGGGTCGGTTCCAGTGGAAACAGTGCATAACGTTTAATTTATTCTATTTTCATTGTTTAGGCCTGATAAGGGTGATTTCTTTTCAAAATTCAAATTTTATTTTATTTTCATGGTTTTGGCATTGTAAAATTCAAATAGGGTAGTTCAGCTGTCTTTACGAGTTTAGCATTCCTGGATTTTTTAAAATTCAAATTTTATTTTATTTTCATGGTTTTGGCATTGCAAAATTCAAATATGGTAGTTCAGTTGTCTTTACGAGTTTAGCCTTCCTGGATTTTTCTTTGCATTTTTGGAGCCATTATGGGTAAGGTCAAAACTATTAAATTCTTTGCCACACTGTAGTAAGGCATTATTTTATATGGCACTGGTTATGGTTAATGCGCTTCATTTCTTTTGACCATTCTCCTTGTGGGGGATTTGGTCTGGATGTGATCACAATATTGCTAGTAAAAGCTTGTCATGAATGAACTCAGACTGACCTTTGTAGGTCAATTCTGCCTTTGTAGTAATTAATCTTATTACATTTTTTTTCTTGGTATACATAAAAGTACAGACAATATACAATATTACAAAATAGTACAGACAATGTACAATGTTACAAAATGGTATAATATGACGTCACAAGCATTGACACAGGACAAAACTGACAGCACCAAATAAAAAAAAACAGAAAACTTTAAAAAGCTACTGACCTTAATCTTACCGAATTGTGAATTGACAAAACACTGCATAGTTATATTACCTTCTTATAAGATAATAAGATGTACAAAGTGACTAGATAATTAAAATAATTCATTTAGCTTTAGTACAATTTCTACTGCTATATTTTTTACACCTTTCTGCTTGTAGAGGTTGCAAAGAGCTTTCACCTTCATTCTATATTCAATTAAGAAATCACTGAATATAATTGGTTTTTACTGTTACATTTCCTGTTATTTAAATATTTTTTACCATATTTTATTAGACTATTAATAATGAACTAACTTATGTCTCATGAAAGGGTATGCCAAACAATATTTCACATATTGTAAAATTGAGTGTAACTTCCAAATTTTTCCTAGTCCATTTTGTTACTTCCTGCCAGAATTTCAATGTTGTCCCACATGAAAAGGTGATATTCTATTGTGTCAACAGTTGAGCAATAAGTACATAAAGTAAAGTGAGTCATTTTCCATTTAAAAAGGTTATATCTGCAATTAATGATTCTATTTATGACCTTATATTGAAAAGTTTGTGAGGCTGCTTCTTTGTTATCAAGAAAGGGGAATAAGTCATACAAAATGTTAAGTGATGATGGGGATTCAACCTTTCCACTCATTAATTCCCAGTATAAATTTTGACTTTCGATTATGGACAAAGGCTTAATTCTTTTATTTATTGTAAATGTAACGTGGTTACTTTTTTTAATTTGCTTTGTTCCTGTATATTTTTAGTTTTTATGGATCTTAACCAATGCTTTGCAATATATTACTGTATAGCAGTTTATTCCACTTGATAATTTTTTCTCTAAAATTAAACACCTTCAAAGTAGCAAATAAAAACTCCATTCTACAGTATCAAAAGCTTTCTGAAAATCAAACAGAGTTGTAAAAAACAGAATTTTTTAATCTTGTGTAAGATATTATATGTTCAATTATTCTTATATTTTCACGTATACTCCTTCCCTTTGTATAACCTACCTGGTCAGGGCTGATTAATGTTGGGATGGCTTTCTGTAATTTAAGCGACAAAGCTTTGGCCAAAATCTTATAATCAGTTGATAGAAGACTAACTGGTCTCCATGAATTTAGTAATCGTAGATCTTTTGATGGTTTGGATATTAAATTTAACAAACTACGCCTTTGTCCATCAGACAGCTGGCCATTTTCAAAACTGTAGAGATAACTCTCACATAAAGGTAATTGTAATTCTGACCAAAAATATTTATAAAAATTTGTGGTAAATCCATCTAGGCCAGGTGATTTATTATTTGCCTTGACTTTAATGCTTTGGTAAGGTCTATCAAGGTGACTCACAATATTCTTTATCCTGGTCTTTCAATTGTGTAATCTTTGTTGATTTAACGAAGAGATTATTTGCAGTACAATGGGAGTCAGCAATATTACTTGTATACAATTTGGAATAGAAAGATATCTCCTCTTGAAGAATCCCATTTGGAGAACTAATTTCATTTCCATTAAATATTAAAAGTTTTTTTTTAGATATTTTATATCATAATTACGTTTTTCCAAGTTCAAAAAGTATTTTGAATATTTCCCCATATTCAAACCATTTAGCTTTTGATCTGAGCATAATTCCTTTAGTTTTATTCTTTTTATGTATTCTATATCTTGCTTAACTGATTGGTATCTAGGGTAATTTTCATTGGTAATACATGTGTATTTAATTTCTTCTCTAATACCATTAGCTCTTTTTCTCACCCTTTTTTCTGTTTCTGTTTTTTACCTTTTTGTTTGTGAAAATAAAATAGTTTCCGTTCACAGTTGACATTCAATGTATTCCCATTGCAAATTTTTATCATCAAAATGTTCATTTCCACAATTTCATTTAGGGATTATTCATCAAAGCTATGTATTCAGGGTAATTTAACAAGTTAGTATTGAATTTCCAACATCCTCTCCCTCTAATTTTTGTTCCTATCAGATCGATTTTAGTATTAACTATACTGTAGTCTGGATAGTATGCTTGTTTGATTTCACAAGATTTTATCAAATACTTAATAGCTGAGGAAATTAGTCAAAAACCTATACGCCCTTGTGCTATTCCTGACTCTGTTCTTTCTCTTCTTATAAACTGAAGTTTATCATTATTTCTTAGACGCCAGATATCTACCAAGGAAATGTTTTCTATGAGATTATTTAAATTTTTACAGTAATGAGATCTAGTTTCACAACAGCCTATTCTTATTACCTTCTGATTGCACTCATTTGGTCGGTACTTGGCCATGTGTGTGTTAAAATCTGTATTGCACATTTTGTTTAGCCTTTGATCTGTTGGGCCAGTCTGACCTTATGGGTGGCCTATAACCTTTGAAACAAACACACTACAGGCATTGTAACTCATGGTTGTAGGCTTTGGGTGAAACACCCCTGTCATTCAACTATTGTCCGAGGTTGGTATGCGACCTTGTGACACAGTAGCAAAACATTCCTGTTCTTCCACTTGCCCTATGTTTCCATATTATACTAAAAGACAACCTGGTCACAACCTTATATACACCATGAACCACAGTTACCATAGCAAGAAATCCATCTGCGCATGCTCACATTCATCTGCGCATGCCCACGGTATCAAATTCAGAGGCGGAAATTTAAACATTTTAAATTTTCTGTAGGACGTTCAAGGTAATGGACTGTTCCCCACTGACTTGCAAGTTTGCAAATGAACATCAGGTGGTGATCCAAGGACAGGGACAGCTTACCAAATGCGGTCTACGGTGGGGATACTGCCTGTAGGGGTATTAAGAAAAAACCCAGTTCATTGCAGCACCACTTATCAGTCAAAATTGTTGTCTGGTCACCTCTGACTGACTTCTTCTCAGCATGGACACCAAGTCCAGTAATCTAGTCAAAATAGAGGTCAAAGACGACACACACCCTTCTAAATGTTAAAGCGGATAAATGTTTGAAAATACTTTGAAGATCTTTAAAACATTTTACATGTTTCAACATTTTTAGCTGTGTTTTAAAGATTGACTCTGTATTGAGCGAATAGTCAACACGAGAGCAATTACAGAATGGACAAGCTGCTAGTGAGTTTGCTGAGGATACTCCTTTGTTTTATCACATTGCGCAAATTTTTATTTAACATTAAAACACAAAAGCCAAGATAAATATATCCATTATTATATCATAAAATTTAATTCGTCGATTTATTTTTTTTTAAATATTTTCTGTTTATTTATTTTTTTATTTTATAAATACTTGTGTCCGTTTGGCACAGCAGTTTTTTACATGAAAGTTATACAACAACAAAAAATTCATTTTGAATACATGTACACAATTAACATTTTATTCCTTTTTTGTCTAACAAATAAAGTAGTATACAAAATTCCACTGGCAAACATACTCACCAATGGCCGATGTTCCCAGAAATATGGATTGTGTAAACAAAAGCCAAATGAGAAACTTCATCCTAAAAGTGATCTCAATGCTCCGTTACGCGTTACTGTTGAGCCACGCTTGCTGAGAGTGAAGTTATAGGTTATATACCTACTGTAAGCTATGTTTGTTTGCGTAATTCCTCCCTAATCAATATGAAATGCAAAGAACAGTAATTTAAGTTCGTCGTTGATTGTCGAAAAGTGGATTTTAAAGTGGCATTGCAAAATACATTTTTCAATATTTTACAGCTATCAATGTCACTAATTTTCTAAGTTTCACAGTTTCTAATTACAAGCGTCACTAAAAAATTATTTTGTTTATTTCTTTTTCAATTGATTTATAGGCTTAAAGTAGGGCATGTTGTTTTACCTATTTTCCATTAAAACAATGTTTATTATGAAATATACAGAAAGCTTTCTATAATAAAGTGAATGAATAAATAAATGAACTTTAGTTGTAATAGTTTCAATTAAACTAAGCTATATGAAATCAGTAAACACATGCCCCAGTCAAGTTGGAAGTCAATCTAATCTCTATCTAACTATCTACATGTTGTATGCCTGATTCTATTTATAGTAAGTCCAAATAAAACATTTGATAAAACACTGTAAGAGGAATTATGCTCAATCCTTCTGCTATGAAGAGAGAATTTGTTAATAATTGTGCCTCACGCACCAATACAAAACAAAAACAACAATACGTTTTAAGTCATTGGCTGCCAGCCAAGCAAACTATGGCTTATTAAGAACCCTGCCACTGTAAACAGAGAACACATTCACAACCTAAAGGCAAATATACAAACAAAAGAATGTACCAAATATTAAGAAAAGGTAATATCATAACACCTCGTAACTGGGATAAGAAGCAAGTGCGTGTTTTAATAATATTCAGATTTAAATTACATGACGGATATATTAGGTAAAACCATTAACTAGTATTTTTAGATTTGTTGACATGACAAATATATATTACCCTATATACTGGACAAATTGTCAAACATAACCTTTTCATTTACCAAATAGAATAGATTTGCGTTTGTGAAGGAGTTGCAGTGAGGGCTAATTTTGGCGAAACTCCTGAGTTGTAAAATATTTCTATCAACTGTAGAATGTTTCCCTTTTCACAGCTAACAAAGATTTTGCTTCCCTCCCCCTCGACACACACGCACATACACCATCCAATTTGAGGTGTAGAGTTTCCATGTTTTACCCCATTCACAATAACAGACAGTACACCCCACAGCAGTAGGCACTGGATGAAATGCCCCTGTCCTTCAACTACCGTCTGACGTCCACATGCGAACTTGTGACACCGCGGCGAAACATCCAATTCCTTGTACATGCTACGCAGGGTTAAAAATGTTTAAAATTTCCGCCTCTGAATTTGGTACCGTGAGCATGCACAGACGGACTTTTTCATTAAGTAACTGAAGGAGTGGGCCATGGTTTATATAAAAGGTTGTGACTCGGTTGTGTTTCGGTGTAATACGGCGACATAAGGTGAGTGCAGGTAAACAGTGGTTGTCTCAGTTACACACATTTGTACTACTGTCATCCTACTGTCATTCTACTGTTGTTTATGGTTACACACTGTGTCTATGTTACCATGCACGTCATACCTTATGGAAACAACAAACCTTGGAAGATATGAGGTGTCCTGGGAGGCGATTCCGCTGCCGAGTAGAACTTCTGTTTCTGCCTGATTTTGAAAGCAGGAATTTCAAATCTCTTTCATTGGTGGATAGCTTTTATGATCCAAGGAACAAAAGGACCCAACTTGCCCCATTTCTGAACAAGCTGATTTTAGTAAGGATTCTATTATTATCTGGCTAAGCTTGTCCTGTGCCCTTTGACCATCTGAATTCAGTCAGTCAATCGGACACTTTCAACACTGAATATAGGTCATACAACGATGTGTAGTTCAGGGATGGACCAAAGCTGTGCATACTAATTGGTCAGGATTCTACACTTTAAACCACCGGCGAATGACAAGTTGATACGAACTCTCTCAATCATGCCCAGACTGATACGTATCCAGGAATACATAGATGGGATGAGGTGTTATTGTCACTATTGCCCCTGTTCAACCACACAAGTAAGGCTCCCGATTAAGGTATTTTGTCAATCAGTTTCCTAAAAATGTTGAGTCCCAGAGAGTCTGCTTGAGTATGTTTGGATATGTTGAGGTCGGAATAAAAATCAAACATGTTTGATATTTTTCATGACTGTAATGCCCCTGTTCCACCAAAGGACTAAGCCCCGATCCTGTCCCCGACCCTTAATCGTGGACAGTCAGTGAAAAAAAAGGTAAAATGGGCGGGAATACTGAATCGGTATTAAAGCCTGGCATTAAGTTCAGATCGGCCTCAGGAAGCCTGAGGAAGTCCCAGAAGTCCCCACACAGTCCCCGACTGTTCTGTGACTAAGAACCGATTAAGGCATTTTTCTGGTCGGTTTGAACCACGATCTTGTCGTAGACATACCGACTGGGTCCCAGGACGCCTCAGGCCTCCTAGGACTAAGCCCCGACTAACCCTCGATTAAGTCCCAGCTTCCTCAGGCATCCTGAGGTCTCCTCAGTGTTCCCCAGACCAAGATGGCCGATTCTTGTTTTGCAAAATAACTGGATTTTCTGGGTATATATATAAGTTCCGGGATGTAATTATCATTACTTTTCTAGGAATACAGCTGGATGCCACCTTTCAATGGAGGACAGCTTCAGCAACAATTTAGGGCTTTTTTAGATTTTATTCATTTACATATAATGATGTATTTGCTATTTCTACATCGACCACAGCAACCACCACCAGCAGCACCTCCACCACCACCGCCACCAGCCAGACAGATACCTAGAAGAAGGCACAACATGTGGGTCAGGCCATGGCTACTACAGAGAGAGGAGAGGGGGGCTTACCACAACATTATGGCTGAACTGTATGCCACAGACAATACAGGATTCACCAATTTCATGAGGATGACCCCAGAATTTTTTGAAATGATACAGACCAGACTGGAACCACGTCTAGCCAGGCAGGCCACCAACTACAGAGCTCCAATCAGTGTTGGGGAAAAGTTAGCCCTCACCATCAGATATCTGGCCACTGGAGAGTCATACACATCATTATCCTGTCAGTTCAGGGTTGGCAGATCCACCATTTCCA
This sequence comes from Sabellastarte sp. h YS-2021, assembly GCA_964017235.1. Classification (NCBI taxonomy): domain Eukaryota; kingdom Metazoa; phylum Annelida; class Polychaeta; order Sabellida; family Sabellidae; genus Sabellastarte; species Sabellastarte sp. h YS-2021. Next base: position 68,159,974 of record OZ024927.1, read on the forward strand.
AGTTTCTACCAGAGGTATGCAGGGCCATCCAGGATGAGTACCTCAGATGTCCTACTACTCCAGATGAGTGGAAAGAACTGGAAACAGAATTAAGGATCAGGTGGAATGTTCCACATGCCCTGGGAGCCCTTGATGGCAAGCATGTGGCCCTGAAGAAACCCAAGAACTCTGGGGCCCTGTACCACAACTATAAGGGATTCTTTTCAATAGTAATGTTGGCCTTGGTTGATGGACAATACAAGTTCAGATGGGTGGATGTGGGTACAGCTGGATCTTGCTCAGATGCCCAGATATTTAATACCTGCTTCCCTTCCCTGACCCAGCACCTATAACCCAGGGTGGTCGAGATGTCCCCTACTTCATCCTGGCAGATGATATGTTTGCCCTGAAGACCTGGCTAATGAAACCCTATGGCAGAAGGATGTTAACCAGAGAGGAAAGGATTGCCAACTACAGAATATCAAGGGGCAGGAGAGTTGTTGAGAACATTTTTGGCATCCTGGTTTTAAGATTTAGAGTCATGATGACCACTATTGAACTACCCCCAGAAACAGTCAGTGATGTGGTCTTGACCTGTGTGGTTCTGCACAACATACTGAGAAGCCAATATCAAGGTCAACATGGTGGTCAACAGCCTGGTGGTGATAATGATGATGTGCCTGGTGATGGTCAGTTGATTGGTGGTGCTGCTGTTTGTGGTCGCGACAGAAACCCTGCCAGAGAAGCCAAAAGACTGAGGGATTACCTCAAGGACTACTTCAATAATGAGGGAGCAGTGGCCTGGCAAGATGGCAGAATACAACGGCTACTGCAGTAACCAGTCCTTTTCAGGACTAATAACCAGTCCTTTTCAGGACTACCACATATTCCAAAAACAATTAATCAGCTGTGCTTTTTCCAAATAGCCCAACAATTATCAAACATAAGTCACCCAACCAACAAACAGACAAACCCAATGCCCAACATAAGTCCCACAAATAACAGACAAACGCAATGCCAAACATAAGTTCCCCAACAAAGAAACAGACAAACCCAATGCCCAACATAAGTCCCACAAATAACAGACAAACGCAATGCCAAAAATAAGTCCCCCAACAAAGAAACAGACAAACCCAATGCCCAACATAAGTCCCACAAATAACAGATAAACGCAATGCCAAACATAAGTCCCACAACAAAGAAACAGACAAACCCAATGCCCAACATAATTCCCACAAAAACAGACAAACCCAATGCCCAACATAAGTCCCACAAAAAAAAACAGACAAACCCAACATAACTTGCTAAATGAAATAAATATTGCAGACATTTTGAAAGCTACACCCTAATTTCACTTACATTTTTCTTGTCTTCTGGAAAAATAACTGAATGTAAAAGTTTTTACTTTATTGCGAATCTCAAAATAATTTTTTTTCTTCCACTTCAAGAGAATTTAGAAAATATAACCACCCAAATGGTTCTCTTTAGAGTATGATTTATCTGTCTATTGGTTGTGGGGACTTATGTTTGCAAATTGGTTTGTCAGTCCGTTGGTTGGGGGTTATGTTTGCTATTGGGTTTGTCTGTTTGTTGGTTGGTGGCTATGTGATAGTATAATATCTTTAACTCTAGGGATGGTGTAAGTGTTGGACTTTTTTATTACAGATTTAAACCAATCCCATGAATTTTAAGCTACAAATGGGCAGATTATTGGCCATATTTGGAGTTCATTCATCTATTTTTTTTCTATGTGGCCTTCTGTTGTTATGTGTATTACCATGGGTTATTTGTTTCATGTTTGGGGTGGTGTGGGTGTTGGGCTTTTTTGTGTGTGTATTGTGATAAGTATTTGTACTGAACTGTTATATTTTGGGAGGGGAATTTGAACAACATGCAGTTATTAATTGTTTTTGGAATATTTAGGCGGCCCTGAAAAGGACCTATGGGGGGTACGAGACCCACCCGGACTGGCTGGCTACTGAGGAGGCTGTTGCTGTTGAGGCGGTGCTGCGGTGGTGATGGTGTAGAGCTGCTGCTGTGGCTGCTGAGGCTGCACAATGATCTGTGTTGTTGTTAGATCTGGTAGCTGGCTTAGTATTCCACTTAAGTTGTGTCTGCTGCCCTCGTCCTGTAGTGTGACCACTGATGGAGGGTTTCCAAAGCCAATGGGGTTGGGTGTGTAGTAGACGTAACTGCTGGAACTGCTGCCTGGGTGGAACTAGACACCTGTTGAGTGGTTGTTGGCAGTATCCCGACCTTCTGTGACTCTCTGGTAATAGTGGCTGATCTCTTGGGTAGTACTTGACGTCTATGAGTGTTCTTTACTGCTTCAATGTCTCTAAAAATCCTGCCCTTGAGGTCCTCAAACTCCTCTTGGGTCATCTTTTCAGCCTCTGATGCCACATAGTCAAAGAAGGGCTGCCTGTCTGACTTCTGCTGCAGGAAACCTGAGATCAGTGTCCTCATCTGGTGAAAGTGCTCGAGTATCTTGGAATCTGTAGAAACTGGTGTAGATGTAAGTATTGGTTGACTCCTACTCTCCCTCAGGACACTGGACTCAAGATATTCTGTATCAGTAGTAGATCCACAAGATTCTTCATGCCTGCTGGTGTTGGGACTGGCCTTGAACCCAGAGCTTCTGTTGGCCCCCTTTCGTCTGATGTGGGTCTTAATAAAACCCATCTGCTGGTAGACCCAGGACTGTCTCTTGGTCATCTCCCTTGGGGCTTGGCCAGACTGTTGCTTGGAGAGCTTGCCATAACGAGTTCTCTGTGACTCAAACTGCCTTCTGACATCAAAGGGCTGGAGCTTCAGTTCTGCAGATTTCTGCCCAGAGAGCCACCTTCCTCTGTCTGTCGTGGAAACGTCCATGCTCCTTGTCGTACAGCTCTGGGTGCTCCTTCACAAACTCTACAATGGCATTTTCTTGGCTGTCAGTGAATGTAGCACAAACCCTGGCTCTCTTGGCTGCTGAGTGGCACTCTGATTCTTCCTCACACATCTCATTTTCTTTGCAAGCTTCCTGAGTAACTTCTAATCCTTCCTCTGTATCCTCTATCCTCTCTTCTGTCCCCTCCTCTGTCATCTCCTCTGTCCTTTCCTCTGTCCTCTCCTCCAACTCTCCACCTTCCTTTTCCCTCTCCTCTTGCCTCTCCTCCATCTTCTTCTTTCCTCTCTTTCCTCCTTTCTCTTTCCTCATAACTCCAGTGAATATCACAAAAAAGTAAAAAAACTGAAAACCCTTAGCAGTAAGTGACACACGTCTCTCAGAAGCCAACCAGTCTAAACACAGAAAGCGTGTGCGCGGTCGCTTATATAGTCCCAGACCCCCCATTGCCTCTTTCAAGCGCGCGGAAAAGAGTCGGTACTTAATCGGTACCTGGTCTCGCGTCTTCAGACCGTCGCAGACTAAATTTGTGTGGTCCCAGGTAGCCTGAGGAGGCCAGCTTGGATCAGTTTGGATCGGCTTCTCTTAGTCGGGGCTTAGTCCTAGACCCAGATTTCTTAGTCGCAGGACACCTGAGACGGTCTGAGGCTTCCGGGGACTAATGAAACCGATTCTTTTTCACACGCATGAAACTTCAAAGGTCTCTTATGAGTCAGGGACTGACAACAGGCCTCCTGGGACTAAGCTAGGGACGCCTGGGACTAAGGGTCGCAGGAAGCCTCAGACAACATAGGACTGTCTAAATTTGGGTCTGAGGAGGCCTGAGGAAGCCTGAGACTGGACATTTTGTTGACAGCGGGAAATAAGAATCAGTTTGGGTTGTGATAAATATCAAACATGTTTGATTTTTCTCACGGCCCCAACCCACAACTACCGATCCATACAGAATGCCTGGGACTAAGCAAATTTTTGAAACCGACTACAAAAAACCCTTAATCGGGAAGCTTAGTCGTGTGGTGGAACACCCACATTACCAATCCACTGTCGCCCTTACCCACAAATCTTCCAGTCTCAGACTTCCTGAGGCCTCCTCAGACCCAAATATACACAATTTTATGTCGTCTGAGACTTCCTGGGACTGTTAATGCCAGGGCGGCTTTGTTTTAGTCCCAGCAGGTCTGGACTTAATCCCAGATCTATCCCCAACCCACCATGGAAAATTAAAAAAAAATCGGCCATAGATGTCTGAGGATATCTGTTATTAGTCCCAGGAAGCCAGTCGGTATAACCCAGACAGGATCGGTGTTGAATCCTATCACAATCGTGGCTTAATCGCCTCTTAGTCGGGGAATGGTCGCGAGTTGTTAGAGGAGGTCTGAGGCTTCCTGAGAACAATCACAGAACTCAACTCTGATTCCATTTCCCCACCAATTATTCATGTTTTTTGCACAGACTCTCAAGGATTAAGGGTAGCGGGACCAATTGGGGCTTAATCCTTTGGTGGAACAGGGACATATACCATAGTGCCCTCCTCACCCTCCTTCGTAAGAAGCCATTGCTTTAGTGGAGCTTTCTTTCCAAAATTCTTATCTTATATATGTATTTGTGAACATATCTTTATGCCTATGTTCCTTTGGCGATTTTTACAGCTGCATTCTAGAAGGAATCAGACTTTCTTATAGACAACTGAACTTTTACCATGACAGCAGGTCGCCAGCAATTTGAGATCTTCTTATCACTTCACCTGTGGCTTTTAGTCATAACGGATTATTATGTCTTGTGTGCTGCAGAGAATAGGCTTCAGATGTCTTCAAAGATAAGTTAGAATTTAGAGGTCATCACAATATCATATATTGAATTTAGAATGATTACTATGAAAAAGGCTAGCTATAGATGAAAAGAAAAACTGTGGATGGTTGCTTTCTGTAGGTGGTGCCTGTGTCCATGACTCCTTGAGTTTCATGTTAATGTAACAAAACAGAGTTGCAAAAGTCCTATTATTTGTACTCTGTGGACTTTTGAATGCCTGTAGATACCTGATATGGTTAATTCCATTTGCCATGGAGTTCAACGTCATTGTCTGTCATCAATTCATTAGCTAAAAACACACTACCGTCATACAGCTTTCAAGTGCACCATTAACTGGACGTTCAAGGTTAGCCATAGAATTCTAAATTTCCAGCCAAAAATTGACTGTAAATGTTCAATACATGGGTCATGACGTGGATCATGAAGCCAGTTGCATGTAAAAATTACCAATGGAACAGGGGTATAACTGAGCACACTTAAACAAATGAACTCATTGTTGTGTCATTTCTTATATGTTTACATCAGTAAACATGTTAATGCTTCCATAAACAGACAGTATACTTGAACAAATAAAGTAATGTCATTTATAAATTGCATTGGCTTTTAGTAGCCAAAATCTAGTTTTAGAACAACTTTTTAAACATCAGTGTCTCGTGGAACAGTTAGAAATAAAAATGGCTTTTTATTGTTCAGTTTTCATGGTTTAAAAACATGCAAATAGACACACACACCTAATACGTTAAAACACACATCCCCTATATCTACTACATTTATATTCAATATTTTTCTTACCTCAACTAAAGAAAAATAAGTGACCTGGTTTTATAACTTTCATTGCCTAATTTTACATAGGATTTCGTGTTCCAGTAAATAAACTAATAATTTTCTTTGCAGAGATATTTCATGTACTCTTCACAGTTAATGTGCCCTATATTCCTAACCAGATTACAAACGTTATCAAACAGATCATAAAGTAAATTAGACAGTACTCCCAGGTCGCGGACCTGTGCCAGTATAGCCAAGCATCCGCATATTGTAATTTCATCAAAAATACTGAGGATTCTTTTTGATGATTATTGTAGTAATCTTAACCACAAGCCCAAAGTCACTGAAAATGGGAGGGGTAAAAAGTCGGGATTTTTTGTTTCTAGCATATCATCTTTCAAAAAATGTAATTAGTTCTTCCTTCGGTCAGACCCACATAAAAATCATACAAACACGTTATTATTATTTTTTTTTTTTGTGAGTAATCACGAACACAAACAGACAAACTCCCCGACCTATAAGATTTTAATATAGCTGATCGTAACAACAACACAGTCACCTAATACATGGCCCTTTGCACTAAACAAATCCTAAATCCCTTTCAAAGTAGGTCACACATAAGAAATATGAAATGATAAGCTAACCTTCTGAGCAGTTGCATAAGCTTCTTAGATCAACTGAGACTAAAAATATGTTAACTCTTTCTACATAAAAGGGTTTCATATCTAAAGCCTGCTAATATCAGAATTATTTGAAACTTGAAAAATAGGGGGACACTCGTCTATGGAGTACTTTTCCGTTGGGGGTACTTTTTTAATGGAATTTAAATTTTGCCAGCACTAGCTCTACTTAATAAAAGTAAAATTATGTGATGTTGTATGTATTCTAATTAAAAACGTTCAGAAAAAGTGAATAAACACCCTGTTACACTTTTTGGTTCATGCAAGAATTTTAATTCCTTGCAAAAGAAGAGGTTTCTTCCTTTATTGTTAAGAATATTAATTTGGTTGTCCTGTGATTGAGTAAGACCAATATGTTTTGTTGTCTTGGTGCAAGTAAAGCAATCCATATCTGAAAGTAGCCTTTGTTGTGTAATTGCAATTGTCTGTTTTCTGAGGCAGTTATTTGGTTTGCCAAAATCTTAAATTATCCCTTCACAGAGCGAAATCAGATGAGATAAGCCAGGACTTTCCACAGTTTGTTTGACTTGGAATTTTCAATAATCTACTAATCTAGAAACATATTTTATTTGATTATCTACTTCTGGACCTTAGTTTATAATACAAACTTTTCCACGCTCAATTAGTAAAAGTTTATACAATGGAATATTTAAACAAAAGCTTTTAATCAATAAAAATACTTTTTTTCCATATTCGGCAAATAATAAATGCCATAATTTTCATTAGCAACATGTACACGTAATTAAAAATCTTAAATGAGGTTTCTTTGAAGTCACCAGTTTGGCAGTATGTTAACGTCGAAGAGGACAGCCTATATAAAGTGACACCAACTTTGTGAACAAACAGGACTCTTGAAGATATGGGTTTGACAAGAGATTGGCCAAACTGTCATGAGAGCTATTAAAGTGTCAAGGATTATAAACATACCATTGAATCCGAATTAAGTAATCTGTGGATTTGAACCATGTATGTCCAATACTTTTGACTTGAAGTCAAATTTTTATGTCTAGGAGCTATGTTGGTTATTTGTGTAAGTTACCAAAATCATTGAATCACTTATTATTTCACTATGCAGTGGTTAAATAATAATTTTCTTTTTCATAAATATACATATGAAAAGTGTATATTTGTATATTTTATAAAAAATGAAATGCACATGTAAATAAAAAGAAATGAAGTAATTTTTAAAAATTTGAGCAGGGATTCATTTAACAAAGTTGATAAAAGGCGTTAAAATATCAAAACATTTGTAGTATTCATATGCACAAATTTTAATTCATACAATATAAATTCTCATTCTACTAAGAAAATCATACTGGGCCCGTATTCACGAAAGGTCTTAGCCAGGGCTTAGGCTTACAGTCCCCACCCCCAAGACATTAAAAGACACTGGGTTGAGGGTACTTGATTTTAATACATTTAACAAAGTAAAAGTTACGTATAAAAGTTATATATATATATATCTAAGTCTAAGAAATATTTACAGGTCATTGTAAAATAGACATTTAAAACAATCTTCAGCATGATAAATACAAGTTAAAGTCATTGTCCATAATATGATCATGCTGACAAAAATTAGAGAATGGTTTACAAAGAAATACCTAAAAGCCAACCTGGCCCAAGCAGAGAGGGTGACCTTGAGAGGTTACAGGACTGACCAGTAGGTCAAAGGTGATTGATGTCAAGAAGGACCTCTAATCCGAGGTGTTGATTCACATAAGGTCAACTGAAGGTCACCCTGAGAGCTGAAGGTCAAGAGGCCTAAAGGTTTACAAGGTTACTAAAAATTACAAGTAAAAGATAATAATATGTAATATGTAATCCCTCTAATTATTTTACAGCATAAGAGGGAGGGAGGGCTGGGAAAGTTTTTCAACATGTCTTCCCTCCAAGTTCAAATTTCAATGTGACACCAAAGTTTAGATTGCTAAGGGTCAGGAGTTAAAACTGTAAATCAGGGAGGCCCCCAATAAGATTGCTTGTTTATAGCATTACTTGGTAACCTTAGGTCACTTGGTTAGTGGCAACATCAGACTGGTACCTTAAAGTCTGACTTTAAGGTTATACACACACATACAAATGCCTTAGGGGCAGGACTGACATCTGGGGTGCCTAAACACCCCAAGTGACAGTCCCCACCCCCAAGACATTAAAAGACACTGGGTTGAGGGTACTTGATTTTAATACATTTAACAAAGTAAAAGTTACGTATAAAAGTTATATATATATATATCTAAGTCTAAGAAATATTTACAGGTCATTGTAAAATAGACATTTAAAACAATCTTCAGCATGATAAATACAAGTTAAAGTCATTGTCCATAATATGATCATGCTGACAAAAATTAGAGAATGGTTTACAAAGAAATACCTAAAAGCCAACCTGGCCCAAGCAGAGAGGGTGACCTTGAGAGGTTACAGGACTGACCAGTAGGTCAAAGGTGATTGATGTCAAGAAGGACCTCTAATCCGAGGTGTTGATTCACATAAGGTCAACTGAAGGTCACCCTGAGAGCTGAAGGTCAAGAGGCCTAAAGGTTTACAAGGTTACTAAAAATTACAAGTAAAAGATAATAATATGTAATATGTAATCCCTCAACCCCAACAGTAGAGGTAGTGACATTAAGCATTTATCACATCAGCCAGTGCAAAAGCCAGAGCTTCCCCTGACACATGGTCCGACTGAATGTACCTCCAGACACATTCAGAGGACCATGTGCCATGGCGCTTTATTTGTTGAATGGGGACATGGGCGTTATAAGCAAATGTTGCCCCAGACCTGCGAAAAGAATGATATGTAAAAAAGGCTGGATCCAAACCCAAGGTCATATTAACAGACTTTAGGGCCTTTCTGACTCTTGAATCTGTAAGTGGTTGCCAACCACTAGATGTGTGGATTTGAAATGCAGAGTGGGTAGCCGTCATAGGATAGAATTTTTTGAGGGCCTTAAGGGCCCTAAAAGGGCATATAGCCCGATTTGAAACTTTAGGTAGTGATATAACCTGAACAGCATCTCTGTTTTGCATGGTTTTAGACCACTTAATCAAAATCTTCACCAGATTTTTGGTGAAGAAAAGGTCATGACCTGTCAAATGACGAGATGGGTCAAAGGTCAAGATGGAGTGGGGAGCCAAATTTGACAATCTGAAAAAAACGAAGAAACCGGTGAGAAAAATGGCCCTGAACACCTCTGGGAAATTAAGGTGGTCACAAGATTCAGAAATCCGTGCTAACATGCAAAGGTCAATTACATTGTGAGAGGTCAAAGCCAAAGACCTGTTTATACGCATTGACTTTTGAAAATATCTGATCCTGGGGTGATCAAGCAGAGAATGAGACATGTTATAAATTACAAAATTGGCCTTTATGGCCGACAAGTAGTTAGCAATCATACTGACAGAACAATTATTGGAAACCAGACATTCACAAAAACACAATATGACATTGACATCGATTTCCACCATGGTGACTTGCATGTAGACACAGAAGGCTATGAAGACCCTGAACATCTTTGTATACGCTTGCTTTGTCTTGGGTCTGAAGGCCTCCTGAGTTCTAGATGCTGCTTTTTGAGACAGAGACCTCAAGGCCACATTATCTACAACAAAGTATAGCAACTGTTAGCATATATGTATCTGTAAGCATTTGGCCCCTGCTGGGGATATCACCTTAATAACAAAAATGGTTTACAATTCAGGATCTATATCCAACAATTTTTCATTCACTGAGACCCATACTGGGTCTTGTATGTGGGACAACAATTTACTGAAATCACTAGGACTGCCAATCCAGCGAGACAGCAGGTCAGCCACCCCATTGTCCACTGATATGGACATATTGAAGGTCAATGTCGGCCAGGGCCGAAACATACCAGATATTTCTGGCACAAGCCCCAAGATAGGGGTCACGAGTCCTGCCCGACCTAAGTACTGACACCACAGCTTCATTATCACACTTCACCAGTACCTTGCGGCCATACCAATGCACTTGGAATAATCTTACTGCCAGCAAGATGTTTACCATCTCAAGGTGGACAATGGAAAAATTCATGAAACCACGAATTATGGGGAGGTGATACACAAACCTGCTCCACCTTCCACCTAGACCAGTCAAACAGGCATCCAGTTCCAATGTGAAATCCACAGGTCTGTGATCATACAAGGAAATTCCATTGTAGAGTGGCAAAAATTTCCCAAACCACCTAAGGTCACGGCGGAAGTCAGAGGTCAACTCAATTTTTTGATTGGCATGGCCAGATCTAAGCAGTGCTAGCATACGGTTCAAGAAGGCACGAGCCGGTTTGACACATTTGTGCACATATAAGAGCAGACCAAGCAAGGATTGAAGCTGACGCTTAGTGCAGGTTGTCTTACTGAGCCATTCCTTGACCATGTCAGTTATCTGACGCAATTTTTCTGGGGGAATGGAAACTGTGCCATTCTCAGTATCAATTAACACACCCAGACACACAACTTTGGTGCTGGGAGGTACCAATTTTTTGTCACTGACAGTAAGACCTAACTGTTGCATGAGTTCGAACAATGACGCAAACGACGCACGCGCGACGCTCGGAACGCCGAAACCGACGTAGTCGTCAATGTAGTCAATGACACGGAAACCCCTCTGACGCATTATGTAACGCACTGCGTCACTTAAACGTTGAAAAATCTGGCTTCCGTGCCGCTTCCCGAACGGAACGCACGTATCGACGTACGCGTGACGCCAATGCAGTCCCAGGAGGTCATAGTCGCCAGGGTCTACCTTAACATGACGGAACGCTCGACTTACGTCTATTTTGTACAGAAGGGCGCCACGCCCAAGGCGTTTTAGCTCTGATGTAATGTCATCCACAGTGGGAAACGTCAACGTGAACGGGGCATCAAGGTATGTATTCTTATCAATGCCAGAGTTCACTGAAGCCCCCAGGGGCCAACTCAAGTCAATAATGACCCTGCGTCTATCTGAATTGGGCTTATGTCTGGTCATGAATGGTGAATTGTGGGCATTTTCAATGGGGTTGAGGTGAAATGGACCTAGTAAAGCACCAAACTTGCATTCCTCCTCTATGTAAGCGTCAACATCTGAGGGGAACTCATCAGCTGAACTATGGTTACCAGCCTCATGCTTCAAAGGGCAACCCCTGTTAAAATCAAGTGGGAACCCAAACTGCAGCAACTGCAACAGTTGCTGGTCCCAGTAATCAGTCAAAAGACTTTGCCATTTATCAACATTCAGTTGTGACGCAACAGGTAGGCGAGCTTGCAGAAAATTGGGTTTACCAGTTTTCCTAACCATTTGATGCATTTCAATGGGTGAGTAATCATGGGAATTGACAGTTGTGACACTACTTGGCATTAATTGGCAACCTAGGGGAACAAAGCCAAATTGAAAATCGACCTGACTCTGCCATTGATTAAAAATGGGAGTGTTCACACCTTGGGGCAAATCTGTCCTCCCTTGATTTGCGAAGATAATTGTGTTGACAAACTTGTCTTCCATGCCTACATTGTTTACATCATAAATTGGACACAGTTGATTTACCTCATCTGTGACTGCGTTCACACTAAGTCGGGACTTGGTGATGATACCTGTTTTAACCCCGGATTCAAACCCAGGACCAAGACTTTCTGAGGAAGTCAATTCAGACTTACCAGCAGACACATTGTCTAGCTTGCTAGATTTTTGACCTACATACATGGGAGCAGCCGAATCAGTTGCATGGGAGGATTCAAACTCCTGACCACTGGGTTCTGCCATCACCACATCCCCAGGAGCACAACCAGACATACTGAGTTTTGTGTCACAGTCACAAGATTCAAACCCAGATATGAGGGGTTCGAACCCAGGAGATTTGGATTCAAACCCAGGAGTTTCAATTGCAGTTTGTTTTTGAGGTGAATTTTGAACTACATCAATATCATGACACTTAGTAACGTGGTCAACGCCTTTGTTGGAGTGGACACTGGGGTGGCCTAGATCATTGTGTGCGACCTCAGACATGACACAGCCAGCATGAAAGCTGACAGCATTAGTTTGCTTTACTGTTCTACCAAAGACACGTGACCTGATGGTATTTGTGTTTGACACTTGACATTTATGACGCCTTGCAGCCAATAAGGCGTCAACCTGACTAGGAACTACTGACTTATTGTACAAAAACCTTGTTTTATACTGTTTATCATCTTTGACATTAGTTACAACATGTGACACTACATCATCACTAGGACAAACACTAGTGACACCTACAATCTCAGAAACCGGTATTTGTCTATCATTGCACTCAGCCAAGCTGCAGCTGCTGCATCCTAATGATGGGCAGCTGCTTGTTCGTTTTTTGAGCTTTTCTTGTGTGGGCATTCTTTTTCCGGATGCCCCACCTGCCTGCCCCCAGCCAAACAAAATGAACAAACATGTTTGTGAATTTTTCCATTCGATTCATGATCACGTGAGTGAACACAAGTTCCAAATTGATAATTTTTGCAATACCATGGCTTCCTACTTGAGTGATCCAATGGTTTGGCCCACCCTGACCTACCTGACACGTGTTTCTGAGCATGGGCCCTACGGATTCGATCAATACGATCCAGATCTTCCCACTGGAGGGAACCCCGCTCCATTTCACATAGCAGCACAGCATGTGCTGCCTTTGCCCCCTGCCAGGAAAAGTCTGTGGCATCCTCCATTAGATCACTCAGATAGGATACCATTATGTCTCTTCTATCAGAGGATTTTTGCTCCAGAATATTCTTACAAAAGCCCTGCACCCACTGGGTGAGGGATAACTGGTCATACGTTACTCTCTGTCTACTGACTCCACCCAAAATAGGCTCATGGGGCCATGAAACCTTTCTTTTCACCGACACATCGTTTCCACCTCTCTTAGATTTGTGTTTTAACTTACTATCACTATCTGAGAGGTGTGAACTCTGATCCAAGTCTCGGATCCTACGATCAACTTTCTTCTGTAACACATGAGATCTAAGTTTATCTAGGGAGGGAATGTCACTATCACTGTCATCCGAAGATGAAGTACTAGATTCTACAGGGGGTTTGAACTTTTTACTTCTTTTTGACTTTTGAGAACTAACAATGACACTGTCTGTACTTAACTTTCCAGTTGCTGGTGATGGTGATCCTACTGAAGCTTGAGTCGCCTGCTGCACCCCACCCGCAACCTGGTCCTCCACCATGTCGAGTCGTTGTGATACCTTCTTCAACTGTGACAGAATCTCCAGCTGCAGCCGCTGTCCGCCCAGATCCGCCTGATCTGTGTCAAGCAACTTACTTGAAACGGCAGCATCTCGCAGTCCATTAGGTACAGATTTATCACTATCAACAGTACTTTTGAATTGGCATTTTTTCCCTGTAGGTGGTAGATGTCTAGTTTTACAAGTCTTGCAACTTTGCTTTTTATCTGGCATATTGCCTGTTATTTAATAAGTCTCAGTTACTGAAAATATGACAAATTGACAGAAAACTCGACCAAAATAGCATAAAATGCGCAAAATGAATATAGGGTAGACCGTCCCTCATGTGCAAAACACAAAAGCCTGATGTTGACAAGATGACTAAGAATCAGATCTCCTGGCGTCAGAAACTTGACGTGTCACACAAAGTTCAGTTCAGCATTCTAATGTCACACACATAATCCTGCATATAATAGCATAGGCTTAAAAGACTTGTTACGGATAAAGGACCGTCCAATATTTACACTTTGTACAATTTAAAAGCCTAAGAACAATGAAAATAAAAAACTAAAAGCTTAGAAATAAAGTTTTTCAACATGTCTTCCCTCCAAGTTCAAATTTCAATGTGACACCAAAGTTTAGATTGCTAAGGGTCAGGAGTTAAAACTGTAAATCAGGGAGGCCCCCAATAAGATTGCTTGTTTATAGCATTACTTGGTAACCTTAGGTCACTTGGTTAGTGGCAACATCAGACTGGTACCTTAAAGTCTGACTTTAAGGTTATACACACACATACAAATGCCTTAGGGGCAGGACTGACATCTGGGGTGCCTAAACACCCCAAGTGAAAGTTGAGACTTTTGTCTCAAGTTTCTACCCAAAAGCTGCTAAAACCCTTGTCTTAGGCTTAGTGGTATTCAAAAAGAATTTAAGACCGGTCTTAGGCTTAGCCAAGGGTTCAACTCTAAGACTGGTTGGTAGTGGGCTTAAGTTTTGTAAAGAGGACTTAAATATGGCCGCCATAAACTTTTCTCCACTTCAAAATTTGAAATGGCTGTAAATAAAGTACAATTATACAGAACACCTCACTAAAGCAGTCTTTGGGAGTTTATGTGTGGTAACAAGGTTTTCCATTTCAAAACCACACATTTCCTTTGATAAAATGCATTAAATGAATGATATATATCACCAATAGTATAGTTTGAAACAGAAAAGAAAGGTCACATGACACATAAAACCACTGTGGTTATTTGATAATCTTGGACTTAGCTAAGTCCCTTTTTGTGAATACGGATTTAAGACAAAACTTAGCTGAAACAAAAGTCTCAACTTTAAGACCACATTTAAGCCTAAGACCTGGCTAAGTCTAAGACCCTTCATGAATACCGGCCCTGGAGTTTTGTTTTGCTCTGTAGTCTTGGTCAGTACATATATTTATTGTTACAGCTTATAATTTACATTACACTTCTATTACAGTTAAAGGTATCACGGAAAAATACATTACTTTTACTGGTTCATTTTTAACCTTTGTGGATCCCATTACCTGGTAACTCCCAGAATATATCCCCTCCAGTTTGGGTAAATTATACTAGAGCATATCCCGAATTAGATTCTGAGTCTTCTGTATCGTTTGCCCCCATCAACTTAAATTAATGCTCTTAAAGGAGACAATTATTCAGAAATGCATTATTAAATCATGTAAACATATAAAAGGCATTGTTGGAGTGGTTTTTATTTTTAATAATTAAAGTTAGCTTAATGTTCATGTTAACAATAAAAAATCACTCAAACTAATTCAGCTTTGTACTGATATTTCAAATCGCTCGAAAGAACATGTGTGCATCATAAAAATCAAAATGCACCCAAAACCTCACACATATATTTCTATGTTTGTGCATGTTAGATCCAGTATTATAATTATTCGCCAAATAATTACAATAAACTCACACGCCCGCCACATACAATGCGCCTTGTACTATTTTTGGTTTAATTCATGTCCTTAATTCAAACACATTTCAACTTACATTGCCAGGAATGTTTAATATTATCAGTGAGATTTTTAACACAGCATCCCAGTGAAGTCATATGATAAAATATGCAATATTTATTTCAACACATTATGGTATAGTTCAAAGGAAATAAATTCAAGATATCTTACATCACATGACTTAATTTATTAGGACACAAGAGCATTCAGAGACCGCATACCTCAACCTTGGTATGTAATAATAAGTAAATGCAAAAATCCAGAATTTTTGTTCCCAGATAGTGATTGAAATTATTTTCAAAATAATGGGATCTAAGTTGAGCCAAGACTTATCGGATATGTTTTGCCAGGAAGATCTAACCAGTAGTAGTTTTGTAATCCTCCTTACAAACAAGCAGACAAATGGGCAATCAGACAGTCATGAAAATAATAACTCCTTGGCGTAGTTAATAAAGTATGAAAGTACAAATATCATATCTATATTCGTCTGTGACATAACTTCCAATGTCATTCCAGAGGCTATAATGACTGGCTTATCTCCAGCATTCAAATGCATTCAAAATTCAGGACCACACTGGAAGACCATCAATAAAAAACATGGAAATATCGAATTAAAACAAGGCTGAAACTTTTTCAGTTCACATGCATGAGCTGCACAGCCATCAGAAACAGGAGTATCGCACTAGGGTAGGGCACAATTCTTGAAAGTCCAGAGGCAAATTAAGTGATGTCTATAAGCACGTACGTGCCTCAAAGAGCTGGCACTTTAAAAACAAAGAGAACACAGTGACACACACTGGGAGACTGGCATTCAGATGAAAATGATCCAAAACCAGAGATTTATATACTGCGTTTTAAGGTAGGTTGTGAGCTGCACCAATGGAAAGCTTTGAGTGTTCTTTAGTTGTTAGGTACCTCTATGTTTACATGTGAATGTTAACAAACACAAAGGACAAAGAAAAAGAAATAAAAAATCATAGTAATTGGCTATTCACTATTGAAAACACATATATTCTATTTGTTACATGTTATCTTAGGTTGTCTACAAAGTCCAAAGTATTCAACCGCTTTATTTCACAGGTTTTTGTAACTAAAACACATGTATTCTGCATCTTTGTCGTCGTTAGTGGTGAGGGTCACAAATTGGAAAGCTTTGGAACTTATGCAGCATTCTGCCCCCTTTTCAAAGTTGTAAGTTCACAGCCTGTAAAAATGCAAAGAACAGTGTCACGGGCTGTTTATACCACTCGTGAATAGGGTATCTAAAGAAGATTTCCCATTTGTGTCCTTCACCTCTGATGACAGAAAAAGATGCGGGATATATGTGCTTTTGTTGTAAAAACATGTTAAATGAAGTATTTTTATACTTTGGATATTGTAAATAACCTCTGAAATGTATAACAACAGAAATATGCTTATATAAATATAAATATACAGGTGATGAATAAATAGCCTTGCTAAAGGCTCAAGTTTCTTTGCAATTAGGGATCAGTTCAGAAAATAGTGTAGTCCTATATACTAGCATACAGCTAAGACAGCGACCGTCTGATGAGTTTATATCTCATAAGATGTATGAGTGCTTTGTGAATACCAAATATCTTTGTGCATGTTTGCAGAAGATATGATAAAATTCGAACCTTAAGTAAGGCTAGTGAATTACTAAAAAACACTTAAAACTTCCCATTGGTAGCTACAAACCCAGGAGTGGTGCACATGAGCTAACCAACTACTAAAGAATGCTGCATTATTCTACTCACGAGTGGAAAATACAGCCCGTGATATCGTTCTTTGCATATTTACAGCTATGAACTCGTGTTCACGACCCATAAGAATGCTGCATTAGAGCCATATATGCCACGATGCTGCTAAAAGAGTAGTTTTAAACATCTAGGGCCGACATGTTACAAGAACATCTATTGTGTTTTAGTTCTCTATATTTTGAAATACAAGATTATATGTAAGACAGACATAAAATTTTAATAAAACAGAATATTGCCCAATAAATAGAAGACAGAACCAGAAAACAACTAAAAACTATACTGAACACATCGCTGAGCTTCTGACCTGAACAGCACATAGAGTTAAAAGACCAATATGTTAACCAGTTCGGTACGAGTAATTACCCATCCAGTAATATCGCACAAGTTCCAAACAAATTTTCTCTTCTTTAATGATTGTAACTAGTTTCAAAAACTACTTCAATCCTTATATTTAAAAGAAATTCATTTTCTTGTTAATTAAATTCTCAATCACGCCTGTATGGTTTTGCCGATTTCATTAAAATATGCATTTTTGATTGTATATAAGTTCACCCACAAATTGATGAATTTCATTTAGATATTAAGAATCTACTCAACTGTTATATTTAATTAGATCTGATTATAATTTTCATAAATGTTGATAGCCGATAAATGGTGCAAAATATTACCCAAGCTGTGTGTTTTCATTCCAACATTGAGTTGTTATCAAAAAGATTATTATTACTTAGCGAGAGACTTCTTGAAATGACTACTTTGGGAATCAAGAAAATTTGAATTAGTCTGAAGGTATGGAATAAAATAACGTCAATGGCTAACTATATCATGGATTACTGCATGAATGACCATGTGCAGTTAGTTCTTTGATGGTCTTCTCAGTACAATTAGTCGTACAACCAACTTAATTTTAAAAATAGTGTACAGGTGAAACTCATTGGAAACAAAGTTTATAAGGTCCTAATGTGTTATAAAAAGATGTGTTGGGATTAATGACTCAGAGCCTCACTGCGCATCTGATAATCATGTTTCCCTTTGACAGACATCCTAAAATAGAAAGTATACTGGAGTGTAAATAAATAATTTTAAAAGAGCGTGTATTTTTTATTATTGTTTGATTGTGTTTATTGTTTCTTAAAAAGCCAATTTTAGCCTAGCACTGTAAAATGTATCAATATAACAAGGTACAAAGTAAAGGCATGTATATGTTACAGTAAATATGTGAAATCAGTAAATATACATATTTACTGAAAATTTCAGTAAATACGCGTATTTACTGAGTTTGTCAGTAAATACGTGTATGCCCTAAACGTATTTATTGATTTATGACCTGTGTTGTTTCACAAGTTTACTGGTTTGACTTCCAGTAAATATGTAAACTGAAACTTCGATGTTCACTGGTTGTAAATATTTTATATTTAACAGTAAACCAAACTGTGCATTATATTGGAACATTTTACTCTATTATAATAATGACTGTTACAACATACTAAGCATACTTCATTTTACAGTACATTACATGCAAATATTTTGAAAACGTAGCACTAGACTTTTAAATATTTATGTTTAAAAATTTTAGATATGTGCTTTTTGTAGATATTTCATTTAAACTTATATTATTTTCAATCCCACACCTGCTAAGGACCTATGTCATCCCTTCAAGTGATCAAAGATTAATTTTTCACAATTTTTATGGGACTGATACATAAACAGTGTTTATATTAGAAATAGATGAAAGTTTAAGAAATTAATTTAAATTATAGTTTCAAAATTGAACATATTTTAACTATACTTCCATTCAACAGAAATTTTACCTTATCATTTAAGACAAAATAATTTACACCCAAACAAATCTGCATGTATTCTTTAAGAATCTATGAGGGGCCATGGTGTCACACACCCATTCTCAGTTAAATGGGACAATTATGAAAATAAGGTGTCTCAGACACATATCTGGCTGTCAGTTAACTTATTCTAATTTTTTTTAATCTATTTATATAGTTTAAGAAAAGACAAATCCGGTGATATATAGTTTGTTATGGATTTGATGTACTTTTATTGTTGAAATTTACCATTAAAGTATAAAAATGGCCCCAAAACACAGTGTCCAAAGCCTGGGTAATAAAATTCCAATAATATTTTTTTGCCTTTAATGTGGTTAACTAGGGTTAAGTCAATACTACTTAGCTTCCAGTTAAACTCCACCATGCAAATATCAAAAGTTCTTTTAAAAGACAGCAACAAAATATAATTTTTTACCAAATTTGAAAATGGCCGAAATATTCTTGTGAATTACGTTACCATTATAAACACTTAATTTTTTCACATTTGGTGATTCTAAAAGTCTAGCTTTTTAGTGAAAATAATTCCTGAATAAGTGGATTATCAGAATGTGAAAGTAATATTTCAGCAGAAGACTACAAATTCCAACAATTCCTAAGGAAGTACCAAAAAGTAGAATTCTGTATTTTCTCATGTGAATTATGTTACCAGTTATTTTTAATTTCCTCAAGATGTGAGGATGACAAGAAGACTATATATGATAAGCATGTGATGGCCCTTGTTGTGTATTAGAATTATAGCAATATCAACACAAAGCTCTGAATTTTATATTTGATTTAGTATAATTCAGTGAATTACGTCACTGTGAATTACGTTAGCCTGAACTGTCAAAAATGGGTAATTTTTCCACAAGCAGTTGACTGCAGCATATTTAAGCATTTCTAACAGCATGGAGAAGACCACATGGAAGAAATGACAGAGTTTAAGCATAATATTATTTTATATTCTGTTGCACACATCGTTTGTTACAAATAACTATCAGGTACTAGGTTGTTATGTCACAGATTATTTTATGTACCTTGTCACAGTATATGGCAGAAGTATGTGAGCATTAGAGTAGATATAAACCTTTCAACCAGAGCAGTATTAAAGATTAGTTTGCAATGAACACTTTTTTAATATTGCATCTAACATGAAGTAACGTAATTCACAAAGTAGTAACATAATTCACTTGTATCAGTTACATCTACTTGACTTCAATTGTAGCCCAATCTGATGTTTGCAAGTTCTTAAAATTAATATGAAATTGTCTAGAATTGATGAGTTTATGATTCAGTGTTTTATTATTGACAACAATTTGCTCTTTGACATTTATGCTCTCATTGACGACAGTCAATGGTTGCAGCATGGAATCAACTTGTGGAAGTGTGAGAGAGATGGACAGGCAAAAACAATGCCGGAGTGTGAGAGAAAAGAAGCGGAGAAGGCCAAAGAATACAGTACAGTTACAAAGGACTAGGAATGGGGTGTTTCACTAAAAGGTTAAAAGTTCACTGAGATATGATTTTGCATTGAAACCAGGATGTGAAGAAGACCCAGTTTTGTTGTCTGACTGCCTCTACAACCAATAAAGGGCCTGGAATGTGAAAACTTTATGCTGTTGTTCCAACAGAACCAGGCTATGATGGTGTCAGAAAATACATTCATCTTTTGTAGTCAGTGTTTTGATGGTGGACATTTTGAGACAATTTGTAAAATCTTATAGAATGCATAACTTACAAGGTAATGGCAGGTGCAATAAAGACTATTCAAAATCAATTTCACCTACCATTCTCAGAAAATGATTTTGTAGCAGCTCAAAATAATGTCTTGTGAAACATTGATTTATCAAATTTGTCAAAGTTTAGAAGTTTACAAAAGTTAGTAGTTTGCAAAACATCAGTTCAAAGAGAGGATGTTCATTCAATTAGGCAAAAAAACTGGGATGCAATTTGGGTAGAGGGTAAGGCCATATTATGTAAAGTTAGTCACCCCCCCCCCACCCCCCACCCCCACATTCTTAACTATGCCCATTGACTTTACAAGTTTAGTAATGCATATACTCACTGATATTGGTATTAGCTTTTTTTGTGTGTACATGTATACATTGTGTACATTTCATTGTGTTTTACACCACCATAGAATAATAAAACACTGTTTTAATTATCTAAGAACACAATCTGACAAAAGTGCTGGCATTTGCAAACATAGTAAGTGAATTATGTTAATGGACATCTCCTTGTTGTTTATAACAGCTTCAGATTAAATGTAATCTAAATAAAAGTTAAATAATGTCATGTGTGACATTATGTTATGAATATAACCCTGTTAAACAAGTTAAATTAACAAACATTTTTGTAATTACTGCAAAAGTCTGATAAATAAGCATAGTTATTTGGTATTCTTGTTCATTTTAGTCAGTTAAAATGCCCATTCTTGAAGATAATACACCAAAAGATGCATTTATAGCTTTAATAGAGTTTACACACAGTTCATTGACACTTTAAGAATCTGGTGATAGTTTCAGAATTTTATATTTAACTGTCTTTATCTTGCTCTACTTGCTTCCTTATTCCATGTGAATTACGTTACCGAACATAGAAATTGTAAACCTTAAAATAAAAGGTATTATCACTGTTGGTTTCTTGTCCAATATGATTTTAAAAATCTGTTGTTGTCTATATTTTATTTGTCTATAACTTTTAAGACAACAATTGAAGCATTCACATTGCAATCAACATTGACATGAAGTTACTTTTGTAATGTTAATTGCAATGTGAATGCTCCAACTGCCCGTCACAATATGACCTGTACAGTGTTGAAAGTAATGTAAAACCCTAAATAAATAAATTAAACAGAGATTATCAGTTAGTGGTTCCTTTATTTTATTTGGATCAAGGCTTTATATTTTGTCATTTTCTGGTAGACTTATAACTTTAATGTAGGTACTGGCTACTTGATCAAAGAATTGGTGTTAGAGACAATAAAACGGCCAGCTAGCCCCTAATGGATTTCATCATAGTCTTTCAGGGGGACTTAATCTCTTTTAAGGCATGGTTATGGTGTGGCTTCCTCTATTAAAGGGTCAACATTAAAGGGAAGTTTTATACAACCCTAATTAAAGATCTAAATCTTATAGGTGACCTTTGGAAAAGAAATACATTGTTAAAATACATTCTTAAAACAACAGTGAAATTCACTGCTTGAATAGGATATATATCTTAATCTTATTACCTTGCTTGCTGTTCCGTATACATAAAGTATCATAATTTGATAACTATTTGGATGTTTAAAGTTAAAAACTTGTTTGTTTGCATTACAATTTATTTTAAATGAAAATATATATATACATATATATATATATTTTAAGTTTTTATCACATATCACATGCAACTGCTTTTGAAATTATAAAGTGATGTTAAATAGTTATCCCAGTACTGGATTGTAAACAAGTATCAAACTTTGAATATGACAAAGCCATTTAAAGTTTTAAATAACTGTTAATATGAATACATAGCACATAACACCCAACTGTTCAAGATATAAAGTCTTCATGATGATTTTAGTAATTAAGTGTATTTACTGGACCAAAAAAACAAACAATAAATACACATATTTACTGAAATTTTCACGGAATGTCCATATTTACTGACCAAATCAGTAAATTAGATTTTGGTGTTGTGTCTTAGTCTGAGTGGCAGAGATTAAACACCATAAAAGTAGAGATTGACACTTTGGGCCAAACTAGGTAATTAAAACTAGACAATATACACCACATCATTGTCTAAACTGTCTTATATTAACAGCAGTGTTTGTCAATATTTCGAAAAGCTCATGCAATTGCTTTTCTCATCAGAGGCTGAGAAACAAATCCCATTTTGGCCTGAGGTACAAAAATGCTCTCTGCCAAGAGCCTCCAGTTTATGACTCTTAACCAGCGGATTAAGCCTCTAATTGGAGGCTCAGAGGGATTAGTTCATAATGAGGCTTATTCTCATTATAAAACAATTGCAAGTTAATTAACTGATGAAATGTTCGTTACTGGAGTCATGGACTGAGTTAACAACAGATAGGCTAACTTTAAATATTTTATGACAAACATAATAACTGTTTTAATGAACTCATAAATACACAATAAGACTTCAGATAAAAATATCACAAGCCAAAATTCCTAAAAATTATCAGGATTTTATTATAAAACAAATAAATTTGTTTGTTTATCTGAACTACTTCATTATAAAAACATAATGATATGGGTGTAGAACTGTATGCTTTACAGTGTGTTAGGAAGGAAGTTTTCCTTAGATATACCATATGTGTATTTTATGTATATATTCTTGACTTCCCAAACAACTGTTTGGCAGTCAACAAAACATGTGATAGATAGTGCTCTCTTACTGTACTCCTGATGCCTGTGGTGCCTTTAATTTCCCCAAACTAGGTAATTACTTCAATACAATGTTGGGCAAAAATTAAAAGTATTTTACTTGTATATTTTACATATGCTGCATTCTTAAATATTTCACTTAAAGCACCTTGGTTACAATATGTTTTCATTGTTTTGTTGTTATTATTAAATATAAAAAAATATTAAATCTAGTTTTATCTGATCATAGTTTACAGCACATGCTAATATTATAATAAATATATGCATTAATCTTTTTTTTACCTCATGCATACATTACAAGCATCGTAGAAAAATGACTTTTTAAAACACTGCTAAATAGTCAATGAGGGAATACGGAAATATGTTGTTATGATTGTTTTACCTATTTCCAGTCTATTACTAAAAGTGTGCAGTCTTTTTAGCTGTAACATTTGGGACTTTTCTTGTCCCACAAAATCGTCTGTATTATCAAAAACACTTCTATTTTAAGAATATGTATCTTCTGTTGATATTTTTGCCTAAAAACATGCATAAGTCTGATCTTAAACCCATTTAGACCGGAAAGTGGAATGGACCGGATTCTGGTTCATAAGCTTTAGGGGATGCCCGATTATAAATAACCGGATTCTGTAAACAAAACACTTGCATTTTGATTTTAATAAATATATAAACGTTGTTATGGAGACAATAAATTGTTACAACAAAGGATGTGGACAGAAATATGATCCGTCTCAGAATAATCAAGGTTTTAAAATCAACGATCGATTGTATCTTGAGTTTAGGTACTCTGAATGAAGCGATAATAGAGGTCTTTGGAGAATATTCCAGACAACGTTTACACGATACTGTACATTATGATGCGTTCAGAAGTAGGTTGTGAGCCTGTGTACACCACTCGTGAGTTGGTACCTACCAGTGGAAAGTTTTGACCGTTTTTAACATATTCACTACCTGTGTGTTTATGTGTGGATGTAAACAAACGCACATTACAAAGAGAAAGAAATAAAAGCAATCACAATATTTCGATATCCAGCATGTAAAACATGTATATGTCATTAGTTATACCTTTCCTGAAGTTTATTTACAAAATCCAGAGCATTCAAACACTTTATTTGACATGTTTTTACAATGAAAGCATGTGCATTTTCCATCTTTGTTGCCATTAGAGGTGAAGGTCACAAATTGGAAAGTTTCTGGAGGCACCCAATTCACGAGTGTTAAATACGACCCGTGAGACCGTTCTTGACAAATTTACAGGCTGTGAGCTCGTATTTACGGCCGGTAAAAATGCTGCATTAGCCTGTTTAGACTTTAGTGAAAATTTAAACGCTGTAGGTTCAGAACAGTCACTGACGGATCAGAAAACAATCATTTTCAGAACTGCCAATGGAAATGATTGACAAATTATTTTAAGACAGTTATTGGCAATGTCAATGTTAATAATATATGAATTTGGCATTTGGTTGTCATTGGCAATGCTCATGAATTTCAACAAAATACACATTTTATCCCCTAAAAGTATTTTGTAAAGTATTTTGTAAAAGACAGAAAGATTTTTAACATTTATTTAAAAAAATAGTAAAACGCCATATATTTTAATTATGGATCTTTGTTTTAATCTATTTTCACCGATAGCAAGCTTTAATTCAACAGCCAATATATTAGTATGTGTACATAGGTTATCAAATACGTAAAATATTTAAATATTGATGTGACGGTTCTGAAATCTACAGAATTATGATCCGTTCTTGCCGGTTCTGAAGACAATCTGAAATTTAAAATGTTGAAAACCATGTTCTCTGCGAAACATATGTTTTATTAAGTTTCTTACAATTAAGTTCTAAATTGCTTCATAAAAATTTCTTTCAAAGTGATGCACAGGTGGACGCAAAGATAAACTGTAAACGAAGATAAACGTCTTCAGAGTTTGGCATATCTTATAGCAGTCTGCTGTAAGATATTTGAATCCTTTTACAAAGATTTGACCCCCAACCCTGCTATTAGCAGCTTTGTAAAAGGATTCAAATCCTTATCCTTTGAACTTTTTAAAATCCAAATCAAATCAAAATCCTTTCATTTTCAAAAGGATTTAAATCAAAATCCTTTTTTGAAAAAGGAATTAAAATCCTTTAGAAAAAATATGTTTGAATGAACTATGGGCATTTATTGGAACTTGAACTGTATTCACACATAAAAAGGCATAGCCTCACATCACCATAAACAATATCATTAATTCATTTACTAACTACAAAGATTTATGTACAATTGATGAAAAAAAATTTCAAAAATGTGTTTTTTACCTTTTGGAATTGGAAGGTAGGGGATATTTACCCAACGGCTGTGTACACTAGATCAGTTTCACTGCTAGCGTACCCAACAGTTGTGTACGCAAGATCTTTTTCACTGCTAGTGTACCCAACAGTTGTGTACACTAGCAGTGATACTGGTCTAGCATACCCAACGGTTGTATACCCAAGATCTATATCGCTGCTAGTAGTGGTGGGATCGCCAGCTAAAATGGCAGATTGAGCATCAACTGTTAGAAGCGAGTTGAACTCGAGTTAAACTCGAGTAATTTTCGGATAAAGTATTTCGTTTGTTAACCAATAATATTGAAAATATTTTACAAAACCGTACATGAGCTGAAACTTTGACCTGGAAATGGCTTTCGTGATATAATTTAAGTTAAATCTTTACTTATTTAAGCTAGAATAAAGTAAAAATGCAATATATTTTTGAAAATTTTGGATATGTCTGTTGTTTTGGTGAAGTGTCAGCCTTAGATGGTGAAAATATTGACGTTTTCGAAAACTCGAGTTTCACTTGCGCAGATCGATATCACCCCTTATTATCGCCCATCGAGTTACAACCCGAGTTTCAGTCAACTCGTCCCAGCACTGCTAGCGTACCCAACGGCTGGGTACATACACTACCCAGTGTAATCAATTCCACATCCAAAATCCTTTTTTCGCAAAAGGATTTCAAATCCTTTAAAAATTGTGTTGCAACAGTCCTTTAAAAAAAGGATTTGACCCCAACCCTGTCTTATAGTGGTATATATGCTTATATTTGAAAAATTCTGAAGAACGTTTATCTTTGTGTACACCTGTATTTGTACTAATGTCATGTGATTGTTCTTTGTTCTTTTGTACTCTATATTCTTTTCTGCAGATTCCTGTACATATCATTCTGGAGTACCAGTATTCCATGATGCATTGAAAGGATGGTCCTGTTGCAAAAAGAGAAGCACAGATTTTACAGAGTTTCTCAATATTCCAGTCAGTATAGCATCAGTTCTTCAAATGTTATTTTTTGTTCATATTTAAGCGTCCCTTGCGGGACGCTTGTTTGTGTATGGGAGAGCTTCAGGCTCCGCCGGCTCCACATTTTGTTTTCCTTATAACTCTGTAACTGTTAGGCGGATTCTTTTCAAATTTGGCAGGTTTAGGCAGTAGCCTTGGGGAATTTTTTTGAATATGCTGCAGTGACATTTCAACCAATCAGAGAGGTCACATGACCAAAAATGTCTTTTTTCGATGGGGAAGCTTGTCCGGATGATAACTTGAAAGGAATTTTATCAATTCACCTGAAACTTGGCAAATACATTCATTCTATTAAAATCTGGAAATCATTAGATTTTGGCATTGATTGGTCAATAAATGGCCGAGTAATTAATGATTAATGAATCATTACGAATTTTCCAAATAAGGAAAACACAAAAATCTTATATCTCGAAAACCGTGCTAGATAGAGCGATTTCGACGAAATTTTTGACCCGCAGGGTATCTCTGCGGAGTAGTTTTCCCAATTTTCAAAAAATTTTGTCTCGCCCAAAATGGCGGCCATTTTGAATTTTCGAAATTTTCGCAAAAATTGCAAAACACAAAAATGCTTATATCTCAAAAACCGTGCTAGATAGAGCAATTTCGACAAAATTTTTGATCCGCAGGATATCTCTGCGGAGTACTTTTCCCAATTTTCCAAAAATTTTTGTCTCGCCCAAAATGGCGGCCATTTTGAATTTTCGAAATTTTCGCAAAAATGCTTATATCTCGAAAACCGTGCTAGATAGAGCGATTTCGACGAAATTTTTGACCCACAGGGTATCTCTGCAGAGTAGTTATCCCAATTTTGAAAAAAATTTTATCTCGCCAAAAATGGCGGCCATTTTGAATTTTCGAATTTTTCGCAAAAATTGCAAAACATAAAAATGCTTATATCTCGAAAACCCTGCTAGATAGAGCGATTTCGACGAAATTTTTGACCCACAGGGTATATCTGCAGAGTAGCCATGCCAATTTTCAAAAAAATTTTATCTTGCCAAAATTGGCGGCCATTTTGAATTTTCGAATTTTTCGCAAAAATTGCAAAACATAAAAATGCTTATATCTCATAAACCCTGCTAGATAGAGCGATTTCGACGAAATTTTTGACCCGCAGGGTATCTCTGCAGAGTAGCCATGCCAATTTTCAAACAAAAAATTTCTCGCAAAAAATGGCGGCCATTTTGAATTTTCGAATTTTTCGCAAAATTGCAAAACACAAAAATGCTTATATCTCGAAAACCGTGCTAGATAGAGCGATTTCGACGAAATTTTTGACCCACAGGGTATCTCTGCAGAGTAGCCATGCCAATTTTCAAAAAAATTTTATCTTGCCAAAAATGACGGCCATTTTGAATTTTCGAATTTTTGCGCAAAAATTGCAAAACACAAAAATGCTAATATTTCGAAAACCGTGCTACATAGAGCGATTTCAACGAAATTTTTTATCTTCAGGGTATCTCTGCAGAGCAGCTATCCCAAAGAGCTTTCACTTGGTGAAGTTTCAGACCCATAGCTAATTGCTCACCTACTCAAAAAGAGTAAATGCGAATTACCTCTAAAAGTATTGCAGATGGCCAATTTTTCTCAAATAACTCATTCACCTACTTTTGGAAGAGCTTTCACATGGTGAAGTTTCAGACCCATAGCCAATTACTCACCTACTCAAAATGAGTAAATGTGAATTATCTCTAAAAGTATTGCAGATAGCCAATTTTTCTCAAATAACTCATTTACCTACTTTTGGGAGAGCTTTCACATGGTGAAGTTTCAGACCCATAGCTAATTATTTACCTACTCAAAATGAGTAAATGCTAATTATCTGTAAAAGTATTGCGGATACCCAATTTTTATCAAATAACTCATTCATCTACTTGTGGGAGAGCTTTCACATGGTGAAGTTTCAGACCCATAGCTAATTACTCACCTACTCAAAATGAGTAAATGCGAATTATCTCTAAAAGTATTGCAGATAGCCAATTTTTCTCAAATAACTCATTCACCTACTTTTGGGAGAGCTTTCACTTGGTGAAGTTTCAGACCCATAGCTAATTACTCACCTACTCAAAATGAGTAAATGCGTATTATCTCTAAAAGTATTGCAGATAGCCAATTTTTGTCAAATTAATCATTCACCTACTTTTGGGAGAGCTTTCACTTGGTGAAGTTTCAGACCCATAGCTAATTACTCACCTACTCAAAATGAGTAAATGCGAATTATCTCTAAAAGTATTGCAGATAGCCAATTTTTATCAAATAACTCATTCACCTACTTTTGGGAGAGCTTTCACTCTGTGAAGTTTCAGACCCATAGATAATTATTCACCTACTCAAAATGAGTAAATGTGAATTATCTCTTAATAGTATTGCAGATAGCCAATTTTTCTCAAATAACTCATTCACCTACTTTTGGAAGACCTTTCACACACGAAAATGAAAAATTGTGAATATCTCGGAAAAGCTATTTCTTCTGCTTTAATGCTCGGTGGGAGATACACACCACGGCAGTGGTCTTGACAAAAATTTTTGTCTCCCCAAAAATGGTGGCCATTTTGAATTTTCAAAGTTTTTGCAAAACACAAAAATGCTTATATCTCGAAAACCGTGCTATATGGAGCGAACTCAACAAAATTTTGGACCTGCTGGGTATCTCTGCAGAGTAGCCATGCCAATTTTCAAAATATTTTTGTCTCGCCAAATATAGCGGACATTTTTAATTTTTTTATTTTTTGCAAAACACAAAAATGCTTATATCTTGAAAACCGTACTAGATAGAGCAGACTGCGCTGACTTTGGTTGCCACAACAGTATAAGGCTAGAAACGAAGCATTTTCTTAATACTTTAGCACTCACCTTTATATCCTTTTTGGGACGCTTTGTTTTTGCTATGCAAAAACATTATCTTTTTTTTTTGCGAGCGATCCTCTAGTTATTGCTGCAGTTAGCTGAATCCTAGTACTCTGCTTTTGCTTTGTTGTAGAAACAGCGGGAAACTCTTGCATTCTTGCACGAGAACTTACATTTCCCAATTTTTATACCTCATTGTGGCTGATATGTTATTCAGACACTAAAAGCCTGTAAATTTGATCTAATATTTTACATTTTAATCTTTGTATGAGGTAAAATGGAGTTTATTAACTTTTTTATATTGTGATTCATGTAGAACAATGTCTACATCTTTACGATAACAGTGACTGGCAAAAAACGGATTTCATTTGTTTGTCCCAGGTAACTGTTCCTACAGCGTGTGTTGGTATTTTAACTATTTTTTCACCTGTGTCTTCCATCTGAACAGGTGGGGCTGCCAACCTTGTCAGGGCCAGATTACAACTAAAATGTGGAAGAATTTTGAACATGGCAAGGAATTTTCCTTGGAGGACTTAGTTAAGCAACACCATGGTGTGACTTTGACATTTGGAGTGGGAACATTTTTATCTCCCACCCGGCTCGCCGGCGGGAGATTATAATTTGCACCATGTGTGTGCGGGCGTGCGTGGGTCACACAGTTTTCTCTGAAACTACTACAGTTACACATTTTTGGTAAATTACTTGTCCTAATGAATTTTTACGCTCTTCAAAATTGTTTTGGTTTGGTGAACTTTGGCCTACTTTTGAGTGAGTAATAGCACTTTTACCCAATATAATTATATGGCTTATAACTGTCAAACTATTGCATTTAGAGTATTTTGTTGCAATATGTTGTTCGGCTACTTTCTCCACAGCTACAACATGGTCAGTAGTTTGGAAGTGTATCTCCATAGCTAAGTCAGTAATAGCTACTTTGTCAATTTTTAATGATAACCATAATGAGTAAATGGCTTATATCTTCAAAAGTATTGCAGCTACACAATTTCTCTCAAATATGTTGTTCATCTACTTTTTGTGAACTGTAACATATTGAAGTTTCACAACTGTTGCTCAATGTACAAGTGAGTAATGGCTACTTTATTGCTACTTTTAGTGAAAATGTGAAAAATCACAAATATCTCACAAACCATAAGAGCAAAATGAGTAAATGCTAATTATCTCTAAAACTATTGCGGATATCCAATTTTTATCAAATAACTCATTCATCTACTTTTGGGAGAGCTTTCACATGGTGAAGATTCAGACCCGTAGATAATTACTCACCTACTCAAAATGAGTAAATGCGAATTATCTCTTAAAAGTATTGCAGATAGCCAATTTTTCTCAAATAACTCATTCACCTACTTTTGGAAGAGCTTTCACATGGTGAAGTTTCAGACCCGTAGCTAATTACTCACCTACTCAAAATGAGTAAATGTGAATTATCTGTAAAAGTATTGCAGATAGCCAATTTTTCTCAAATAACTCATTCACCTACTTTTGGGAGAGCTTTCACTTGGTGAAGTTTCAGACCCGTAGCTAATTATTCACCTACTCAAAATGAGTAAATGCTAATTATCTCTAAAAGTATTGCGGATACCTAATTTTTATCAAATAACTCATTCATCTACTTTTGGCAGAGCTTTCACATGATGAAGTTCCACACCCGTAGGTAATTACTCCCCTACTCAAAATGAGTAAATGCGAATTATCTCTTAAAAGTATTGCAGATAGCCAATTTCTCTCAGATAACTCATTCATCTACTTTTGGGAGAGCTTTCACATGGTGAAGTTTCAGACCCGTAGCTAATTACTCACCTACTCAAAATGAGTAAATGCGAATTATCTCTTAAAATTATTGCGGATAGCCAATTTTTCTCAAATAACTCATTCACCTACTTTTGGAAGAGCTTTCACATGGTGAAGTTTCAGACCCATAGGTAATTACTCACCTACTCAAAATGAGTAAATGCTAATTATCTCTAAAACTATTGCGGATACCCAATTTTTATCAAATAACTCATTCATCTACTTTTGGTAGAGCTTTCACATGGTGAAGTTTCAGACCTGTAGATAATTACTCGCCTAGTCAAAATGAGTAAATGCGAATTATCTCTTAAAAGTATTGAAGATAGCCAATTTTTCTCAAATAACTCATTCACCTACTTTTGGAAGAGCTTTCAGATGGTGAAGTTTCAGACGCGTAGCTAATTACTCACCTACTCAAAATGAGTAAATGCGAATTATCTCTAAAAGTATTGCAGATAGCCAATTTTTCTCAAATAACTCATTCATCTACTTTTGGAAGAGCTTTCAGATGGTGAAGTTTCAGACCCGTAGCTAATTACTCACCTACTCAAAATGAGTAAATGCGAATTATCTCTTAAAAGTATTGCAGATAGCCAATTTTTCTCAAATAACTCATTCATCTACTTTTGGGAGAGCTTTCACTTGGTGAAGTTTCAGACCCGTAGCTAATTATTCACCTACTCAAAATGAGTAAATGTTAATTATCTCTAAAAGTATTGCGGATACCCAATTTTTATCAAATAACTCATTCATCTACTTTTGGGAGAGCCTTCACATAATGAAGTTCCAGACCCGTAGGTAATTACTGACCTACTCAAAATGAGTAAATGCGAATTATCTCAAAGTATTGCAGGTAGCCAATTTTTCTCAAATAACTCATTCATCTAGTTTTGGGAGAGCTTTCACATGGCGAAGTTTTAGACCCGTAGCTAATTATATATGCTAC
This sequence comes from Sabellastarte sp. h YS-2021, assembly GCA_964017235.1. NCBI lineage: Eukaryota > Metazoa > Annelida > Polychaeta > Sabellida > Sabellidae > Sabellastarte > Sabellastarte sp. h YS-2021. The sequence continues at coordinate 68,192,156 of OZ024927.1, forward strand.
GTTCAGTGAAAATGTGAAAAATCACAAATATCTCACAAACCATAAGAGATAGAGCAATTTAGAGCGAATTTTTGAGCCACAGGGTAGTACAACGGTATCCTATGCTGTTGGGTTTGATGAACTTTGGCCTACTTTTGACTGAGTAATAGCACTTTTACCTAATATAATTATATGGCTTATAGCTCTCAAACTATTGCATTTAGAGTATTTTGTTCCAATATGTTGTTCGGCTACTTTCTCCACAGCTACAACATGGTCAGTAGTTTGGAAGTGTATCTCCATAGCTAAGTGAGTAATAGCTACTTTGTCAATTTTTAATGATAACTATAATGAGGAAATGGCTTATATCTTCAAAAGTATTGCGGCTACACAATTTCTCTCAAATATGTTGTTCATCTACTTTTTTGTGAACTGTAACATGTTTAAGTTTTACAACAGTTGCTCAATGTACAAGTGAGTAATAGCTACTTTATTGCTACTTTTAGTGAAAATGTGAAAAATCACAAATATCTTGCACACTGTAAGAGATAGAGCAATTTCGAGCGATTTTTTGACCCACAGGACAGTAAAAGAGTATCCTATTATACTGGGTTTGGTGACCTTTGGCCTACATTTGAGTGAGTAATAGCACTTTACCTAATATAATTATATGGCTTATAACTTCCACACTATTACATTTACAGTATTTTGTTCCAATATGTTGTTAAACTACTTCTCCACAGCTACAACATGGTCAGTAGTTTGGAAGTGTATCTCCATAGCTAAGTGAGTAATAGCAACTTTTTCAATTTTTAATGATAACCGTAATGAGTAAATGGCTTATATCTTCAAAAGTATTGCAGCTACACAATTTCTCTCAAATATGTTGTTCATCTACTTTTTTGTGAACTGTAACATATTTAAGTTTTGCAACTGTTGCCCAGTGTACAAGTGAGTAATGGCTACTTTATTGCTACTTTTAGTGAACATGTGAAAAATCACAAATATCTCGCAAACTGTAAGAGATAGAGCAATTTCGAGTGAATTTTTGACCCACAGGGCAGTACAAGAGTATCCTATTGTACTGGATTTGGTGACCTTTGGCCTACATTTGAGTGAGTAATAGCACTTTACCTAATATAATTATATGGCTTATAACTTCCAGACTATTACATTTAGAGTATTTTGTTCCAATATGTTGTGCAGCTACTTTCTCCACAGCTACAACATGGTCGGTTGTTTGTAAGTGTATCTCCATAGCTAAGTGAGTAAGAGCTACTTTGTCAATTTTTAATGATAACCGTAATGATTAAATGGCTTATATCTTCAAAAGTATTGCAGCTACACAATTTCTCTCAAATTTGTTGTTCATCTATTTTTTACCCGACAGCCCATGGTGTCCGGATGGGCGGGCAGGCGACGGGAAAAAGTTTGTCCAGACTGTATCTCACAAACCGTAAGGTGTAGGGAGTTGGTACTTGGTAGGGACATTCGTTAGGATGTGTAGGTGTGCAACGTCATAGTCTGACCCTTATTTGACCTTTGACCTTGTTGCAGTGACCTTGAGTTTGAAGATCTTGTCCAAGCTATATCTCGGAAACCGTAAGGTGTAGGAAGTTGATACTTGGTAGGAACATTGGTTAGGGGATGTAGGTGTGCAACGTCATGGTCTGACCTTGATTTGACCCTTGACCTGGCTGTAGTGACCTTGACCTATAAAATCTTGTCTGGGCTATTTAATGCTCGGCGGGAGATACACACCGCGGCAGTGGTCTTGTTTACTTTAAACTTGAGGCTCTTGTCCGGGGCCAGATCTTCACTGTAGTATGGTGGAAGAAGTTCAAACTAGACATTGATATTCCTTGGGAGATGAAGTTATGCAAACATCCTGCAGTGACTACTCTTGCTGGGTTATCAACATCTCCTTGGTTTTGGACTTTCCCTTTTTGACTCCAGTGCAATTTTCAACCATATATAAATGCATTTATTGTTATGTGATCTTAGTGTGACTTGTGAGCTTGGTTGTGCCAGATCGTTTTGGACTGGCACATTTGAGTCATATTTCTCCTATTACAAAACATATATGGAATGCTGTACTGATAATTGTATTCCCGGACAAAAGTTGGGGATACTTAGGATGGTCACACGGCTGCTGTCGCCGCCACCGCAGAGATTTCCTTTCGGACAGGATAACTTAAAAAATATTTTAGTTAGACCTTTCAAATTTGGTATGTGGGTATATATCGACAATGCCACGAATGCTATTGTTTTGTGACCTTGACCTTCAATTTCAAGGTCACTGGTGGCCTCTTAAAAGTCAGATTTTGGCCCTTTTTTCACATTTTGGCCCAGTTCTCATATACAGAAAGTTAGATCATCCTATGGGTGGTATGTATAATACATATAATACATATATATGTCCTCTGTAAGCATGCAGAAATTTGACCTTGAAGCTCTTCATTGAAGGTCATCCACAGACCTTTTTTGGCCTTTTTGGAGATATTTTCACACTTAATGAAAAAAAATATTATAGCTACCCTCCTCAAATTTACAGGATATATTTATAACCATAAAATCTTGCCTGGGAATATTTTTGGCCTCATATTGAAAAACAAGATGGCTGCCAAAGGTGTTTTTTCGACTTTCTACAAGGACTTTTGTTGGCCATCTAGAGCAAAGGGTATTATAGGTAGAGATCTCGAATTCACAGGATATGTTTCCCATTACAAAATCTTGACTGGGAATATTTTTGGCGTCATTTTGAAAAACAAGATGGCCACCATGGGCGTTTCTTGCTCAGTCATGAAAAGTGCTTATATCTCCCTTATTATTGGTCCTAGAGGCTTGGTATGTCAAGCCAACCTATAGGAAATCATGGGCTGGGAATCTTTTGATGTGGTCAGATTTGAGCTTGGGCCCCTCCTTCAAGGTCGAATGAGGACACCCAAACTTAAAAGTGCTTATATCTCACTTATTATTGATCCTAGAGGTTTGCAATGTGAAACCAACATATAGGAAATCATGGGCTGGGAATCTTTTGGTTTGGTCAGATTTGACCTTGGACCCCTCTTTCAAGGTCAAACAAGGATAGTCAAACCTAAAAGTGCATATAACTCGCTTATTATTGGTCGTAGAGGTTTGGGATGGTAAACCAACTTGTAGGAAATCATGAACTGGGAATCTTTTGGTGTGGTCAGATTTGACCTTGGACCCCTCTTTCAAGGTCAAACGAGGATAGCCAAACTTAAAAATGCTCATAACTCGCTTATTATTGGTCGTACAGGTTTGGGATGGCAAACCAACTTACATGAAATCATGGGCTGGGATTCTTTTTATGTAGTCAGATTTGAGCTTGGACCCCTGCTTCAAGGTCAAACAAGGATACCCAAACTTAAAAGTGCTTATATCTTGCTTATTATTGGTCCTAGAGGTTTGCAATGTGAAACCAAACTATAGGAAATCATGGGCTTGGAATTTTATGATGTGGTCAGATTTGACATTAGGCCCTTCCTTTGAGGTCAAACGAGGATAGCAAAATCTAAAGTGCTTATAAATCGCTTTTTCTTGGTCCTAGAGGTTTGTAATGTGAAAGCATCCGATGGGAAATTATGCGCTAGGAATCTTTTGATGTGATCAGATTTGAGATTTTGGCCCCTCTTTCAAGATCAAATGAGGATAGCCAAAGTTAAAAGTGCTTATAACTCGCTTATTCATGTTCCTAGAAGTTTGCAATGTCACACCAACCTCTTGGAAATCATGAGCTAAGAATCTTTTGATGTGGTCAGATTTTACCTTGGGCTCCTCCTTCAAGATTAAGCGATGGTTGATTGGTGAGTTTTCTTTCTGGTGGATACAATTTGCATCGGTTCTCCGATGCGCTACGTCTAGTTACATTTGTATCTTTCATTAAGCAAACATTTTGTTTACTTAGTGTCAGTACAAGTTGCTCCCATAAACACTTAGGCTCGCTCCCCACAGGGATATATTTGTGTCAACCATAATATTCTGTATGTCACGCTTCAACCATGTCCCATCTGGGGATACACTGTGTTGAGGCGGAGTCTCTAGTTTCAGATTTGACCTTTTACCACTCCTTCAAGGTCAGTTGTGGTTCTTCATACGTATAATGGCCTATATCTCCCTTGTTATTGATCATAGATGTTTTGGATGTGAAGACAACCTATAGGAAATCATGTGCCCCAAATCTTTTGGTGGGGTCAGATTTGACCTTAGATCCCTCCTTCAAGGTCGAATGTGGTCCTTGATACCTCTAATGGTCTGTATCTCCCTTATTATTCGTCGTAGAGGTTTTGGATGTGTAGACAACTTATAGGAAATCATGTGCCACAAATCTTTTCATGGAGTCAGATTTGACCTTGGACCCCTCCTTCAAGGTTGAATGTGGAACTTGATACCTATGATGGACTATATCTCCCCTATTATTGGTCATAGAGGTTTTGGATGTGAAGACAACTTATAGGATATCATGTGCCCCGAATCTTTTGGTGGGGTCAGATTTGACATAAACCTCTGTATGTCACGCTTCGACCATGTCCCGTCCGGGGATACACTGTGTCGAGACACAATATCTAGTTAGATGTACTTCTAATGTGTATTCAAATTGAATGAAAGTTCCACATTGGACAATTATTTTGTACCATTTGCTCATACAAGCTTAAAGAAATACATTTTAATTCCTTGGTAGTATTGATGAAATTCAAGTACATTTTAATAATGTTATCACGTCAAACCTCTTTTAAATGGTAAATTGTTACTAGTGAAAATTATGGTACAATTTCATTGTTAAGCATATTATAAAAATGTCATTCATATTTGCTTTGAATGATATGGTAAATGTGGCTATCTATGGAATAATTTGCTTTTTACCCCACAGTCTTTAAGAGCTGTCAGGGTATTGTTTTCACCCGAGACATTCAGATGGGCGAGCATGCTGTCTGGTAGGCGGCAGGAAACAGCTTGTCTGGACTGTATCTCAGAAACCATAAGGTGTAGGAAGTTAATTGGTTGTGGAAGTAGGTGTGCAACATCAATGTGTGACCTTGATTTGACCTTTAACCTTACCATAGTGACCTTGAGTTTGAAAATCTTCTCCAGGCTATATCTAAGAAACGGTAAGGTGTAATTAGTTGATAATTGTTAGGGACATTGGTTAGGGGTTTAGTTGTGCAACGCTATGGTGTAACCTTCATTTGGCGTTTGACCTTGCTGTAGTGACCTTCAGTTTGAAACTCTTGTCCGGGCTATATCTCAGAAACCATAAGATATAAGAAATTGATACATGGTAGGGATATTGGTTAGGGGTGCAGGGGTGCAACATCATGGTGTGATCTTGATTTGACCTTTGACCTTGCTGTATTGACCTTGACATTTAAAATCTTGTCTAGGCGATATTTCAGGAAGTTGATAATTGCTAGGGACATTTGTTAGTGGTGTAAGTGTGCAATGTCCTGGTGTGACCTTGATTTGACCTTTGCCGTAGTGACCTTGAACTTTAAAATTTTGTCTTGGCTATAACTCGGAAACCGTAAGGTGTAGAAAGTTGATATTTGTCAGGGAAATTAGAGGATGTAGGTGAGCAACGACCTTGTTGTAGTGACCTTGATCTTTAAAATCTTGTTTGGGCCATATCTCAGAAACTGTAAGGTGTAGAAAGTTAATTTTTGGATGCTTTGTTGGTTGGGCAGATCAGGTATGCTAAGTCATGTTGTGATCTTTAACCATTGCTTTGCCAAAGTGTGTTGACCTGCCATTATTATCTCCCGCCGGGCTTTAGCCCGGGAGGGAGATTATGAAATGATGCCTGTGTGTGCGTGCGTGTGTGCGTGCGTTAGTTAGTCACGCAGATTCCTCCAAAACTACTACAGCTACAGATCTTTTGTAAATTAATTGTCCCAATGAATTTTCACGCCCTCGAAAATTGTTTTGGTTTTATGGACTTAGGCCTAAAGATAACTGAGTAATAGCTATCTTAGCTACTTGGAGTAAAGGGCTCATAACTCAAAAACTATTGCAGTAACAACTTTTTCTTCAAATATGTTGTTCAGCTACTTTGTCCTTAGCTATAAGATGGTACATAGTTTGGGGTCCCATTGCATGCCATAAGTGAGTAATAGCTATTTTCTCATTTGTAGCTAAATAACAAAAGGAGTAAATGTCAAATATCTTCAAAAGTATTAGAGTTACAGAAATCTTTTCAAATATGTTGTTCATCTACTTTTTGGTAAGCTATCACATAGTAAAGTTTCAGACCTGTTGCACCGTGGATAGCTGAGTAATAGCTACTTTGAAATTCTGACTGTTGAGTAAAGCCATTGTAACTCCAAAACTATTGCAGTTAGAGTGTTTTCCTAAAATATGTTGTTCAGCTACTTTGTCCTTAGCTATAAGATGGTACATACTTTGGGGTTCTATTGCATGCCATAAGTGAGTAATAGCTATTTTCTCATTTGTAGCTAAATAACAAAAGAAGTAAATGCCAAGTATCTTCAAAAGTATTACAGTTACAGAAATCTTTTCAAATATGTTATTCATCTACTTTTGGGTAAGCTATCACATAATAAAGTTTCAGACCTGTTGCACCGTGGATAGCTGAGTAATAGCTACTTTCAAATTCCGACTGTTGAGTAAAGCCATTGTATCTCCAAAACTATTGCAGTTAGAGTGTTTTCCTAAAATATGTTGTTCAGCTACTTTGTCCTTAGCTATAAGATGGTACATAGTTTGGGGTTCTATTGCATGCCATAAGTGAGTAATAGCTATTTTCTCATTTGTAGCTAAATAACAAAAGAAGTAAATGCCAAATATCTTCAAAAGTATTAAGAGTTACAGAAATCTTTTCAAATATGTTATTCATCTACTTTTGGGTAAGCTATCACATAGTTAAGTTTCAGACCTGTTGCACCATGGATAGCTGAGTAATAGCTACTTTCAAATTCCGACTGTTGAGTAAAGCCATTGTATCTCCAAAACTATTGCAGTTACAGTGTTTTCCTAAAATATGTTGTTCAGCTACTTTGTCCTTAGCTATAAGATGGTACATACTTTGGGGTTCTATTGCATGCCATAAGTGAGTAATAGCTATTTTCTCATTTGTAGCTAAATAACAAAAGAAGTAAATGTCAAATATCTTCAAAAGTATTAAAGTTAGGGAAATCTTTTCAAATATGTTGTCCATCTACTTTTTGGTAAGCTATCACATAGTAAAGTTTCAGACCTGTTGAACCTTTGATAGCTGAGTAATAGCTACTTTCAAATTCCGACGGTTGAGTAAAGCCATTGTAACTCCAAAACTATTGCAGTTAGAGTGTTTTCCTAAAATATGTTGTTCAGCTACTTTGTCCTTAGCTATATGATGGTACATAGTTTGGGGTTCTATTGCATGCCATAAGTGAGTAATAGCTATTTTCTCATTTGTAGCTAAATAACAAAAGAAGTAAATGTCAAATATCTTCAAAAGTATTAAAGTTAGGGAAATCTTTTCAAATATGTTGTCCATCTACTTTTTGGTAAGCTATTACATAGTAAAGTTTCAGACCTGTTGAACCTTTGATAGCTGAGTCATAGCTACTTTCAAATTCCGACTGTTGAGTAAAGCCATTGTATCTCCAAAACTATTGCAGTTAGAGTGTTTTCCTAAAATATGTTGTTCAGCTACTTTGTCCTTAGCTATAAGATGGTACATAGTTTGGGGTTCTATTGCGTGCCATAAGTGAGTAATAGCTATTTTCTCATTTGTAGCTAAATAACAAAAGAAGTAAATGTCAAATATCTTCAAAAGTATTAAAGTTAGGGAAATCTTTTCAAATATGTTGTCCATCTACTTTTTGGTAAGCTATCACATAGTAAAGTTTCAGACCTGTTGAATCTTTGATAGCTGAGTAATAGCTACTTTGAAATTCTGACTGTTGAGTAAAGCCATTGTAACTCCAAAACTATTGCAGTTAGAGTGTTTGCCTAAAATATGTTGTTCAGCTACTTTGTCCTTAGCTATAAGATGGTACATAGTTTGGGGTTCTATTGCATGCCATAAGTGAGTAATAGCTATTTTCTCATTTGTAGCTAATTGAGAGCTTTCACTTGGTGAAGTTTCAGACCCTTAGCTAATTACTCACCTACTCAAAATGAGTAAATGCGAATTATCTCCAAAAGTATTGCAGATAGCCAATTTTTCTCAACTCATTCACCTACTTTTGGAAGAGCTTTCACATGGTCAAGTTTCAGACCCGTAGCTAATTACTCAAAATGAGTAAATGCTAATTATCTCTAAAAGTATTGCAGATAGCCAATTTTTCTCAAATAACTCATTCACCTACTTTTGAGAGAGCTTTCACTTGGTGAAGTTTCAGACCCGTAGCTAATTATTCACCTACTCAAAATGAGTAAATGCAAATTATCTGTAAAAGTATTGCAGATAGCCAATTTTTCTCAAATAACTCATTCACCTACTTTTGGAAGAGCTTTCACTTGGTGAAGTTTCAGACCCGTAGCTAATTACTCACCTGCTCAAAATGAGTAAATGCGAATCATCTCTAAAAGTATTGCAGATAGCCAATTTTTCTCAAATAACTCATTCACCTACTTTTGAGAGAGCTTTCACTTGGTGAAGTTTCAGACCTGTAGCTAATTATTCACCTACTCAAAATGAGTAAATGCTAATTATCTCTAAAAGTATTGCAGATAGCCAATTTTTCTTAAATAACTCATTCACCTACTTTTGAAAGAGCTTTCACTTCGTGAAGTTTCAGACCCGTAGCTAATTATTCACCTGCTCAAAATGAGTAAATGCTAATTATCTCTAAAATTATTACAGATAGACAACTTTTCTCAAATAACTCGTTCATCTACTTTTGGGAGAGCTTTCACTTGGTAAAGTTTCAGACCTATAGCTAATTATTCACCTGCTGAAAATGAGTAAATGCTAATTATCTCTAAAAGTATTGCAGGTAGCCAATTTTTCTCAAATAACTCCTTCACATACTTTTGGAAGAGCTTTCACATGGTCAAGTTTCAGATCCGTAGCTAATTACTCACCTACTCAAAATGAGTAAATACGAATTATCTCTAAAAGTATTGCAGATAGCCAATTTTCTCAGATAACTCATTCACCTACTTTTGGGAGAGCTTTCACATGGTGAAATTTCAGACCCATAGCTAATTACTCACCAACTCAAAATGAGTAAATGCTAATTATCTCTAAAAGTATTGCAGATAGCCAATTTTTCTCAAATAACTCATTCACCTACTATTGGGAGAGCTTTCACTTGGTGAAGTTTCAGACCCGTAGCTAATTGTTCACCTACTCAAAATGAGTAAATGCTAATTATCTCTAAAAGTATTGCGGATAGCCAATTTTTCTCATATAACTCATTCACCTACTTTTGGGAGAGCTTTCACTTGGTGAAGTTTCAGACCTGTAGCTAATTACTCACCTACTCAAAATGGGTAAATGCTAATTATCTCTAAAAGGATTGCAGATAGCCATTTTTTGTCAAATAACTCATTCACCTACTTTTAGGAGAGCTTTCACTTGGTGAAGTTTCAGACCCATAGCTAATTACTCACCTGCTCAAAATGAGTAAATGCTAATTATCTCTAAAAGTATTGCGGATAGCCAATTTTTCTCAAATAACTCATTCACCTACTTTTGGGAGAGCTTTCACATGGTGAAGTTTCAGCCCCATAGCTAATTACTCACCTGCTCAAAATGAGTAAATGCTAATTATCTCTAAAAGTATTGCAGATAGCCAATTTTTCTCAAATAACTCATTCATCTACTATTGGGAGAGCCATCACTTGGTGAAGTTTCAGACCCGTAGCTAATTATTCACCTACTCAAAATGAGTAAATGCTAATTATCCCTAGAAGTATTGCGGATAGCCTTCACATGGTGAAGTTCCAGACCCGTAGGTAATTACTCACCTACTCAAAATGAGTAAATGCTAATTATCTCTAAAAGTATTGCAGATAGCCAATTTTTCTCAAATAAGTCATTCACCTACTTTTGGGACAGCTTTCACTTGGTGAAGTTTCAGACCTGTAGCTAATTACTCACCTACTCAAAATAAGTAAATGCCTATTATCACTAAAAGTATTGCAGATAGCCAGTATTTCTCAAATAACTCATTCACCTACATTTTGGAGAAGTTTCACATGCTTAAGTTTTTTTATGAATTTTTAAAATAAATTTTAATACATTAAAATTAATTAAATCATGCACTAAATCGATTATAACTTGAAAAGTACTGCATTTAGAGCACTTTGTGCAAATATGTTATGCAGCTACTTTTGGGTCAGCTATAACATAGTAAAATTTCAGACCTGTAGCTCATGGCATAGCTGAATAATAACTACTTTTAGGTTATCACTGTTGGGTAAATCGCTTATAACTTGAAAACTTTTGCATTTACATTATTTAGTTTCAGTATGTTATTCACCTATTTTGAGGCAGCTATAACATAGTAAAATTCCAGACCTGTGGCTCATTGCATAGCGGAGTAATAGCTACTTTGAAGTTCTTACTCAACACTAAATCATTTATAACTTGAAAAGTATTACATTTAGAGCATTTTGTTAAAATATGTCATTCACCTACTTTTTCCATAGCAACAACATGGTGAGTAACTTGGGTGTCTATCTGAATAGCTAAGTGAGTAATAGCTACTTTTGGGCTTTTCACTAACTTCCATCATGAGTAAAATCACTTGTAACTTGAAAACTATTGCATTTAGAGAATTTTGTGCAAATATGTTATTCACCTACTTTTGGGTCAGCTATAACATACTAAAATTTCAGACCTCTAGCTCGTGCCATAGCTGAGTAATAGCTACTTTTGCCTTTGCCGGTGGATACATTTTGCATCTGGCCACAGATGCATCCTTGGTCTAGTCTCTAAAAGTATTACAGGTGGGCAATTTCTTCTAAATAAGTCATTCACCTACTTTTGGGTGATCTACCACATAGTGAAGTTGCAGAACTGTAGCTCTTTAGATGGCAGAGTAATTGCCACTAAAATAAGTAAATGTCTTGTATCTCTAAAAGTAGTACAGATAGGCTATTTCTTTTAAAGACGTGCTTCCCTACTTTGAGTTGATCTGCATAATGAAGTGGCAGAACTGTAGCTCTTTGGATGGCAAAGTAATAGCTACTAAAATGAGTAAATGCCTTTTGTCTTTAAAAGTATTGCAATCAAACATTAAACTTGTCACTTCTACATGTGCCTCCATCTCGCAGGAAAATTTATATTCCACTATCTTTAGGACATCTAATTTATACGGCGGGAGATAAATGCATGCGTCAGAATGCTTGTTATGACATATTTCTCTTATGACAAAGATGTATGGATTGCTATAACTGATTATTATATGTACTTTTACCTAATTGTGCTATTTCTATTGGTAGCTATACCTCACTTTATAAATTTTACAGCTTTTTAGATTACAGACATTTCTGTCTTAATCGTTATTTTTGTCTGCTAACATTATTAGGACCTTTACGTAACTGACATGGTGTCGAAAAATACTTCCCCGGGCTGTGGGGTACAGTCATTTCTGATGCTTTTTTTTACACTGGTTTATGCTTTAGGTGGCCATGTTAGCCAGGTTTTGAATGTAGTCAGGGGATCAGTAACTAGGTGGTGAAATCCATAGACCAATGAGGTTCAATGTCGTAAAGGTCAAACATTGTACACCATACAATGTTCCTAGGTGATAGTGAGTCATCACAGGTGTTTGAACTTTGATGACAGTGTGACAGGGTTGCCACTGGTCAGGGAAAAGTCAGGGAAATTCAAGGTCAGGGAAAAGTCAGGGAATTTTGTTCTGGGTCAGGGAATTTTGGAATTTTGAAAAAAGTCAGGGAAATTTGAAGAAATGCTCAGAAAGTCAGGGAAAATTGACTTTTATGAGTCGCGCGCGTTGGTTTAAGGGAAGCTATGATGCCACTCATTGGTAATGTTTGCATAGCATGAATAATTTAAAAATACAATGTTGATATAAACATCTCAAGTAATATAGTCATTGAAGTACATTAGCTGCTGCAGCGTCAAAGATAACAGAGGCCAAGCATGAAGTGGATGAATGCAAGAAAAAGGAACGTAGACTAGAGGAAGAAGCAAACAGGCTAATCACTAAAGCTGACAAGTTATGCTATGATGCAGAAGCCAAGAATAGCATGGCTTTGGTAACAGAAGCTAATGCTTTGAGAGCAAAGAGCAAGTTGAAGAGAAAGGAGTTGGACAGTGCCAAGAACCAAACAGAGTTGGCAGAAAAAAAACTGAAGCTTATACAAAAAGAGTAATTGAGGCAGAGACAAAATTTGTGCAGTAATCACTAATCAGTAATTTTAATTGTTGGTCATATACATTGTTTTATCATGTTTATGGTGTTAAATAACATTGAGCCCTACATCATAAAGCCCAGGGTTTCTATACCACAATTATTCAATTTTATTTGTGTTTTTATTTGCCTATAATACTTCTGGTAATTATGCCATAAACCGAAATATCACTGTTCAAATTGTAGTTTTATTTTCCCCTCAACTTAGTATTGACTGAAAAAAAGGGAGGCTTTTGTTCATAGTATTGCTATCATTGATCGATAATGTACAGGTTTTAGTTGAACAAGCAGGACTTAAAGTATTAATAATTTGCATTACAGGCAGGGTGTTGTTTTTTTCAACTTAATTTGTGAAAGTAACATATTTATGACCTTTTCTTTCATCAATCTTTGCTTTTCCCCCCAAAAAATATGCCTTGCTACTTGACAAATTATTTTCTGTGACGATACCTGTAATTTTACTTTGACATTTCTGGTGGGCTTAATTAAAACGGCAAGTAATTATAAATGTATTTCAAATAAAACTGCATAAAAGAATTCTTGTTCTTTGACATTTACATGATTGCATCATGGATTGATTATTGCTTATTATTGATTAGAAAAGGTTTTAACACCTTGATCTCTGCTACAGTTTTCATTCTAAATTCATCGCGGTGGTCAGGGAAATTTGGCTTTGAGTCAGGGAAAAGTCAAAGAAAAGTCAGGGAATTTTAAAAACAATCATGAGTGGCAACCCTGCTCCTATTGTCTGTGATCTCAGTATGAGGCCCTTGGTTGTGTGTGGGCTTGGGTGGACATGGTTTTACTGAAGAGGCTCATCAGACCTTGCTTTTGAAAGATGTTGTCAAACACCTATCTCAGTGATCTGTTGGTTGTAGGGTTGCACCAAAGGTTGCCATAGTAATGAAAAGCCTGCAGAAGTGGAATCTACAAAAGATGCTGTTGCCACTACGGAGGTGATTTTGCTATGTTTTCTATACATCTTCATTTAAGAGAAAGGCCAAGTTAGAATTTCATATTTGGCCAAATTACATAAAATGTATAACAATGTACATTCAGGGAATTAATGAGGGGAATTGTGGGAGATTTGGGGAGAAAATGTCAAAATGATCCTTTGTTATATAGTTTACCAACAAAATAACAATAGACTGTTTTCTGACCTTATCTTTGTTTTTGTCAAGAAAACAAAAATTGTATTTTTAAATTCTTCAGATTTATGTATTATTAATTTCCAGATGACTATAAATTATCATAGTTTTGCATGTTTACATTGAATGTCTTATAATCTGTAACAGTGACATTTGAACCTGAGATGGTTGATAAAAGTTATAGCACACATTGTTTTGCATATTACATCAACTGTTTACTCAAAAGTGAAAATATAAAAGATGTATAAATTATAAAATAATAATTGATGACAAATTTAATTTCTAATTAGAATAGTGCTAATATTCAAAAGATTTCACCAGGAACTGTGTTACCCACTTCTGGTATTATAACTGTTATTGGTAAATGTTTAAATTAATCCTAACATTGTTACGATTTGCATACAGTTTACATTTTATGCAGTGTATGTTATAATCAAGTTGTTGAATCACTAAATTTGTTTTGTAGGAGCTTGTAATTCCTCCCAAGCCCGAAATCCGTGAACCTCTGGAAAAGCAGAAACCAATGGAGCGACCCTCAGACAGTGAACAAAAGTCAGAGTGAGTAACCATGGCATATGCACTAAATTGTTGTACTGTTGATAACACCATTTTTGAAAATGACTTGACTTGGAATATTCAAACATCTAAATAAATAAAATATCACAGCATTGTGAAACATCCATTTCTTTGTTCTACATAGGTATAATTATATTGCCATAAATGGGTCAGTGGTACCAACATCAAGAGCATTTTACTGAAATACTGTGACAACAGTACATTTTAAAACTGCTGTCTCACTTGTCAACATATATAATTGAAAGACACTTAAAAGAGTAACACATAAACCCTAAATCTGCCAAAAATTATAAATAGTTGCCCGTATTTTTCTACATTTGGATATTTTTATTTTTGTGATTGAGGCGATACAGCCATGTTTTGATGTCATGAGTTTAACTTCCTGTTACTGTCCTGTTTGGAGTGTACTAAAGCATATCATTTTTTTTCACAATCTCAGAATTGAAACTGTTTTGTATTGGCAGCCTCCCAATCTTCAGATTTTTGATACCTACCCTTCCCTAAATGTAGGTAAATGTACTTTTAAGTATTTCAAAGCAGTACCAAAAACATTTATCACACATTTACTTTGGAAGCTTCATCTGAGAGTACACGAATAGAGTATCACTGCAATAGTATCAATATTTGGTTTCATTCCCCAGTTACACATTACAGGTGAAAAATTACTTAAGTATAAATGCTAGAATGTAAATTAACATCCAATTTTCTAATTCACATTGGTGTTTATGGCAAGGAAAAGGAAACATATAGAAATTCTTATTTAAAAACAAAATTTACAATGAATCACAATTATTGATCAGTGAGGGGAGTATTTGGTAGAAGTCATAGAAGTATATACTTGTGTATTGCATTGTTTGTAGACTTAAAAAGACAGTTGGCCCGAGCTTGATTCAGGCACTGGAGAAGCAGATGAATGGTGTAAAGTTAACATCAGAACAGAATAAAGAAGGTAGAGTAAGAAATCTAAAATTCGCCAGGAATCTAAAATTCGCCACCTCTAAAACCTTAGTTAATTTTATGAAGAAAATGATATTTGTCTGAAAATTGGCATTTTTTCAGTCCAAAAAGCCTTAATTTACCATACATTCAACAAATCTCACCTCAATTCTTTTATTTTATTAGTATTTCCACATGTGGCGAATTTCAGATATGTGGCGAATTTTAGATTTCTTACTCTAGATAAAAATAAAACGCTTTTAAAGTAAACTCATCTATCTGAATTTTTTGGGATTTAAAAATTCAAATGAATTTTGGCAGTCCTGTTTTACACACCTATGTACAAGCTGGATATCATGATTGCAATATTTTTAGGTACTAACTAATAATTGACCTTTTACCATGTTCTGTGGTACACCTATGACACAGAAAATAAGTTTTTCCCTCAATATACATTCAGTTATTTTAAATACAGTTAAATTCTGTGTAGTGAAATATCATAGGACCAGAAGATACTTACACTTAGCCAGGACTCTCAGGTATCGGGCGTAAATTTGTAAATTCTAATGGAAAAAATACTTAAAATTTATCAAGGACTCTCAGGTATTTGGGTAAATTTGTAAATTCTAATGGAAAAATACTTAAAACTTACCCAGGACTCTCAGGTATCAAGAGTAAATTTGTAAATTCTAATGGAAAATATTTAAACTTAGCCAGGACTCTCAGGTATCATGGTAAATTTGTAAATTCTGAGGGAAAGATACTTAAACTTAGTCAGGACTGTCAGGTATTGGAGTAAATTTGTAAATTCTAGTGGAAAATTGCTTAAACTTAGCCAGGACTCTCAGGTATTGGCGTATATTTGTAAATTCTAGTGGAAAATTGCTTAAAATTAGCAGGACTCTCAGTTATCAGGGTAAACTCTAGTGGAAAAGTCCCTTAGGGTCCTGAAAGTCACTTCTGTTTCAAAGGCAATTCTGTTTCACAAATTTCTATTTAACATGGTTCAAATCTGATTTTATATATGCTATGTTTTAAAATGGATTTTACTTGAATAAAGTCATGCTTAATTATTCAAAAATCTGTATTCCTTTTCATGTGCACGTGTTTGTTAGAAAACTGTCTAAGTGGTTTTTATAAAATTTAATCTTTTGGCCTAAGTAATAAAACATTTAATAGAAAGATGCTTTTGGGTTTTCCCCCAATGTATGTTTGTACTGTGGTTTGTCTTTCCAAAAATTCCATTGTTTCAATCGTATTATCTGTTTGGTAAATATCCTCAGTGTGTAGGTATAACTTTTTTTTATGACACAGTAAACTATTTAACCAAATATATTGGAGTTTCACATTACACAGTTTCCCAAAATGTCCCTGCTTATATATATATATTCAGGGTTCGAAACTAGCGTCGGTCCGCCAGTCCGTGACTGACAGAAATGCTTCTGGGCTGATAAGTATTCGACCCAGTCAGTCCCATTGTCCAGGAATGTTATACTACCTGTGCCTGGCCGAATTCTGGTTTGGATGGTTTGAATATTATCAGAACATACCAAAGTGACAAAGTGTGAAAATGTATACCTCCCCATCACAATTATAAGCGCCTTGCATGGTCGAATTATGCAAGCCAGAAATATTACCCATGCATACTGAAATGTTGATACAGTCAATGAATGCTAATGTTTGGTGTTGAGGCAAACCCAGTTGCTCACTCTTTGAAATACTGTCTGAGACAATGGGAAGTTGCTAAAGTAAAATCCTTAATGAATTCTAATATGACTTTAACAGTGCTTAATCTGCATCAAAAGACACCCAAAGGTGCAACAACCAAGATTCAAGTAAAAAGAATTAAGAGAGGTATAAAAATCATAATTTTGTTTTCAGACAATGTAAGACAGTAGGACCTATATTATCCTACCCTATTGGGGGAGTAACAATTAGGTTAGATAATAGAAGAGCTAAAAGAACAGGTTTAAATTGAGTTGTAAAAGTGGTTCTGTGGTTTGAGAATTGAAAATTTTAATAATAGAAGGTAGGATAATAGAGGTTCTACCTTACTTAAAATGCCAAAATCTTGCGATCTGTAACATAGGACTCTGAAAAAAATTACTGGGACTCCATTTTTTGGAGGCCATGTAGTGCTCTCGCTTCAGAGGTGCTTCACAATCACTGTAACATACATCTAGGGATCATTTTCACTTCCTTTCTAGCATTTCATAGGTTAAAGACGTGAAAGGTGTTTACAAACATCAGATTTGCAGCCTAGCACTAAATCTTCCATGAAAGTTTCTAAGTTGACCTCTGATGTTGTCACTAAAGATATATTGTCATAGATGTTGCTTTAATTTAAATATCATCACTTACAGTGTGTGATAATTATTGCCCTGTATCATATATATTTTTATAGCTGTCTAGCAATTTTTCATTCTCATGTTTGCATATCGGACTGACAAACTTTCTGACGGACCAGTAACTTCCGCAAGTTGTCAGTCCTGTGGTCCCAAAACTTTTTTGGCTTAATTTCGTACCCTGTATATATTTCTACCGAAGGTTTTTGTTTATCTGCAGAATCCACAGAAGTAACTGAAGGAACTTCCTGTAAAAATAATGGGTGCAAGGCTGTACGTATATAATGCTTTATATAGCTTCTACAATATTTGTATCCCCGGACGAAAGTCGGGGATACTTAGGATTCAGTACGGTTACGCCGCCGCCGCCGCAGAGATTTCCTTTTGGACGCGATAACTTAAAAAATAATTTACTTAGAACTTTCAAATTTGGTATGTAGGTAGATATGGGCAATGTTACGAACGCTATTGTTTTGTGACCTTGACCTTCAATCTCAAGGTCACTGGTGTCCACTTAAAGGTTTTGGCCATTTTTTCACTTTTTGGCCCAGTTCTCATATACAGAAAGTCAGATCATCCTATGGCTGGTATATATAAGACATATATATGTCTTCTGTAAGCATGCACAAATTTGACCTTGAAGCTCTTCATTGAAGGTCATCTACTGACCGCCAAAGTACCTGACCGAGGGTCATTTTTGGCCCTTTTGGAGATATTTTCACACTTAACTCATGTACAGAAAGTCAGATCATCCTATGGCTGGTATATATAATACATATATATGTCCTCTGTAAGCATGCACAAATTTGACCTTGAAGCTCTTCATTTAAGGTCATCCACTGACCGCCAAAGTACCTGACCGAGGGTCATATTTGGAGATATTTTCACCTTTAATGCTGACTACATTGCTTGGAAACTAATGAAAATGGCTTTGGAGGTTGAGTACATGATGGAGTACCCGCATGCAGGCTTACCGGTTACAGATCTTCATTTAAGGTCATCCACTGACCGCCAAATTACCTGACCGAGGGTCATTTTTGGTCCTCTATTTGTTTGTTTGTGAACAAGATAACTCAAAAACTGACAGATGGATTTTGATGAAATTTTCAGGATATGTCCAAAATGGTAAAAGGAAGATATGATTAAATTTTGGGAGTTATCCGGATCACTGTCTGGATCTTCTGGATCCATGAAATTTAATTTTTAAAGACAGATAACTCAAAAACTTATGGGTACATTTTGATGAATTTTTCAGGAAATGTCCTTAATGAGACGAGGAACAAGTGATTAGATTTTGGGAGTGATCTGGATCACTGTCTGGATCATCCGGATCCAGGCTGCCAGATGTGTTTGTGTACAGTATAGCTCAAAAAGTTATGGATGGATTTTGATGAATTTTTCAGGATATGTCTGAAAAGGTAAAAGGATGAAATGATTGAATTTTAGAAGTGATCCGGATCACTATATGGATCTTCTGGATCTATGAAATGTAATTCTTAAAGATAGATACCTCAAAAGTTATGGATGGATTTTGATGACATTTTCAGCAAATGACCTAAATGGTGCAAGGAACAAGTGATTACATTTTTGGAGTTATCTGGATCACTGTCTGGATCATCCGGATCCAGGCTGCCAGATGTGTTTGTGTACAGTATAGCCCAAAAAGTCATGGGTGAATTTTGATGAAATTTTCAGGAAATGTCCTAAATGGGACAAGGAACAAGTGATTAGATTTTGGGAGTGATCTGGATCATCTGGATCCAGGCTGCCAGATGTTTGTGTACAAGATAAATCAAAAACTTATGGACGGATTTTGATGAAATTCACAGGATATGTCTGAAAAGGTAAAAGGATGAAATGATTGAATTTTGGAAGTGATCCGGATCACTATATGGAACTTCTGGATCCATGAAATGTAATTTTTAAAGACAGATACCTCAAAAAGTTATGGATGGATTGTGATGACATTTTCAGCAAATGACCTAAATGGTGCGAGGAACAAGTGATTAGATTTTGGGAGTGATCTGGATCACTGTCTGGATCATCTGGATCCAGGCTGCCAGATGTGTTTGTGTACAATGTAGCTGCAAAACTTATGGACGGATTTTGATGAAATTTTTGGGATATGTCTGAAAAGGTAACAGGATGAAATGATTGAATTTTGGAAGTGATCCGGATCACTATATTGATCTTCTGGAACCATGAAATGTAATTTTTTAAGACAGATACCTCAAAAAGTTATGGATGGATTGTGATGACAGTTTCATCAAATGACCTAAATGGTACAAGGAACAAGTGTTTACATTTTTGGAGTGATCTGGATCACTGTCTGGATCATCTGGATCCAGGCTGCAACAGAATTTTAGGATGAATTTTGATGATATTTTTAGGATATGTTACAAATGGTAAAAGGACGAAGTGGTAAAAGGAAGAAATGGTTCAATTTTGCGAGTGATCTGGACCACTATCTGGATCTTCTGGATCCATGAAATATAATTTTAAAAACAAATAGTTCAAAAAGTCATGGGTGGATTTTGATGAAATTTTCAGGAAATGTCTTAAATGGGACAAAGAACAAGTGATTAGTTTTTGGGAGTGATCTGGATCACTGTCTGGATCATGTGGATCCAGGCTGCCAGATCTGTTTGTATACAAGATAACTCAAAAATTTATGGACGGATTTTGATGAAATTTTTAGAATATGTCTGAAAAGGTAAAAGGATGAAAAGATTGAATTTTGGAAGTGATCCGGATCACTATATGGATCTTCTGGATCCATGAAATGTAATTTTTAAAGACAGATATAAGTGAAAGGACTAGTGATTAGCTTTTGGGAGTAATCTGGTACTATGGAGAATCCTGACCTGGTGCTCCAGGAAACAGGCTCAAGACGAACACATTCACGCCTTAACTATGTCCCGTCCGGGGATACACTGCGTCGAGACGCAATCTCTAGTATTTAGAGTTACTTCCCTTTTTCCAGACATGTTATGAAACAGATTTTTGGGGCCTCGGTAGTGGCCTGATAGTTACCAGGTTTATAAACAACCACTTGGCTCTTGCCTCTGTGACCCTGAGTTTGAACAAGGGATTTAACTTGGAGGTAAATTGACCCTGGTATACCATGTCCTAGTTATAGCCATCTGGAAATACCAGTAGAGCAAATGGGACAGATGGTGTAAACAAATTTATTGAAAACTCAATGGTAAATGTCCCTGGACATAAGGGAAATTATGTGGGAAAACTAATACCAGGTAGACGAATCTGGTTGAATATTGGGTTTCACCCATGTTATTTATGAATTAAGCATTGTTTTTGCACTGTCTTACAGAAACCAGGTTCACTTGTTTACACTGGGTTTTTTCAACAAAGCTGTTTGTGAATACTCAGGTATCGTGTCACAGTCATGGTTTGAATCTAACACGTCATCATGTGGGAAATACTAGTGGCTCACTCAAAGTATGAAAATGCTCACAGAAAATTATTTAAATTGAAAGCAAATTGAATTTTATACACATTTCCTTTGTGTTTCTTTTGTTGGCTTTTGACTTTCATTGGTTGAAAGTGTTTCTTTGATAATTTCATCAGAGTTGTCTCCAGTAAGCCAGTGGTTAGGGACATAATGTTATATCCATGGTAACATCACTAATAATTAAGTGTCCCTGAAAGAGCGCTTATTTGGTTTCGCGTCAGCTTCCTCGCCGCAGCCGCCGCATTATGGTCTCCCTTGAATATCTCCCTTATTATTGGAAGCTTTTTAACCATATTTGGCAGTTATATACCTTAGGCGTGGGAAAATTTTTCCACATGCTTAAATTTGACCTTTCATCTTTATGAACGTCACATGATCAAAAAATAGTTTTTTCGGGTACACCAGCCCGTCATCACAGTTCAGGAAAATCTACTGACCGCAGAGGCTTGTAACTTCATACATGTGTTCATACTATCAAAAACGCGAGCTGATTAGATTTTGGGAGCAATCCGATGAAAATTGACCGATTTATGGGCGATTTTCTCACAGGTACCAATCAGAAAGCTTAAAATTCATGTGAACCTCCCTATTATCTTCTTAAGTATTGCATTTAGAGCCATAAAATGTATTGGGAGGTAGTAGGAAACCATATGTGGAGAGTCTAGAAAGCAAGTCAAATTTCCCCTCCGACCCCCCAGTAGGGGTCAAACTGGGGTCATAAAATAGCCAATTTCGTCTTTTTCCCTTATATCTCCTTTATTCTTGCTTCTACAGCTTTAGAATGTATTAAGAGGTATTGGGAAACCATATGTGAAGAGTCAAGATAGCAGGTCAGATTTACCCCCAGACCCCCCTTATGGGTCAAACTGGGGTCATAAAATAGCCGATTTTGTGTTTTTGCCTTATATCTCCTTTATTCTTGCTTTTAGAATTTTACAATGTATTAAGATGTATTGGGAAACCGTATGTGAAGAGTCTAGATAGCCGGTCAGATTTACCCCCGGACCCCCCCCCCCTTATGTCATCAAACTGGGGTCATAAAATAGCCGATTTTGTGTTTTTGCCTTATATCTCCTTTATTCTTGCTTTTAGAATTTTACAATGTATTAAGATGTATTGGGAAACCGTATGTGAAGAGTCTAGATAGCCGGTCAGATTTACCCCCGGACCCCCCCCCCCTTATGTCATCAAACTGGGGTCATAAAATAGCCGATTTGGTGTTTTTGCCTTTTATCTCCTTTATTCTTGCTTCTACAGCTTTAGAATGTATTAAGAGGTATTGGGAAACCTTATGTAAAGAGTCTAGATAGCTGGTCAGATTTACCCCCTGACTCTCCCTTATGGGTCAAACTGGGGTCATAAAATAGCCGATTTTCAATTATATCTAAATAGAAATGAGCATTATTCATAAGATATAAATAGGCTTGTGGGAACATTGACCTTTTATTTACTCATTGGGATAGATGTGGTCACAGCATTGTGTCATAAACTTCTTGCCTTTCCAAAGGCTCAAATTTTACTATGCCTTTTTCTAAAATGTAAATAGGTATATGGCATTTATAAAGCACTGTTACTCTTTAATTAAGTAGTTTTATGGTGTAATTTTCAAGTATTGATGCTTTATGGTTTCTGAGCCAGAGCATTTATTCAATTAACTTTTCACAATTTATAACCATAGAAAACAAAATAAAGCTTCAATTTTTCTTTCATGTTAATGCATAAACTTCCACACTGTCTGTTTAACTTTCACATCTTCTCTCAGCACTGCATGTTTTTATTTTCAAAAACCTTTTTTTACTGTATATTATATTGCGGTGAACCTTTTTGGGACGCTTAGTTTTTGTTAGCAAAAACATTCTTCTAGTTGATGGATAGTAAATGTCTATTTGGTAACTGTTCACAATGTTAACTTGGAAATATATTTGCAGATAAATAAATTATATCGGTCTCTATGACTTATAAGTAGTTAAGGTTTTTGAAATGTATTGAACTTTTCATATATTTACTGTAGATAATATTTTTGTTGTGTGGTGGATTTAATTGCTATTTTATTTTCAGCTTAAAAAATACTGATTTAGTGATGCACAAATCATTGGCATATCCAGCACTAAAAGACATACAAGATGTGACAATTGTTTTTTTATCCCACTTATAAAATCTTAACCGGGCTATATCTAGGAAACCGTAAAGTGTAGGAAGTTGATACTTGGTAGGGACATTGGTTGGGGTTATAGGTGTGCAACATCATAGTGTGACCATGATTGACCTATGACCTTGCAGTAGTGACCGTGATATATAAAATCTTGTCTGAGCTATATCTCGGAAACCGTAAAGTGCAGGAATTTGACACTTGGTAGGGACATTGCTTAGGGGTTGTAGGTGTGCAACATTATGGTGTGATCTTGATGTGATCTTTGGCCTTGTCGTAGTGACACTGAGTTTGAAAATCTTGACTGAGCCAATTTTTGGATTCCAGAAAGTGTAGAAGGTGGACACTTGGTAGGAACACTGGTTAGGGTCTGTAAATGTGCATCATCATGACACTGCAAAGTGTGTTCACCTGCCATATTTGAGACATGTTTGTCTTATGACAAAGATATGTACTTTTACATAATTGTGCTATTTCCATAGAGAGCTCTACTCCAATTAATAAATTTTACAGTTTCATAATTCTTAGTTTACTGATTAATGCTGTCATTTTGCTATTGAATTGTCTTATTTTAATACTTTATCTTTTCATACATTTTCGTTCTCTTAGACGTTATTTTCTCTACTTAAACATTATTTGGACCTTTATGTAACTGACATTGCTCTGAAAGTGCCCCAGTATTTGTACTGTTTCACTACTTCTATATCTCATAGTGTGGAAAACTATTTCCCCAGGCTGTGGGGTACGGGCATCTCCAATGCTATTTTCTGATAACATATTATACTGTGGCATTAAAAGTCACTCCAATAGTACTTCAGAGTAAGGTACCCTTCAAATTTGATAGCTGATGAGCTGCTAAAATGTTTCCATGCTCTGGTTGAAATACTTTATCTCTGCAACTAAATGAAGGGACAAAAGCTTAATAAAGATATAGACCCTGTCATCCGGTGTATAACTCACTCAGTGGAATGTTACCTCTTAAATTGTGAATGTTGAAAAGATCAAATTTAGCATAGATACTAACATAGTGTCTATTTGGTCACTTTTAGCTTTTTAAACCAGAGGCCAGGTTACAAGTTAATTTGAACTGGGCTTCTGTCTAAAGCTCACGGATAAAAGTTGGATATCAAGGTGTTTTTACTTTATCTTTCATCTGAACTATGTTTTAACATGAATAATTATTCTGAATTTTCATGTTCACCTTTGACAAGATGGAGAGTTCAATCTATTTCTAACAAAATTGTGTATTGTAGTCTTACGAAAATGAGAAGTCAAATCTGGAAACCTGTGTACATCATCCTGGTGTGCCTATATTTCATGAAGGGTGAGTAGAGTAGTATTCAATTTGTGTTTATTGTTACAGTCTCATAAATTCATAGTCCCAACACTTCTTAAATATAAACATCTAAAATATGATTTCTTTGGTAAAGCATTATTCATGTTTGTCTCATGTTAGTTTAATGAGTGTTTGAAGAAAGTATATGGATGACTGATCTTTATGCATCTAAATGTTGTGGTTTTTAAAGCCATTCTTTAAATGAGAGAATCTAGACCCTGATTTCACCTCAGGGACTTATAGAATTTGGATCTGATCAGTTATATACAGAAACCTGGAGTATACATGTAATTGCAAAGCATGTTTAATTCATAAGCAGAAAGGTACTGTACATGGCTTTTATAGTACAGTCACAGTACCCCATTTCACACAGCCTCTTTAAGATAAACGTCACCTTAAATCAAAGATTTTCCTAAGAATTCCCTCTCTTTTGATAATATAAGCTTCAGAAAGCCTCTTTCCTTAAACAAAACCCCCAAATTTCAAGAAAAGTCCCTTAAACCAAAGGAATAGTAAAGAAATTCTACAACAGAAATCACTAGTTTTTTACCAAATCTTACATAAACAAGGCAGTTTACTCTTTCCTCAAGTTGTAAGGAAGACAATTGGTAAGGGCAGTGGAAGAAAAGATTGTGAAGTAAAATGCAAAGGTAGTCTTCCCAAAGATGAAAAATATACCTTCCTTTAATGGGATTGTTGCAAAAGATTTTGTGATACTGGGCACAGGTACTGTACAACTGATGACTTGATATCCTAATAACTTTTTATTCTTTGTCACAGATTAAAATACTGGACATGTTGCAAGAGGAAAACAACAGATTTTGATAACTTCCTAAATCAGGAAGGATGTGTTAGTGGTAAACATCTCTGGATAAAGAAAGAGGTTTGTATTGATGCTTTTATTGTTAACAGAGGTGCAAACTGCTGCATCCATGATTTTTTTTTGCACAATAATAATGGCAAAAGAAATAAATTGATAGACGTTGTGGTATTTGCCATACCATAAATGTGTCATCTATATTTTGAAATAATAGGTAAGCTTAATCAAATTTGAAATGATTTGTTAAATTTTTACTGTTTCATCTTAGTTTTCTTAGAGCATGTGTTTTCCTGATTTCATGTTTTATTTGCTTCAGTGACATTCACTTGCATGTCTTTGGCCTCTCATCTCTGGGTTTTTAGTGTGTAACATGTCGGGTATATATCACGAATCAATGTTTAACAGTTTAGCCACCCACTTATGTAGAAGGGCTATAATAAATATACCGGTATGTTTTGACATAAGTAAAAAATGGGTTAACTTTGGTCATTGATGAAAATTACCAAAAAATTTCAACTGGTTTCGCATCAAAGATGTGCATTAATTTTGGAAAGACTTCACAAATTTTTATTATATCCCCAGACGAAAGTCGGGGATATATTGGATTCAGGTCCGTCGCGCCGCCGCCGCCGCCGCCGCCGCCGCCGCCGCCGCCGCCGCCGCCGCCGTAGAAATTTCCTTGTGGACGCGATAACTCAAAAACAAATTAATATTTTTTTTTCAAACTTGGTACACATGTTAAGGGTGCCCAAAGGAAGATCCCTATTTTAAGGTGACCTTAAACTCCTAGTAAAAAAGAACTTATGGCCACCTTAAGGTCAGAAATTGGACTTTTGGCCACTTAGAGCCCTGTAGGTCACAAACTATGATGCTCAGCTGGCTGAAATTTTACCTGACAACACATTAATATGTTCTTAGTACATGTGCCGAAAATCACGACTTTAAGTTGAGGAGAAAATTGTGTTTGAGGCCCATAAATACCCCCACTTTGGGAATTTTGCTATACTTTTCACATATTTTGCCCTATAATTTGGAAGTGGTAATTCTGATGAGTCTCAAACTGCGCTAGGTATAACTTTGATATGTAATCCTTGTCTGTAGAAAATTTTAAGGCTGTAGGTTTACCCAAAGGGGTCGACTTAAGGTCTCAAAAGTGCCCACAGAGACCCAATTTATGCACTTTTTGCCACTTTCAAGCACTGTAGCTTTCAAACTATGTCTCTCATCTAAGTTAAATATCATCTGGGAATATATCTATGTGTTTTCTTATATGTGCCCCAACATTTAGGCCTTTAATAGACAGTTAACCTGTGTATCAGGACCATAAACACCCACCCGAGTGACCCTTATAAGACATTTTTCACATCTTTTTCCCTGTAACTTGGAAATGGTAAGTCTGAGAAGTTTCAAACTGTATTAGATATATATTCTGTGTGTAATCTTAGTATGTAATAGATTTTAAGTCTGAAGCTTTAATTTTGAAGGTCAAATTGAGGTCTCTAAAAGGCTCCCAAAGACCCAATATTTGGACTTTTTGCTACTTTTAAGCCCTGTGACTGTCAAACTATGTGACTGATAGAGCTCAAATCCTATCTGGGAAGATATTAGTATGTTATTTTTATATGTGCCAAAAATTAAGGCTTTAAGAAGACATTTAACCTGTGTATGAGGACCATAAATCCCCACCCGAGTGACCATTTTTAGACATTTTTCACATATTTTGCCCTGTAACTTGGAAATGGTAAGTCTAAGAAGTTTCAAACTGTATTAGATGCATATTCTATGTGTAATCTTAGTATGTGACAAATTTTAAGTCTGAGGCTTTAATTTGAAGGCCACATTTAGGTCTCTAGAAGGCCCCATAAAGACACAGTATTTGGACTTTTTGCCAATTTTAAGGCCTGTGACTGTTAAACTATGTGACTGATAGAGCTGAAATCTCATCTGGGAATACATTATTATGTTCTTTTTACATGTGCCAAAAATCAAGGCTTCAAGTAGACATTTAACCTGTGTATGAGGACCTTAAACACCCACCTGAGTGACCCTTTTAAGACATTTTTCACATATTTTGCTCTGTAACTTGGAAATGGTAAGTCTGAGAAGTTTCAAACTTTATTAGATACATATTCTATGTGTAATCTTAGTATGTAACAAATTTTAAGTCTGAAGCTTTAATTTGAAAGCCACATCGAGATCTCTAAAAGGCCCACAGAGACCCAATATTTGGACTTTTTACCACCTTTAAGCCCTGTGACTGTTAAACTATGTGATTGATGGAGCTGAAATCCCATCTGGGAATGCATTATTATGTCCTTTTTACATATGCCGAAAATCAAGGTTTTTAGTAGACATTTAACCTGTGTATGAGGGCCATAGACACTCGCCCAAGTGCCTTTTTGGACATTTTTTCCGTATTTTGCCCTGTTATTTGGAAATGCTTAGTGTGACAAGTCTTAAACTGTATTATATATAATTTTTGTTTGTTATGTATGTCCCCCAAAAAGTTTCAGATCTGTTGTTTAATTGCTAAGGTCTCTTTAACAATTGTAAAATGCCCACAGAAACCCAATTTATGGACATTATGCCACTTTAAAGCCCAGTAACTGTCAAACTATGTGGGTTATAGAGCTGAAATCTTTGAATTTTTAAAAGGAAATGCCTGTCTATTTAAATTTTGAATATTAATAATGTTATGGCTATCTTAGTCTTTTAAGAACTTATTTTTGTGTGTTATACCTCTGCTTGCTGAGTTTTTAACTTTTTAAAATGAAACTGGTTAAACATATTCAAGTAGACAAAATGGACACTTTAAGTGAGCTTTAAGTCCCAATATTAATGAAATTATATCCTTATGTAGTAAAACTAGGGGATTTTTAACCCTCAACTAGCCCAGTTTTATTCAACTTGCCTCAGTTAATTTTGACACAGCTCCTACAGTTATGAACTCATTTCAGTTGATAATCACATACTTAAAATTCTCAATTCTTTTTGTATTTGAGTACCCCTTTTATATAGATTGTTTGTTTACCATTTATGCATCCCCCACCCGGATTCCCCCCACCCACCTCTGGGACCTCCAGCTATATTGAGTGACACTAAATAAACAAAGGTATTTAATGATATCAGATGAGAAACAAAGAACTCAATGGGGTTGCAGATCTTGTGTAATAGTGAGAGAGGTGTGGAGAAGGGGAGAGGGGTGGGGGTGGGAGGTGGTGGGCTTCATTACATATAACACAAAGGGGAGTCAGAACTGAGATTGTGTCACATATTTAGGTTGCATATATATGGACCACATATATAGGTATAGAGGAAATGAATAACTGAAAACAATTTGCAAATTCTAAAAATAATATAATAAAATAATAATGTAAATAATTTTTTTTTAAATAATATTTTATTTGTGAACAAATATAGAAACAGATATGCGCTTTTGGGATTATGAATTTTAGAATGGACATTGAATCATCAATCATTTAAATACTTTGAAGGAAGATTGAAAAGTATGATGAGTTGAGTTAAAAATAATATTTTATTTGTCAACAAATATAGAAACAGATATGCTCTTTTGGGATTATTATTTTAGAATGGACATTCAATCATCAATCATTTAAATACTTTGAAAATAGATTTAGAGTTATCATTGCAGGAAGATTGAAAATATAATTTGAGTTATGTATTCGGCGTCTGGGGATACACCATCTTCCTTGGAAGATATAAACAGAGTAGATTGATGTGCTGAAGTTCATATAATAATGGGTAATTATGTTTTAAAAAATTCCCGATCAAAACCTGTGGCGTGAGTGATGACCTGTCTGGGGATATGTTGGCGCCGAGTTGGCCCAATCTAGTTTAAATGTGTTTTTAAAAAATGATGTAAGATGTAATGATAGTAACAAAATTGTTAAAAGTTGTGGGGCACCTATTGCTAAAACTGCTGAAAATGATGTAGAATCTAACCAGATTTAGATTTCAGCTCATGGAAGAAGAAGTGATATGTTAACCATCGAAATAAAACGGGGTCAAATCACTTGGATATGACCCAATGACAGAGGATCACCATTTTAAATGGTCATCCGAGCAACTATGTATCTGCCTTTACCTGGGTTTGAACCCTTGTCCTCTGGTGTTCCTAGGTGAGTGTGCTACCCACTAGGCCACAGTGGCAGATATATGGTGTATTCCTAGCATTGAATTTGTACTTTTCTTACAGGATCCAATGAAAAAGAAGATAGCCTGTAGACATGACTGGCATCAGACAGCCAGCTTTGTCACAATCTCTATATTCTCCAAGTGTGCAGTACCAGACAAGTGTGTGTTCAAAGCTAACCAAGTGACTCTAGATATTTACATTGTTTTTGAAGGTGGCTGTGTCTTTGATGAAAGCATTGTTTTAAATGGGGTAAGATTTAGAGATAACATAAATTCTGGTATTGTCTGGGACTGTAAAAGGGTAAAGCAACTTGTAAAACTGTTAAACTATTGCTCATATCCATAATAACCTATTGAACCACCTTTGTCTACCATATATTTTTGCTTTACCATATTTTTCCTTTTTTTGACAGATATTTAACATTTAATTTTTCCATATTTGCTGATACTTGTACTTGTTTACAAGTGAACATGGTTACCTCATTGTAGAATGCCCCATTCTTTGCCCCGAGTCGCAGTCCCAGTATTATCACAGCCTCATGTTATTGTAACACTTAGTCAATGGAGCTGATGATGGTCCAGTGATTGAAAGCCTCTACTTTACATTTGCTTACCTCTCTTATATGATTACAAAAGATTTAATCTCTTTCAGTCCCCTTTTTTGTAAAAAAAGTTGGTTGTTTACATAACTGACTTGCAGTTTTACACTGTGACTCTTAAATCCACTCTCAATAAATACAATGTATTGTAAATCCTTGAAAATATTAAGTTCAAAAACAGTTTTAAAACTCAGTTTATCAGTACAAGTGCCCATATTGTAAGCAACATGACTGTCCACTTCACAATATTATCATATTTTCCACTGATAAACAAAATAATACACATGTATGTATATAAACCTTCTATATGCAAACAAACTTTTACTCCTACAACATTTTTGGATATTGAGGTTGAACTATACTAAATTAATGTTTACTGTTGCTGATTTTTATTATGTGTTATACAGATTATTGACCCTGCCAAGAGTAATGTGAAAATGTTGGGAACCAAGGTAGAAGTCAATCTCCGGAAAGCTGAACCTGGGAGTTGGTCTGCACTCCACCAGAAAGCTGCTAGCTAATAGAACTATAAATGGCTTTTATTTATGGGACAAAATATTGAGCACATTTTGTATTTTAAAATGTAACTGAAAATATGTCAGATTCTCCGTATAATTTAGCATTTTATTGTATGTTTGTCACATGAAACCTTTTCAGGTTAAAACCTGTTGAAACCTGTTTTCATTACCTGTATCTGTTTGTAACATGTTTTGTTTTAGTTTGTGAAAGTTTGTTTCTAATATTACAAAGTTTGACTGTGTTCAAAGGATACACCTCAAAAACGCCAAATATAATGTTTTGTTTCCAACTGTATTGAATCAAATAAATGCTTTTTCATAATTATCATTGTATCATAATCTGGAAACCTATGAGTTTAAGATGATAAATTTCAAGTTTAATTTCTGAAGTTTCTTCAAATTAAAATGTGTAAAATCTTCCAGATGCTTTTACAGAACAATTTTGACATTGCAAAATAATAGCAAACAGCACATTTGAAAGAAAATCCCCTGTGGGTTGATTGAAAGTTTGTGTTGTACAGTCAACTTTATTTTTCTTTATGAACAAGAGTAAAAGCTGCAGAAATTAATCAAGTTAAACCTCACTAAGTTAATGAGACTTCCTATTAAATATTGGATTAAATTTGCAACATTTTTATGACTTGGTCACTTTAATCAAAGTAGAAGTATATTTTTTGAGGTTAGCTATGCACATAAAGCACAAAATACTGTAGTTTGTATC
Organism: Sabellastarte sp. h YS-2021; assembly: GCA_964017235.1. Classification (NCBI taxonomy): domain Eukaryota; kingdom Metazoa; phylum Annelida; class Polychaeta; order Sabellida; family Sabellidae; genus Sabellastarte; species Sabellastarte sp. h YS-2021. The sequence goes on from OZ024927.1 coordinate 68,223,263, forward strand.
TTTAATACTTTAGACTTCATCACCTTGTTTGAACATTTACCTTGTTTGGATTCAATAACAACTCGCATGAAATGATTATTTTCATAATCCTACTATCAAATCAAGGCTACTGAAATGATTCAGCACTATTTGTGAGTTTGTGAAGTCTGTTTTCCAAAAGCTTCTGTACTAGTTCACATTTGTTCTATTTATCCCCCATTAGTTAAAGTATTTCATATTTGAAGTAACATAAGGTAGCAGCTAAATCTTGATTCCGTCGAGACTGAATTTGTGTTGTGTTTTAACTGATAGAGCAGCATGGTTTGTGAACATATGGGTAATTGGTTACATATTTAATGTTTAGTTGTAATATTATTTTTTGTTTTGTACACTTAAGATATATTGAGAGGGTTACATATATCCTAATTTTTGGCACTACTAGGATGTTTGTAAAGGCCTTGGTTATTCACCACCTTGACTGCTCTTAATTCTGGAACTTACTCATACCTCTATATTGCAGTGCAAAACAGGGTAGCATGGAAACTAGAAACCCTATTTAAGACTTTTTTCATTGGCCTAAAATGGGAAGTTTACAGATTTCTAGAATCAGTACTCCTGAAGTATTTTATTATTGCTGAACTACAACAGATTGCAGTCCAAACATAGCTTTCCTAAGTGTGCAAAATATGGTACTCTTGGTAGGCAAATCCAGAAAACAGTTTTTATGTGATGCTCTTGATCATCGGAATGAATTTTCCAGTCACACACTGCCATAACATTGAGGGGAAAATGGTAGCATTTATATTTGTCTTCAAGTATTAAAGTGTCATCACCAAATTATATTCCAGGGTACATTTATGTGCAGACTTTCAAGATAAAACCTGTAATCCTTGAACAAAATATTACATGAGCATACATCATACAGATGTTTGACAAAGTATATAAGCTAAAGTAATAACCAGCATGATTCAATTTCCTTGTAATTTACTATTCATGTTTTATAATTTTTTCATTTTTAGTCTTATGTAGAACATTTTTTCCCCAAATTCTAAAAAGTCTTAACTGGGGTTATGTTGATTTCCAATATTGCAATATTAAAGGCTTTGATTGCAGCAACCAAGTTGTTGAGCTGCTGGACAGCTTTATGGCATGTTTATACACTTAGTAATGATTTTTAATGAAAGAATGTGGCAGCAGTTTACCAATAAATCCTTTTATTCATTGTTTATTTTATTCATTGGCCCTGTAAATAATGGCTATCACAATTTGTTACAAAAGTATTATACATGCTGATATGCATAGTTAACATTTAGAGATTGTAAATTTGTAATTAAAGCGGCCAGTCAGGGGTGCTTTTTTGTTTTCACAGAGATTTGTCTGATTGCAGCCACTCGATTATGGTCTCCCTGACATAACTTTTTTGGCTTTGGAATTTTTCCCTTCCTATCTTTGTTTAAAACTATAGGGGTAAGAAATTTTGTTGGAATACTTTAAGAAGACCTTAAACCCATCATTGTGTTTAAAGAAAAACAATTGCACCAGCGCTGTAAAATTTTGCAGGTACTGTATAGAACTAAATCCGCATGTCAGAAAGGATTCTGATCAATTGGACCATGGATGCCTGAATGGGAGGCAATTATGTGTACTTTGTATATGTAAAATGATCAGGATTTCTGCCTTTTGTTGAAATAAGTTATTCCACTACTTTTTGTATACTTTTGCATTTAAAAGTTTCAGCCCCATATCTGCAACCTTATGGTTACCACAATGTAAAAAAAATAGCCAGCCGCAGCAGGCAAGAACCCCACCCCGCTGCTGCAACTTAGTGGACGACAAACAATATTGAGATTTGGGAAAGTCTAACGGCTGCCCTTTGAGGCATTACATGCAATTATGCGGAAACAAGCAGCAGAAAAGTTCAAAACTTAAGCATTTCTGGAACAAATTTCCAAAGTCAGAAAAATTCAAAATGGAGACACCAGAGAGAATAAGGGCCTACTTCAGACAGGAGAATGGGCAACGGCCATAGATTTCAAGGATGCTTACTTCCATATCCCAATAAACCCAACAGTCCGAGAAATACCTACGTTTTCAAGGTTACTCCCACCAATTCAAAGCTCTACTGTTTGGTCTGTCCAATGGAATTCACAATGGTCAAGTCAAGCTGATTGCTCAGAACAAGGATATAAGAATCCACCAGTACCTAGAAGCTTGGTTGGTCAGAGTCAAGTCCCACCATACATATCACCAGCATACACAGGCCCTAGTAGCCCTGTTTCAGCAACTAGGTTGGATAGTGATTATGGACAAGTCAAAACTGGAGCCCAGCAAGTAATTAATTTTGTAGGCTACCAGTTTGACGTCAAGGAGCACAAGGTCAGATCAAGACGACAAGAAGGACTTGGTCTCTGCAAGAAAGCAAATTACATATAAGCTACCTGGAAGTAAAGGTGGTCTTCTTTGCCCTAAAAGAGTTCCAAGATCTCTTCTCAAACAACATTGTCTTCAGATAACACTACTGATGTTGCCTACTTAAACCAGGAAGGAGGCAAGAGGTCAGGCCATTGTGTGCCCTTATATGGAGAATCCTAACCTGGTGCTCCAGGAAATGGGTAACTCTCAAACCCCTACACATTCTAGACTGGCTGAATATTTTAGCCAGAAAGCTATCCAGACAATGACATATCAAACAGAATGGTCTCTCCTTTCCACAGGTGTTACAGATGATATGTAGATGTAGATCTAGCTGGTCAGTCTGGTCATTGACATAGATGGAAACTGCTTCTGTAAAAACAGAAGTCCAGTCATTGTAGATGTGGTCATTTGGACTGGACAATGGCATTCATGGACACTGCTTCTGTGAAAACAGGAGTCTGGTCAATGTAGGCCTGGTGGGTTTGTCCAGTCACAACATATGGACACTACTTTTGTGAAACAGGAGTGTGGTTGGTCTGATCAACGGTATAGATGGACACTGCTCCTGCACAGAGGGGTCAGGTTGGTACAGGCTTGGTCAGTCTGGTTACCAGCATAGAGGACACAGCTACTGTAAAAAAACAGAAACCCAGTCAGTACCGGCCTGGTTGGTCAGTTTGATCAACATAAATTGACACTCCTGTAAAAATGAGAGCCTGGTTGGTTCAGGTCTGGTTGGTCAGTGCAGCCACAAACATAGAGGACACTACTACTTTAAAACCAGGAGGCTGGTCGGTGTAGGGCTGGTTGGTCGGTTGGCCGGTCTCGCCAGTGGAGAAGCAGGACGTCTGTTTCTGACATTTGGTAAGGCAGTCTGGCACTGGTAATATGGCTAATTATTTGTTAGGTAAGATGTTCAAACATAATAAATTTGAAAATTTAAGAATTAAGTTGAATCTTTAAAACACTTTACCTAATGGACTGGAGAGGCTCTCCCACTGATCCCACTTTCATCTTGGGAGTCATCTAAGCTTAGAAGAACAAAAAGGATGTGATGACATCACATTCTCTAGCTACTAAGGAAATAGGTCACGACACTTAGCCAGTGGAATGCACATAGCCAGCTTTATATGCTGGTGGAGACACAAAATGTATTTTTCTGGCATATAGCTGGGCTGGCTTGCACCAGCAGTAAAAGTAATTCTCCATTAGGTAAGGTATTAACTTATAAAAATTTAACTTAATTCTTAAATTTTCAAGTTCACTGGAACTCTTATATATTTCATGCAACTTAATGAAATATAAGCATATATATGCACTTTGTGATAATTTCAACTCACTTTTTCATCCGGGCTGTTTCGTTTTTGTTTGCAAAAACCTTTTTCTAGTTTTTGTGCAGATCCAGTCATCTACAGTTTGGCTGTGCATAAAATTATAAAAAGCACCAAGTGGGTATATTACATTTTCTTTTATGGATAATAATTCCAAATCTGCTTGACACATTCATTCATTGTTCAAAGATCGGTCTATTAGGGCCTGGAATTGGTTGTTTGGTGGGGATCAGTTGCTGGGAAGAGGTTACACACAAGCTATCCAAACCAAGACTCTTCACTAGCTAGATTTTTGGAACATCCACCTTGATGCTGTAGCGGATCAGTGATTTTTGTCCCTTCATTTATTCTGTGCTATTTTAGTCAAACTATTGATTAAATGAACTGTGAATAAATTATTGTAGTGGGCCTGTCCTGTGTAAATAATGGTCTAATGGTGGGTGGTATGGGGGATAGTATCCCTATCCCAAGCCTTATCAGTCTTATCTGATTATTTAGGATACTTTTGAGGTAAAATAAGGGGGGATAAGCAAATAAAACTGTTGATTTTCTCTATTACATGCATATAGAAAGTGGGTAAAGTCCCATGGGACACCTCTCAAAGACCAGTAAATTGACCGATGTACATAGGCTAGTTGATATGTTAATTAAGTGTGTGTAAACATTCACTGACCTTGTAGATAGTTATATATTTCCAGTGCTTTTCTAGCCAATATATGATGTCATTATCTTTATTTACCACTGGCCATATTTGTCATGCTTGATTTTGTTTACTGCCTATAAGTTTGCCTGTTGTGATGAGTATTCAAAGGAAGTTTAAACCCTTAAATGTTATAAATAGGTAAACAATTATGAATATTGTTATTTGAAGATATGAGGTTTAGGGGTATTTTACTGCATCCAATTAGGGGTTTTAATGGTTTCATTTATAGGTCATTTGGCTTGTAAATTACAATAGCTCCGTGACGGAGCTAACTGAGCACGGAGCTTGTCATATCTCCATAGCAACCACATATATTATATAAGCACTGTGCTTACGACATTCTCACAGTCAGTCAGGAAACTCCCTGTGGTCCAGACGTGTTTTCTGAGATATTTTGAGATAACTTCTTAGAAGCCAACTATTCTTCAAGAAATTCATCTGACATCTAAAGTTAGTAATTTTACTTATGTTTTAGTGCCAGTCCCAGTAAATTTTACTCCTTGTTGAATTAATTATATTTAATTTATGCAGACATATTCTTGGCACAATTCCAGTCAAGACCATGTAAACAATACATATTTGGACAATTTACTATGATTTATTTATAGTTTTACTACAGTGAATCTTTGAAATTTGTAGATCTAACATTTGGCCAATTATCCTGAAACTTAAACTTAATCAGTGCTAGATATCATATTTTAGACCACTTGCCCATCTTTGTTGTGACTTAGGCTAGTGTTTAAACCAGAATGTTGACTTTAGTTTATATTAACTTTGGACTTGATTTCTTTATCTAACTTTAATTGATATTTATTAACACTTGCATCCTAACTTGTGCACTTGACTAACTTTCTGATATATTTTTTGCACTCTCAGTATCTCAGTCAATTATTAGTTCTATTAACTCATAACTTGTATATCCTAACTTGTTGTTTATTTATACTGGTTACTTATACAAAAGTTATAATTAAACTTCAACTGTTACCAACTCTTTGTTTCTTCCTGTCTTATACAAGCAAATATTCAAACTCTACATTCTATATTCAAACTCTAAATGATTAAGAGAACTTGCACTTTAAAGAAAACATTGCACTGTTGAAGAATCATACAGAGTTTACACACAGGGCATCTTGTCATTTGCCCTCAGAGATTCAACACTCAGATTTAGAGATTCATCAGATATAGAGTCACCACTTAGATTTACCCTCATAGATTGATCAGAAATAGATTCAACACTTAGATTGATTCAAGATTCATCTTATGTAGATTCAACACTTACATTTAGAGATTCGTCAGATATAGATTCGTCGGCCACTACAAAGATTCATCATTCCCCAGACACAGAGGTTGAATGATTGAGATTGATTGATTGATTGAGAATTATTGATAGTTGGACAACTGTACTTAGTAGACCACTCGTCTGTTTTATTTGGTGTCATAAGTGGGATTTGTCTGACCTGTGGCAAATCCCATGATTCGAACCTATAACCGGTACAGTGGCAAGATGTCCGAGACACCAACCATGAATCCAGATATAGCATCCAGAGCTGAAGGAGGCATATTAAGAGGAAGTGATGACCAGAATAAGTTCATAGATGCACTTGATGATAGTGAGATTAGGTGGAGAGTGTACTAAATCAAGGCCAGAACTTTAGATGATGCAGTGTGTGCAGCTGTGGAATTGGAGGCTTACAAGAAGGCCGAAAGTCAAAGGTCCCATTGTCGGAAGCCTGTAAGATGCCTGAATTGTAATGACAATACTGCAGCACCAGACAAAAGCACTGACTTAAACCAACTTGATGGCACAGTTACTAGAAGATCCCAAGAAGGACAGATTTAAGAAATTTCCAAACAGGAAGTTAGAATGTTGGAACTGTGGGAGAGAGGGTCACTTAAGGAGGGACTGCCCGGAACCCATGAAGTTCCCGCAGAAAAGCTATTCGTCAAACTAGATGAGACTACATCCAGTGGCCAGGGTGTAGTCAAAGATGTCAGGCCACAACAAGTCATAGTATTACAGAGAGGGGGGAGTTTAACAGTAACAGGTCAGATTGAGGGACATCCAGTGAGATTTTTGGTGGATACCGGAGCAACCATCACGCTAGTATCTACAAGAGTTTATTCAAAGTTATTAGGCTCTCGGCTTTAACCTGTTGACTTTACAGTATATCAAGCAGATTGAGAGCCTATGACAACCAAAGGTCACGTGACATGCAAGATTAGTTTAGGACCACTTCAAGTACTTCAAGATATTGTGGTGGCAGATTTACAAGAAGATGCCATTTTAGGCATGGGTTTTCTACTGAGTCATGACTGCAAATTAGATTTGGTAGAACAAAAAAATGCAAATCCAAGATATTTCAGTGACTTTGTGGAATATCCACGACATAGGGTCATTCTGTAAGGTGACCGTGACAGATGATCGACATATATCAGGAAAACATGAAGCTATTGTAGCTGGGCGACTTCAACTTAAAGGACAGCCACACAGGAACAGTCTGCTAGAAGGCACTACTAAACTTACTGAGAAGTATGGCTTATTAGTAGCTACAGCCCTGATTGACCCCAGAGAGCAAAGGGTTAAGATCCGTATTTTAAGCCCTCATGACAAAGATGAAGGTACTACCATAAGATACATGTGTACCGGCGTACTTAACTCATTTATTACAAAGAAGCTCAAAACATTTAGATGAGATTCAAACCGCCAAGCTCAAGTCACTACTGTGTGAATATGCTGACATTTTTGCCAAGAATGACCGTGACCTTGGACGCACAGATAAGGACAAACATCAGACCAATCAAGATACCGCCCTGTCGAGTACCACTACATTTGAGTGACGAAGTGTGGAAACAGACTGAAGACATGCTCAAGAGAGACATCATAGAATCTTCCCATAGTGCTTGGTCCTCTCCAGTAGTTTTAGTCAAAAAGAAAGGCAACACTTGGCGATACTGCATAGACTATAGGCATGTGAATGATGTTTGTCAGAAGGATGCCAAAAGCATTCCACAAATACAGAACAACTTGCCATTTTTGGCTGGTGCCAATTTTTCTCAACCATTGACTACCAAAATGGAATTTGGCAGATTGAGGTGGATCCAGATGACCGTCACGAGGCCTTTTTTGACCCCAGACAGTGGATTGTACCAGTCCAAAGTTATGCCATTTGGACTTTGTAATTCTCCAGGTACTTTTGAGAGACTAGTTGAAGAAATATTTAGTGGCTTGCAGTACAGAATCTTACTTCTGTACTTAGATGATGTTCTGATTAATGGCTCAACATTTGATGAACAACATGAGAGACTCAAGATTGTTTTCGACAGAATTAGAGAATCCAAGATGAAGTTGAAACCAGAAGTTTTGTGGGACTGTGTGCCTACTATCGACGTTTTATAGAGAGTTTCAGTACAATTGCTGCCCCACTTCATGATCTTACCAGAAAGAATAAGAAGTTTTCATGGTCCAGTGAGTTTGAAGAAGCCTTCTTAAAGTTGAAGAAGTTGATTAGTGCACCTATTCTGATATTTGGAATTGAAGCAGTTTTGAGCCAGATTGTTGATGGTAAAGAGTGTGTAATTGCATATGGAAGCCGGAGTCTGTCAAGAGTTGAGAGGCACTACTGTGTGACAAGACGGGAATTACTGGCCGTTGTGCATTTTGTTAAGCACTATAGACACTATCTGTATGGAGGTCACTTCATCATCAAAATAGACCATGGCTCACTGCATTGGTTGTACAACTTCAAAGGTCAGATTGCAAGATGGCTGGAGACATTTGGAATGTATGACTTCAAGATAATACACAGGCCTGGTAGACAGCATTCAAATGCAGATGCTGTATCCAGACTTCCTTGTCGACAATGCGGATGGACAGATGGTACAACAGAATCAGTTAGTGCTGTCACAAGATCTCCACTAAAGCAAAAGCAATATGAAGAAGCAGCTTCATCAGAGGACAACAGCTGGTTGCAGACAAAATCAGTAACTTCACTGAAAGAAGAAGAGCTCCAAGATCCGGTACTCAGCAAAATCATCCAGTGGAAAGTAGCAGAAGTGAAACCTAAGTGGGAGGACATATCAGCAGAATCCAAAGAAGTCAGGGCTTACTGGGGAATGTGGAGACAGCTTCAAGTCAAGAATATAGTTTTGTACAAGAGATGGGATTCTGACTTGGCAGACTTGGAGTATTTGGCAGTATGTGGTCCTAAAGAATAAGGTCAACGAGATTCTCCAGATGGTTCATGACCACCCAACTGCTGGTCACTTAGGACAACATAAGACCTTGGCAAACATCAGATCTAGATTTTACTGGCAAGGCCACAGAAGAGATGTGGAGAGATGGTGCAGAACCTGTGACATTTGCTCAACCAAGAAGAAAAGTACCAAATCCAAGCATGGTAAACTAGTGTCATATATTGTTGGTATACACATGGAAGGAGTTGCCATGGATATTGTAGGCCCTCTACCTAGAAGCACCAAAGGCAATAAGTATCTTCTTGTCCTGACTGATTACTTCGCGAAATGGGTGGAAGCCTTCCCCATACTGAACCAAGAGGCTGTGACAATTGCTAACAAGTTTGTGAATGAATTCATAACCAAATTTGGCGTGCCGACCATGGTTCACACAGATCAAGGTCTTCGGTTTGAGTCAACACTATTTCAAGAGATGTGCATATTACTGAAGATTGAAAAGACCAGAACCACTGTTTTTCATGCTCAGTCAGATGGCTTAGTTGAGAGGATGAACTGTACCCTAGAGAGCATGTTAAGAGCTTTTGTATCAGATCATCAGAAAGACTGGGCCAGTTATCTACCCACCCTAATTACGGCCTATAGAGCAACCCCACAAGAGAGTACAAATATTTCACCAAAATGTATGATGTTAGGTCGAGAAATCTCAATACCCATTGATGTTATCTATGGAAACCCTGACAGACAACCCCTGGAAAGCTCTGGATATGTAGAGAATATCAGAAACAAGATGGAGCTTGTCTATGATTATGCTAGGGCAAAGTTAAAGAAACCAAGTGTTCAACAAAAGAGATACCATGATCAGAAGGCTTCAGATGAGTCATTTCAAGAAGGAGACCAAGTGTGGCTTTTCACTCCAGTTAAGAATTTTATGCCCAAAGCTTTCAAAGCATTGGGATGGGCCATTTGTGATTACACATAAGTTAAGTGATGACAGATTGAAAATATATAAAGGTTGTGAAGACGATCAAGAAGTTGATGGCAAGCTAGATCATCAAGAGACAGTATGGGACTAGACCAAGAGATTATGGCCTAGTTAGACTGAGAGAAGAAAATGATCCATTTAGTTCATCAGATAGCGATGATGACAGTATGGGGCCTGTTTTGGACAACTTGGACTATTCACTACTTGCAGATTATCCTATTATTCCTTCCGAGCAACAGATACCAAGTGTCAGTGATGTGGAAGACAGCACACACACTGATATAATACCAGAATGTGTGTCAAGTAGAAGTGGATTTAGGGATGACGATCCTGGAACCTTGGACACTGGCGGAGGTGGATATCAAGATGAGGATCCTGGAACTTCCAAGACCAGTGAAGGTGGATGTCAAGAGGACAATCCTGGAACTTTCAAGACTGGTGGAGGTGGATATCGTGATAATCCTGGAACTTCCAAGCGCAGTGAAGGTGGACGTCAAGATGATCCTGAAACCTCGAAGTACGGTGGAGGTGGACATCGGAGAGATGATCCTGTAACTTCCAAGCCCTGTGGAGGTGGACATCGGGGAGATCATCCTGCAACTTCCAAGCCCTGTGGAGGTGGACATCGGGGAGATGATCCTGTAACTTCCAGATTCTATAGAGATGGACAGCAGGGAAATGATCCTGTAAATTCCAATTGTAATAAACTCCAAGAGGATGATCTTGTAATGTTAAAGTCCAGTGTGTTAGAGAATAGGTCTAGTTCAAGCTCAGATTGGTTAAGTTCTTCATTCCAGCAAGACACCACTGAGAACTTCCCTCAATTAGACAATGCAGACAACCAGACCGACTCCAGTATAAATAAGAACTTCAGTTGGAAGATAGTTAAGAACTTGTTGGTTTAAATAAGTAAATTTCAAACACACAAGTAATTCATAAGGTTTAAAAGTCCACTTCCATTTCTTATTATAGATGCCAAGAATGTTCAACTGCCACAAAAGTGACCCCTCCTTCACCATGAAGTCAAACTGGGAGAGACATTTCAAGAATGTTCACGACTGAGTAGACACCACGTACCAGTGCCTGTTTTGTGAGAAACAGAGAAAAAACTTATGTGACATGCGGGGCCACCTTCACCAGAAGCACCTGGAAAAGAAAGAGTTGGTGTGGGCAAATCCGTCATTAATCAGAGAAGTTCAGCTGGAGTCTCCCAGAAGTACTTCAAGAGCAAGGGAATCTTATCTGGATGACTCCTTAGATCTGTCTCCAGTAGTTCAGGCGGATTTAGCTAGATATGTGTGTCAAGGTGACCTCCTAGAACTGGCAGCATCCATATCCTCTGTCACCCCTGTGACTGCAACAACAGAGGTCTTAGTATCAGATGGATTAGTGGCGTCGTCACCATTGCCCATCAGGCCAGCAGTCGTTCTAATCTCAGCTACCCCAGTGATGACCTGTACCCCTGAAAACTAATGCTGCCATTACAGCAACGAGTGCAGAACACACTATGCTTATACAAGCAGACAAGTGGTCACCACCAGTGAACCAGGGTGGAACCTGCACCGAAGTGACTGTGACACCAGGACTATCAGTGTCTGTAACTGCTGCTAAGAAAGTTTTGCTTGATACAGTAATTGCTGCCACCTCAAGCAGAGTTGTGCTGAATACGAATTTAGATCCGAACATACCCTATGTTCCGGGCACGAGCACCATGGAAAGACAAACGGGTATTAGTTCTGTGGAAGCCTTTCCAAAGTCACCCAAATACCTGGCTCCAACCAAGTGAAATAGAGGAACTGAGATGGGGCCACTGAAGAGTAATGAGATGTCCACACCAGCTCTACAACCACCAGGAAGTGGCCTCGGAAGGACACGTGCTGCCACGGAATCCATCTGCCAGTAGTCAAGATCAAGATCATCACCGTGAAGGAGGGCTCTATGAGGAGGAAGAACGTCATCGAGACTGTCCACTGCGTCCAGTGTTGGAGGAGTGAGGAGAGTGACAGCGAGGACAGTGATTGGGGTTTTTAAAAGGACATTTAGTAGGATAAAAGAAGAGGAACATTTATAAGAAAATTTTCAGATATTAAATAGGTTTTCATCTTAAATGTAGTAATTTTGAAGTAGAATTTAATCTGAATTTTATAAAGTAATCTTGTGGTTGGTAACATTTAATATCATAATAATAATAGTTCTGAAAGGATAACTAAAAAATAATTATAACTAACAAGAGATTTGCAAGTTTAATTGAAGCTGTGCCAAGTGGTTGTTTCTTGTATTTCCAAATTTAGTGATTTATGGTAGACAATTTTTTTTAAAGGTTTAAGTTTCATTTTATTAACTAGTGTTGTGTGGAGACGATGTCTTGCGAAAGAGATGTAATTGAATGGCTGAAGAGGTGGAAATGCGAGATTTTGTTTCAGGGCCCCAGATGGGCCCACTGTCCGCTGGCTCAACTGAAGCTAGATGTTATGTGTATATATTTTGTATTTTGTTTTCTTTCTCTAGGCAGATGTTGGATGCCTATTATTTAGTATTACTAGCTAATAGCTAGGCTACTGGGTTTAACATGTTTAATTTTAGATTTTGCGGGACGCTAAGGTGGGGGCAGTGTAGTGGATCAGGGATTTTTGTCACTTCATTATTTAGTGATACTTTGTCCCTGTTTCTGACATTTGGTAAGGCAGGCCGGTACTGGTAATATGGCTAATTATTTATTAGGTAAGATGTATAAACATAATAAAATTGACATTCTCTAGCTACTAAGGAAGTAGGTCACGACACTTAGCCAGTGGAATGCACATGGCCAGCTATGCTGGTGTTTTTTTCTGGCATATGGCTGGGCTGGCTTGCACTGGCAGTAAAGGTAATTCTCCATTAGGTAAGGTATTAACTTATAAAAATTTAACTTAATTCTTAAATTTTCAAGTTCACTGGAGCTCTTTTATATATTTCATGCAATTAAATGAAATATAAGCATATATATGCACTTTGTGATAATTTTAACTAACTTTTTCATCAGGGCTGCTTCGTTTTTGTTTGCAAAAACATTTTTCTAGTTTTTGTGCAAATCCAGTCATCTACAGTTTGGCTGTGCATAAGATTATAAAAAGTACCAAGTGGGTATATTACATTTTCTTTTATGGATAATAATTCCAAATCTGCTTGACACATTCATTCATTGTTCAAAGATCGGTCTATTAGGGCCTGGAATTGGTTGTTGAATTGGGGATCAGTTGCTGGGAATGGGTTACCCACAAGCTATCCAAACCAAGACTCTTCACTAGCTAGATACCAAACAAGATTATTAGAACATCCGCCTTGATGCTGTAGCGGATCAGGGATTTTTGTCCCTTCATTATTTAGTGATACTTTGTCCCTTTAATGAACCCTTCATTTATTCTGTGCTATTTTAGTCAAACTATTGATAAAATGAACTGTGAATAAATTCTTGTAGTGGGCCTGTCCTATGTAAACAATGGTCTCTCGGTGTGTGGTATGGGGGATAGTATCCCAAGCCTTATCAGTCTTATCTGATTATTTAGGATACTTTTGAAGTAAAATAAGGGGGGATAAGCAAATAAAACTATTGATTTTCTCTATTATATGCATATAGAAAGTGAGTAAAGTCAAAGACCGGTAAATTGACCGATGTACATAGGCTTGTTGATATGTTGATTAAGTGTGTGTAAACATTCACTGACATTGTAGATAGTTATTTCCAGTGCTTTTCTAGCTAATATATGATGTCATTATCTTTATTTAGTGGATTTAAGTTGGAAGTTATGGTGTTTTCACCACTGGCAGCCATATTTAACATGCTTGATTGTTTACTTCCTATCAGTTTGGCTGTTCTGATGAGTATTCAAAGGAAGTTTAGTGAGGTTTAGGGGTATTTAACTGCATCCAATTAGGGGTTTTAATGGTTTCATTTATAGGTCATTTGGCTTGTAAATTACAATAGCTCCGTGACGGAGCTAACTGAGCATGGAGCTTGTCATATCTCCATAGCAACCACATACATTATATAAGCACTGTGATTACGACATTCTCACGGAGTCAGTCAGGAAACTCGCTGTGGTCCAGACGTGTTTTCCGAGATATTTTGAGATAACTTCTTTGAAGCCAACTGTTCTTCAAGAAATTCATCTGACATCTAAAGTTAGTAATTTTACTTATGTTTTAGTGCCAGTCCCAATAAATTTTACTCCTTGTTGAATTAATTATATTTAATTTATGCAGACATATTTTTGGCGCAAGGCCATGTAAGCAATCCATATTTGGACAATTTACTATGATTTATTTGTAGTTTTACTACAGTGAATCTTTGAAATTTGTAGATCTAACATTTGGCCAATTATCCTATTGAAACTTAATCAGTGTTTGATATCATATTTTAGACCACTTGCCCATCTTTGTTGTGACTTAGGCTAGTGTTTAAGCCATAATGCACTGAAAATTATTAATTTGTCAAAATGGTGCCTAAAACGACAAGTTTCTTAAATGACAAAATCAAATGAGATTTTCTTGTTGAATGATAGTCAAATGTTGATAACTTATAGGTCAAATTATTAGAAAACTTATGACAAGAAAATTAGTGCCCTTAAAATTAATTTCACAGGAATGTCACCAATAACAGATGCCTAAAATGACTAATTAATTGGACTGCCGGGCTTATTTTCTTGTCATAAGTTTGTCAGTTAATTTGTCATACAAGAAAATGACAAGTTTTAATTTGTCAATTAGGAAGTTTGTCGTTTTAGGCACCATTTTGACAAATAAATGACAAATTAATATTTGTCAGACGTTTTCAGTGTGTTGACTTGAGTTTATATTAACTTTGGACTTGATTTCTTTATCTAACTTTAATTGATATTTATTAACACTTGCATCCTAACTTGTGTACTTGCCTAACTTTTTGATATATTTTTTGCACTCTCAGTAACTCAGTCAATCATTAATTATATTAACTCATACCTTGTATATTCTATATTTTGAGTTGTTGGTTGTTTATTTATACTGGTTACTTATACAAAAGTTATAATTAAACTTCAACTGTTACCAACTCTTTGTTTCTTCCTGTCTTATACAAGCAAATACTCTACAACCCATGATTAAGAGAACTTGCACTTTAAAGAAAGCACTGACAAAGGTCAAAGTTGGGGTTTTACGTCCCGTTCAACAGCCAGGGTCATATTGGGACAGGTCCTCAGAATTGCCACTTGTGGGACTCGAACCCACAGAGGTGACAGCCTATGATTAGATGCCAAACTTGCTAACCACTAGGCCACTGAGGACCTTAAAGAAAGCACTGAAGAATCATACAGAGTTTACAGAGTTTATACAGAGTTTACACACAGGGCATCTTGTCATTTGCCCTCAGAGATTCAACACTCAGATTTAGAGATTCATCAGATATAGAGTCACCACTTAGATTTACCCTCATAGATTGATCAGAAATAGATTCAACACTTAGATTGATTCAAGATTCATCTTATGTAGATTCATCACTTACATTTAGAGATTCGTCAGATATAGATCGTCGGCCACTACAAAGATTCATCATTCCCCAGACACAGAAATTGAATGATTGAAATTGATTGATTGAGAATTATTGATAGTTGGACAACTGTACTTAGTAGACCGCTCGTCCATTTCAATACAAATCACGAATGAAATGCCACTGTCAGAATAACTGCCCAGTCTAAACAAATACACACAAAACAATACACTTTATTTGGAGCAGCGAACTCCAAGGACAAATGAGAGGTCCTCAGTGGTCTAGTGGGTTAGCAGGTTTGGCATCTATTCACAGGCTATCACCTCTGTGTGGCTTCGACAAATGAGAAAACTGAGGACCTGTCACAGTATGACCCTGACTATTGAGTGGGGGGCATAAAGAATATTAAGAATAGTAAAGAAAATTCGGCAATTAATATTTAATAATATAATTTACAAACTGGACATAATATCATATGTACATAAAGTAATCAATCACTCAGTATAAATCACCAGCAGTTACTTAAGAATCATCATATAGAATAAAGATTAACTTCTGAGCAATACAAAGGTAACTAATTGCATAATAACCTTTCTTATAGCTAGCCAAAAATGCTTAAAATTCAGCCTACAAATAGCTTACAGTGAACCACAATTGCAGTCATATGGAGTATACGGTCTAAATTTGTTTTGGTAGTTTTACTACTGACCACCTGTAATTTGAAGGTTTTCAGTACATAGTTCATTCATTTCAATAACTGACTGACCTTTGAAGCTTCCAAAACCCACATCACACCATTTCTAAACACCTGAAGTACTCTATGATGGTGTAAAACCATGATGACGTCAACCAAACTTTGTGAGGTACACTAGCAATAGCTATTACCATCTCTGCACTGTGATAAATAAATGTAATATTCAAGGCACTTTGGAACCTGTGTTGGAAACTGAGGACAATTTTAATTCACTACATGTTTGCACTGAAGCATATACAAATATCACTGCACCGGCCATGTGTCAAGAATAAACAAATACTTATCTTATATACATGCCGCTTTTGACATATTTTTACCATATTATTCCTGGGATAACAGAGTAACACTTTCAACATGCCAGCCAATACAGATACACAGTGACATTGCCGAAATATGTATTCCCTTGTGTACAGCTATACTCTAATTATCTTGTTTAATGTAACTTAGTATATGTTACAAAGGTTTTAATAAATATCAGAAATAATGAAAATCACTTTTCAACTTGATTAATGAAAACATCATGTCTTTGAAAAGTGTCCTGAGTTAAATATAGAAATATATACAGAAAATCCCATGAATGTATGTCTTTTTTTGTTAGATCTCAATGAAGCATTTAACTCAGGGTAATTTTCAGTGACTGCTTGGCAACCAATGCTCTTCGCATGTGACAAGGAAAAGCATATATTCTATCCTTATTTGTTGTGTATATACACTGTGTTCAAAATGTGCCCTGAGTTTGCAATATGGGTGTACAATTCTGGGTTTAGATTTCATGGCAGATCAAGTGTGCACTTTAATGTAGCCAAATGCACTATGTAATGCAATAATAAGCATATAACAATATATAAGAAAGGTAACAAAAGAAGTGCATGGATCCAAGCACAATAATCCTTTTATGAACCTCTCCAGTATGACATGATTATAAGTGACTATGTGAAAATCACAGCAAGTTGGACAGCTGGCTCAGTTGAATTGCTCGTTTCAGTAACTGAGAAGATTGGCCTTGCAGTAGCAAAATCTTTAGAAGGTAGACAACAGTGCCATCACCATAAGAGATGTCACTTTTGGACTAGATCCTAACAAAGGTCCTCAGCTAGTGGCTTAGTGGGTTAACAGATTTGTCATCTTATCTCAGACTGTCACAATTGCATGGTTTCAACTTCCACAAGTGACAAAGCTGAGAACCTGTCCCAATAGGACCCTGGCTTTGACTTTGATTCAGTCCCATCAAGTTAAACAAAGATAGCACAGCAGCCATACTTGAACCAGTAGAACAAATAAAATATTTTGAAAATGACAGTTCTTTATTTCAAAGCATTGAAACTGGAACCATACACATAACAGAAGAAGAATACTTACTTCAGTTGCCAGTAAATCTTGAAACTTTTTGATTAAAAATACCTCTGAGAACCTGACTGAAACTGATTTGTTTGTACCTACCAAATAGTTGTATCAATACGAAGACATCTTAGAGCCATGATGATGACAACTAGGTTAGACAAACTTGACATGGCATAGGGTAAACACAGACAATGCTATACCTATCAAATAACATCTCAAATGTTTGCCTGTTTTACAGCAAGAACTAATTGACAAGGAACTTTATCAGGGTATTATTAAACCCAGTGATGGTCCTTGGTCATTGCTTTTCATAATAAAGACTAATTTATAACAAAATTGGAAGCACAAGGGTCGGTGTTAAATATCACGCTATCAATAATGACATTGAAGAAAATCAGCCATACCTTTGCATTATGGATTTCGCACATGGATACTATCTGGTTTCTATACACCTAGATAGTGAATGCAAATTGCATTTAAATCAAGGGGAGGTCATTCAGTTTCATGCACCATGGCTTTTTTCATGCAATTAGTGTTGAGTGGGTTGCAATGGTCAAAAACAGTTCTGTACCTTGATGACATAATAAAGCTTGGAGAGACTTTTGCTGATTTATTTGGGGTTTTACGTCGCTTTCAACACTGTACAGGTCATATCACGACCGGTAGTTGGAAGGGCAGAGGAAACCAGTACATATAGTTCGCTAGGGTTCTGTACTGTAAACTGCCGACCAACGGCAAGCAACTACCAGCTTTCCCACTTACGGCCATGATGGAGACTTTTGTTGAAGACTTGCTGAATCTTGAACTAGTATTGTAAAGATTATTCAAAGCAGGACTAGTTTTAGAGCTATCTGACAGTCTGCTTCCACTTTTTTATCGGACATTTTTAAGAGAACCAACAACTTCTGCAATCACAATACACAAAACACTTGAAATATTCAAAATTCTAGGCAAATTAATATACCAAATTACCAGTCCTGGTCACTGCAAAAATATCCGTGTTGACCAGCAGAAATCAATATTGTAATATCCTCACATATGTCAGTTCTATTAATACCTGGGCTTCCGGAGATTCCCCTTTAGCTCAGCTGGTTAAAGAGCCAGACTTGTGTTTATTTCTGTGTGTAATGAGAAGGCTGTGAGTTCGAGACACAGCAGAACCAATCAATAAAATCTCCCTTCCCACTACATGGTGAGATGCCTAAAGATCCTTCCCTCTCAAAGCCAAGCGAGTAAAGTGTAATAATGTAGTCATGTAAGACCTGAGGACAGGTCTTTCTTTGGAGGGGTGGTATGTAATATCCTCACGTATGTCAGTTCTATTAATACCTGGGCTTCCGGGGATTCCCCTTTAGCTCAGCTAGTTAAAGAGCTAGACTTGTGTTTATTTCTGTGTGTAATGACCCAGCAAGCATGATCATATGGGGCCTATGTGGGCTATAGGCGGGCAAATAGCAATATGGGTCCTATAAAGGATATATATGGGCACAGAATGCCCAAAGGGGGCCCATATTGGTCCCATTTATATAAAAATACTTAATGTTCCCTAAATAGTACAAATGAGGAAAATAAAACAGATTTAATAATAGATTCATTTGGCATCATGTTGATTTGGACTTCGTAAAGAGTGGTAAACAAAACATTTATTATCACAATGTTTAATATGGGCCCCAGAATGGACTTTTATAGATGATTTACTGGCTATAAGAGTCCCAGATAGGTCCCATATATAAATCCTAGAGGAAAAATGTAAATATATATAACAAGTGTTCTTTATTAACTTCTCATCTGATTTTGAATGAAAAAAATCCAAAAATAAAAAAGGTCCAATTTGAGAAAAACAACTCGTCATAAAAGCTTTTTAAATAAAAGTGTACACGCATATTGGTTGGACCTGTGAAGGTCAAAAATGGGTATAATATTCTCACAAGGGACCCTCATTATTATCACATACAATAGCCATTTTATAGCTCTGTAAATGTATTGTCAAGTTTTTGTAAAAAATGTATTAAATTTAATTTGTTGTATATCTCACTAATTAATAATCTAGTGGTTTATATTACCTTAATGTACCACAAACACCCTTTTTATGTATAAGAGTACAGAAATCCTAAGTCTACAGTTGTGGAAATTCTGTAAAATTTTAGTTTCTCTTAGTTTAACTCAAGGGGTCATTAATAGGTCCAACCCCCTATATCATGCAGTACAGATATGTTTATCTTTTCACACAGATAGTATTTTGAGGCAGTGCTAGGAAAATGGGAAAACACCCCATGGTGTAAAACAGGGTAGCCTTTCGTCACTAGGATACAAATTACAGTACAATTTAAAGATTATAAATATGTGTGAGAAATCTATGAAATTTGTAAAAATTGTGTAAATAAGGCTAAAATAATAAACTATGATATTTTTGGTAGGGATTCATAATGAAAATATCTTTATTAATCAAATAATGCATGTGCTTAATTATATCAGTTAACTGAGGATTTCATCATGTGTTTTACTTGTGTCTTGACAAGGCTATGTAGCTGTTTTAGCTTGGGCCATCTGGAAAAAGGGTTTGGGTGAATCATTAAGTGATGAGTTTCTGATACACATTTCTGTATTCTGTATAAGACAAGCTTTGACACAAATGTGGTACATCATAAGATTTTGAACTTGAAATGATTTGAATTACATTCTGGAAATTGGATAATAGTATAGTATGAATCAAGATTGTATTGTGCATTATTTACAATGGCTTCATGAAAGTGTATTAAAATATTAGAATATGTGGGCAAAGTGTGAAGGAAACTGCGGACTGTTAACACAGATCAACTCATTTTTGAGCTTCTATTACATGCGAGCTGAACTACAAATGGACCTTGTGTTGGTAGTGCACATTTAAAAACTGAGCCGGTCCATACATCTGAACCTATATGTAGGACCAATAAAAACCTGGATGCAGTTTACCATATAGTGCCCTTGTCAGACCCACATATAACCCATATACAGAGCCCATACTGGTCCCATCACCAAACCATTTGCAAAAACCATCTGGGCCCCATGTTCAAATTACAAGTTGGGCCCATGTGGGACCCATTTATTTCACAATAAAGGCCCCATATGGGGCCCATATATGACCCTTATTGATAAACCATATTGGTCCCATAAGAAAACCGTTTGCAAAAACTGACTGGGGCCCATATAGGGCGCCCACAAAGGCCCCAT
Source organism: Sabellastarte sp. h YS-2021 (assembly GCA_964017235.1). Classification (NCBI taxonomy): domain Eukaryota; kingdom Metazoa; phylum Annelida; class Polychaeta; order Sabellida; family Sabellidae; genus Sabellastarte; species Sabellastarte sp. h YS-2021. Next base: position 68,243,672 of record OZ024927.1, read on the forward strand.
ATAAGAACCCATTTGGGACCCTTGTTGGTCTCATATGTAGTGCTGGCTGGGGAGAAGGCTGAGTTTGAGACACAGCAGAACCAATCAATAATTTCTCCCTTCCCACTACAATATGCTTTGTGTTGTTTTGAAATTTTGATTTGGTTATTAGCAAACTAGCATTGACATTAACTCCTATTGTTAAAAGACTAATTTGTTATGTATTAAGAATAGTATATATTAAAAATTCAACCATGAATATTTATTTAATAATATATTGATTCAATGTTTGTTTTTTTATTAGCCTCTTTAGTAGATGGTTATTACAAAATAGATGTTACATAAGTTGCATAAATTAATGTACAAATCAGTCACATAAATGGTCATACAGAATTCCATACCTTTGTTTAAATACATTCACATTGTTAGTCACTGTAAATGACTCTTTCAGAATTCTAACTTTATTTTTGACATGTGCAATGTAATCTGAAAACCAAATCTTTTCTTTACTATTTTTTTTAAATTAATGAACCACTTACCAAGCAAGATAACATAATTTTGAGTGTAATAACGAGTGTCAGTTGTAGAGGTTTTAATGATACCAAGAAGGACTTCACATATTGACAGACTAAAACTTTCCCTCATGAAGGAATTCAACCAATCAAAGATTTTCAACCAAAAGTCTCGTGATACAACACAGTAATAGAAGTGATGTTCAATGGTATCTATACACAAATTACAGTAATGGCAAACAGCAGAATCAACAAGATTCCACTTAAAAAGATTATACCCACAGTTGACGGTCCTGTGTAATATTTTGAATTGGAAACTTTGTAAATAAGGTTCTTTACTTATTTCATGTGCCAAGCTAAAAATTTCGGACCATTGTAGTTTTTTTAAGAATGGAAATAAGTCAGTCCAAGTGTACAGTGCAGTTGGTGCTTTAACTTTATTGTTTACTAATTCCCAGTATATCTCGGAACTTTTAAGTGTAAATAATTCTTTCGGTTTTTTATTAATTTGTATGTTAAATTCAGACAACCTTTCAAAATTTTCTGTATGTATTTGAATCTTACGTTAATTTCCATGTTACTGGTATTGCTGAAATAAGACATTGTATATCGAGAATGGTTGCTTTACACTTAAATTTTCTTTTTAGATTTTTTGCAGGGATCAACTTTTTTTTTCATCCAATAAGTCGATAATTTTTAGGTTTAAGAGTTCATCACTCATCCCAAGCATTCTAGGAGTTAAAGGAGCATTGTTCACTAGAATATGTTTATTCATAAAAACATACTCATTATATAGCTCTATCATTGTAAGTGGTTGTGCACTTTTAATATCGTACCAGCAATTTAATACTTGATGATGAAAGCTGCCGATTTTACATGTGCTAATATCGGACACTCACAATTTATGATTCAACAAAAGAGAATTTAAACTACTTAATACGAAGAATAATTTTTTCCATTTGCCTTCACTTGTCAGCAGTCTTTTAATCCAAAAGATTAAATAATAAAAAAAAAAGAAAAAAAAAAAGATTGATTCAATGTTAAATACAAAATTGGACAAAATATCATATGGACATAAAGTAACCAATCACTCAAGCAGTTACTCAATAATCACCACAGATTGACTTCTGCACAATACAAAGGTAACTAATTGCATAATAATGTTTCTTCTGGATAGCTGATTACAAGTAAAATTCAGCTTATAACCAGTTTACAGTAAACCACATGCTGTCATGTGAGTACATTGTCTTACCATGTTGGGTAAGTTCTATTATTAACAATATGCAATTTGTTTGTTTTCAGTTCTTGGTTCCTTCATCCCTTTTATCAACTGGCTGACCTTTGGGGCCTACAAAACCCGCATCACACTTTTTAAGTGCCTGGAGTACTACATGAAGGTACAGCACCATGATGATATACCCAAACTTTTTTATGTTTACATTGTGATAAATTTACGTAAATTTTCAGGTAGTATGGTGCAAAAAGGTTTGACTTAGAAGGTTATTATATTTCACTGGTTGAACCACTCGATTTCCAACCCTGAATATACTTTAATCTTACAATTATCTTTGGTGAAACATACACACTGAATTCTGAGTTTGGTGCATGACAGAACATAATATTGAAGCTAGGCTATTTTATGTATGTAGTTCAAAGACATTAATTGACAATGCATGATTTATAGCTCATTCACGGAGAGAGATTTAGCAGTCTTTTAGTTTTCAACAATGACTGGGATTCTGTTTGGTTGGGTCTCGTATTTGGGCTTTATGTAATAAATCAGTGTCTCTGACTGTTGAATAAAATAAACATCCCAGCGGGCACAGACCCTCTTTAAAAACACGTTGATGTAGTGTTGAAAATTGATCCTGACATTGAAGTACACTTTTTCAACACTAAATGTAAGTTAGTTTTCCCGACATAAAAAAGTAGTTGTATCTTGGACATGAAATTCTAGTGATTTATCATTGAAAATTGATCCTGACATATTTTTAACACTAAATCTAAGTTAGACTTCTGACAAGAAAAAGTAGTCACCTTTCACAAGAATAATCAACACTAAACCTTGTTTAGATTTCCAACATTAAAAAGTAGTTATGTTTTATTTATTTATTTATTTACTTGGGGTTTTACATCGCTTTCAACACTACAGGTCGTGTCACAATGGGTAGTTGGGAGGGCAGAGGAAACCAGTATATACAGTTGGTTAAGGTTCTGTACTGTAAACTGCAGCTGCCGACCAACAGCCATCAACTACCAGCTTTCTCCCTTGAGGTCGGGCCGAGAACTGAACCCCGATCTCAGAGGTGGGAGGCAAGAGTGTTACCACTCTGCCACCATGGCCCCCATTTATGTTTTAGACTAGAAATCTTGTTGATGTAGGGTTTTGAAATTGATCCTAAAATTGATGTACACTTTTTCAACAGTAAATCCAAGTATGATTTTTGACTTGAAGAAGTAGTCATATTTTGGAACCAAAACATTGAATATGAGAAAATGTATGACATGAGTATGTTAGTTGTGTATCTTCCCAAAAAATGGTGAGCTCTTGATTCATCCTTTTTAGCTTTTACATTGTCCTTTATGTGTGTGTTTTACCTCAAGACATACTTTTTGTTAGTTACATGTGTTAATGACTCTGTATCTACAATATATTTGGCTATGAAATTATAAAATTTTACATATATTTTGTGTTTTAATAGCAGCTCTAGTCTCATAGGATAACGATTAAATTGGTTTATTTATTTGGGGTTTTACATCGCTTTCAACACTGTACAAGTCATGTCACGACGGGTAATTAGGAGGGCAGAGGAAACCAGTGCATACAGTTGGTCAAGGTTCTGTAGTGTAAACTACCGACCAACGGCAAGCAACTACCAGCTTTCCCACTTGAGGTAGGGCCAGGACCGAACCCCGATCTCAGAGGTGGCAGGCGGCAGTGTTACCACCCTGCCGCTGTGGCCCCCCAACGATTAAATTGGATATAAGTTTTGAAATTATAATTCTACACTGAAAACTGCCCTTGTAAACACTACCATTTCTAATAAGCATATCAGTTATGAAATTTCATCATTCTGAGAACAGATTAGGTCAGCGTTTTTTTGGGGGGGGGTTTACATATTAATCTTATCAGTATTCCTTGCTGTACTCACTCCTTGGTCTGTGACTGTAAACTAATTACTGATAGGACCAAACAATAAGAAGTGTTTACCTTTTCTCACTGGCATGGTATGGGCTTGTCTAGCTAGGTCCACTCTTTGTGGTCAAAGTTGAAAACCAATTAAGCTGGGGCAGCAATGTGATGAAGCTATACACATTTATCTTGGTTGTGTTTTTAGTCAAACTACATTCAAAATATAAATATTTTGAAAAAGAGACAGCAAAAAAGGCATAGTGATTTTACTTGAGAGTTTATTTCTAATTGCAATATCTCTTTTTAAATATAATATTTAACAAGTATGACTGGATAAAACAACTACAGACACAGAAAATGTCACTTCACAAATATTTTAATTTGTTTAAAGATATTACCAAAAATTCATCAGATTATTGAAATTGGATTTTCTAATTATATGAACCTTAAATAATCAATATCTAGGTGGACAATACAAAGGATGATAATAAATAACCATATACTGAGTGGTGAAGTTTGATTGCATGCTCATCCAATGTTATGAACAGGTACAATGTAACAATCATGCATGCTCGTTGAACATGTTATCATATATGCATGAATTAAATAGAAAATTACCAAATTCAGCTAGCCCCATGAGAAACCATAGTTTAAGAAACTTACTGAGAAATAGAAAATATAAATGCCATGATACCACAGACAATTAATCGGTGTTGGAGTAACATAGATCAAAACATTGGATCTAACTAAGAATGATAAGCAATTTCAAAAGATACTTCAACATTATATCACCCATTGAATTCAACCTGACTTCGCTGGTTGGATCCACTGAAAAACAGTTTACAAAATCTACATGTATTTCAACCTGTTTTCACCCATTGATTTCAACATAATTTCAACCGTTGGATCCAACTAAAACAGTTTGCAAAATCTACAAGTTTTTCAACCAGATTTTCAACCGTTGGTTTCAAACTGATTTCACCCATTGGTTTTAATATGATTTCACCCATTGGATCCAACTAAAACAGTTTGCAAAATCTACATGTATTTCAACCAGATTTCACCATTAGATTCAACCTGAATTCAAAGTTGCGTGTGTTGGGGTAATTCTCAGCAGTGATACATTTAAATACTGCCAGAAGATGCATTTTAGTACAAAAGAAAATGAGAAACAAGTCTATGAATACTGAATATGCAAATAATAGAACGTTGGATAACAGAGGCTTTACATGATGATCTATTAAAACTGAGAGTGACTACTTTTAAAACTCATTGGTCTATAAAAGCTAAAACAAAAGTCAAGGGTAAAAGTTGGGATTCTACATTCCATTTAACAGCCAGGGGCTATATTCACAAAAGGGACCAAGCTCAAATTCAGCAAAAAAATCACCTCAAGTTTACAGCTGTTTATACTAAACTTGGGCTGTTTTTTTGCTCAACTTGAGCTTGGTTGTATTGGGACAGGGCCTCAACTTTATTTCTTTTGAAAGTCGGACCCACCCAGTTGTGACAGCCTGTAATTAGATGCCAAACTTGATATTCCACTAAGCGACAGAGGACCTTAAAAGTTTAAACAATATTACAGTGGTATTCATTGCCAGAAATTTACATCTGAAGTTATCAATCTGCTACACCATAGAAATCGTATAAAAAAGCTTTTTTATACGATTTCTATGTGCTACACCTGTATGCTATTAGTCATTTTAAGTTGATAAACCATATGTCATGGATGTCACTTGTAAAACATATGAGGCATTTTGCAAAGGACATACAATATAAATTCCCAGCATTTACCTTTCACAGATTCCTAGGCCTAACCTCACTATAATTTCTCTCCTTCAATTAGGTTATATTTGACATTACTTGACAACATATCTCCTGGATCATTTTCAATCTGTCAAAATTGGCTCAGTGATTTCAGAATGTTTCAAATTAAATTTCGGGGTGCCTCAGGGCTCTGTTCTTGGTCCTTTTAATGTTCTCCCTATACACCCCCCCCCCCTCCCCTTAGTCAGGTAATTGTAAAATTTAAGGATGTTAAATCCCATTTTTATGTGGACGACTCCCAGTTGTTTGTCCACCCATCTCCTGAAAATTGTGCCGACTCATTTCACCAGCTAAAGGCCTGCTTGGATGATATCCATATCTGGATGTTTGAAAATAAGCTTAAATTTAATCCTGGATAAACTGAGTTTATAGTCTTTGGTTCTATGGATAAGTATAAATGGCTCAAAGATTCCTTTCCTGTGAACATTTTGGGAAACTGTCTCTGCCCAATAGATGTTGTTCAAAATCTGGGTGTACTGTTTGATTCTAAATTCAGTTTCACCAATCATTTAAATTCTGTCATAAAATCTTGCTTTGCCAACCTTCGAGATTTTCATCGTATCCGACGCTTTCTCTCATATGACGTGTCAGTTCCCAGTAAACATTACAAACATTTATAAACATTTAGTAAACCTATAAACGTTTTTTAAACCAAATATAAACCTAAATATTGACAATTATTCAATATTAAGGGTTTTTTAACGTTTCAGCAACATTAGTTTGGTTTATAAACGTTTTTAAACCTTTACAAAGGGTTAAAAATACCTTACCCTCACTTTCAGTTGGGATGATGACATCAGCACAGCCATTTTGAGAGAAACTGGAGAAATATTTCTGTTACTATATCTTGCTGTATCACTGTTGTTTGAAGCCATCATTACATTCTAAGTAGATATATAGAATAGTTTATATATAGAATTTGATTATATTATATACTTTTATATCTCTACTTAGAATATAATGATGGCTTCAAACAACAGTGATACAGCAAGATATACTTACAGAAATATTTCTCCAGATTTTAAACACGTGTATAAATGTTTATAGGCAAATGTTTAGGGACCCATCATTTTAAACCTTATCTAAACCGTTGATAGTTAGGTTTATAAACGTTTGTAATGTTTACTGGGTTATGGTAGCATTCATTTCAACAAGTCCTTCTCATATGATGCTCCAAAACTCTGGAATGATTTGTCACTGAAAATTCGAACTGCTCCTACACTATCATGTTTCAAAACGTGACTTAAAACCTGTCTGTTTCAGAAGTCTTTCCCTCCTTAATATTTCTTGCTACCGAACACCGATGACTTGGTGATGACCCTGTTATGGTTTATGACTTATGATTTATGCATTATGATTTGAATGGTGTGCCTTAGAATCTGCAAGTTTGGAGATCAAGCATATGCATGGATACCTGATACCTGATACCAATGAGTGAAATTAGGTTGAATCCAATTAATATGTGAAATCAGGATGAAATACATGTAGATGTTGTAAAACATTTCACTTGGATCCAACCAATGCCACCCATTTTAACTACCATTGCTCATGTTTAATATTTAATTAGTTTAAATATTCTAAATTTTCATTGGAACTTGTTTAAGAGACAGGAATTATTTTTTTCCCACCCAGCATTTTAACTCTGACGTTTTTGTCTCTTTAAAAAACTGCTAGCAGATGAAAAATAATAATTATTATCATTCACAATGTTTATTGTGTATGTAAGACTCGTTATCATTGTTTTAATCGTGTGCTTTTCTTTGTTATTCTTAATTTATAATTGTATGACTTTAAAAGTACACTGCTTAAATAAACGGTTTTCAGAGGTAAAACTTGTTTGGACAGAAGAAACGAAGTTTACCTTGTGTGTAAAAACTAATTTTATTGGTTGTTAATGAGGTCACAACGTTCTGAAATTTTCTATTCGACGTTCTGATTGGCGGAACTAAGGAGGAGTTGTAAAATTTGTTTTCTGACTGCAGCTCGCGCCAAATTTGTAAGTAAACGAAGAGCCAAATATCTGAAAATCTGTTAAAAACTGTTAAAAATATGTCAGTAACAAGTTAAAAATCATTGCTGTTATACGATTGGAAGACATATGAACATTATCATTTGCCAGAATTCGCCAAATCGTGAGTAGGTAAGGAGAAATTAAGATATTGAAATACACGATACTGCACATCAACTAGACGTGGTTACCTCGGCTCTACTTTACTTGCGCGTAGAGCCGTGGCACGACCCCACATAGAAGTCGAGATTGAATAAAGCACAAATAGCCGTGGCACGATCCCACATAGAAGTGGAGATTGCATAAAATACAAATATTTAGATTTATATAGATAGATCTAAATATTTGTGTTTTATGCAATCTCCACTTCTATGTGGGGTCGTGCCACGGCTCTACACGCAAGTAGAGTACTGTAGAGCCGAGGTAACCACGTCTAGTTGATGTGTAATATCGTGTATTTTAATATTGAAATACACAAATATCATACAAATGTGAATACATAACTGTTCCCACAACTATTTTGTTTCATTTTATTCAACAGTCAGTCGACATGCAAACATGTTTGATGAAAAATAACTGACATTTCCTGATTTTCAAGGGTTTTTGGAGTATTTCTCCAAAAATTTGAAAATGTTCTTTTATTATGAAAGCTGTGTAAAATAGCATATATTTTGTACGCATGTTGTATTTGTTGTGTCCTTGGCTTAATATCTACTGTTTCTAATTATATAAAACCATTTTCAGTCATCAAGTTTTATTCAACAGAAAAAGATTTTATGCAAATCTCCAGTTCTATGTGGGGTCGTGCCATGGCTCTACACGTAAGTAAAGTAGAGCCGAGGTTACCACGTCTACACATCAACGATGGAGATAGTTCTGAAATTCAGGTACGGCTCGGTACACATTTGCTGCCATCCAGACCAAATATCAAAAAACCTTCGTTGTGGAGAGTTTCGAGAGTCCGGACGTACTGAGGAATCATGAACAACTCGGACCTTTGCCAACTAGGCCCCATTTTGATGCAAACTCGGTGTCTTTTTAAAACTCATCCCCACCAAGTTGACCCTTTTTCACATCTATTGTTTAAGTGTGCTTCATATTATGTGTCTTAAGGAAATGGGTTTAGAAGGTAGTATTTTACATATGATGGCTACATTATTTAAGGTGTTACCAATGTATTTGATATAAAACACTCTAGTGCATATTAATGATATTACTCCAACTATGTAAGCCTAATTCAAGGTCGTGTCACATCATTATATCCATGATTAGAAACTGTGAAAAATGATACCTAAATTATTAAAATCCATCCACAAATAAAGATTTTATGTCAAATTGAATTTCTAAAATAATGGAACCGAGTTTGCATAAATGGGACTGAGTTAGCTAAGGGCCGAGTTGACCAGTTTCCGTACTGAGTACAGTACGCAATGCAGTACGTGTGTATTGCTGTTATCTATGATCACATCGACATTGGTTCGACACATACAGTATTGTTCAAATTTTTGAAATCTTTGCCAGTCTACTACAGTATTTCCCAGCAGTAAACTGCAGTGGATAATATTTTACGGTTCACGCACTGTTTTACCAGGATTGGTCGCAGCAGCGCATTGAGCCATCTCTTGTCCATCGTTTATATGTGTACTCACTGTACTGTCAATTGGACTGGACAGACCAGTCGGACACAAACATAAATAGTGCCCGTTTTTTTTTTTATTTAATATTGGTGTTAAAGTAAAGACAACAATAATAAACACAAGTACTATGCATGTGCTTGGATGTGTTTGTTTTAGAAAGGATTTCTAGTGTACAATTTACAATGGTGTCATGGCTGATTCACCACAGGTGTAGTTTCCTAACTTTAACCTTTGGTATTGGTGCAAATTGATCTGTCGTTGCCATATTGGCAAATTCTGATCATTGTAGGAATATACAAGTGTCCACAGTTTTGGACTTGGGCAGTATACTTGATATAAAACCACAGGTTTAGATTCAAAAGTCAGTATTGAAGTCCCTCATGTGTGTTTGCTATTATCTGAACCTGTGATTTCGTAAATATTTTTGGTATTTTTCGATTTCAGTGTTTGGTGAAGCAAAAATGGACAAAGACAAAACTTCTTTGGCACCAGGGCTGATTGTGTCCGGTCTGCCAGTGTCCACACTGAATGAATCTGATCTCGACCCAGTAATTACTGCAAACTTAAGTGGTAGTTTCCAGAACTCAAGTCATATCATTGTAGGGACAGATGCTGAAGGGGACGTGCATAATATGAGTAGTCTGTCCCAGAGGTCTAATGGCAGCTTGTCATTTGATGTAAAGAAGTTTACTTCACGTCTGAGTTCTCACATGTCAACATTTTCGGACACCCTTTTTTCAGATATTGAAGATATAGAAGACATTGCTGAGCCACAGGTGGCTCATCAAGAGACTCAGGTAGAAAATCCTTTATTACAAGAGAATACATTGAAAGAAATGTCAAAGCAGTATGCAAATTTAAATGAAGGTGCTATTTATGGGCTCTCAACATCAGTAAATCTTCCAAGGACAACAACACCACAGCCTGCAGGTGTCACAGTGTTACATGGAATTACAGAGGAAGTCACACCCACAAAGTCAATTCAGCCAGAAATTGATCCCCTCACTCCAACCGCCAATTTAAAAGTCCTCATCAGTGCGGCTAGTCCAGAAATCAGAAACCGTGAACGTCAGAAATTAAACGAAACTGGTGAATTTGATACAATCAATACATCCTTTATGAATTCGTGTGAAAGCACCAGTGATATTATTGTGGATGATAATGTGGAATATATTGATGTTGGTTCGAGTGAAAAACTTTTCGGATACAGCAAACTACTAAATCCCCGACCAGAGAAAGTGGTTTTGTGTCAAGAAAACAAGAAGGCTGGGTCAAAATTAGACCACATTCACAGCAGTGTTAACAACGGGGATTGGGAGAATTGCCCTGAGCCATTAGTGTCTGTAAGCCGCAAGGAAAAGTCCTTAGGATTGTTGTGTCAGAGGTTAATAATTTATATTGCATAACTACATGGAAAAGATTGTGATTTTGTTCAAGTCAAATAGATCTTTATGACTTAATGTCTTAGACTTATGTTCATTTTCTAATATGGCTATACTTTTATGTTTTGTGATGCATCAATATGTATTTGAAGTCAATAATAATGTACAGTGACTTAGTAAGTGCTTATTACACAATTTACCACCACTAACCTAATAAGATTAATACTGGATTATTTGTGTATAAATTTATGAAGCAGTTTTACCAAAGAAATCTTTTCTAAAGGCTGAAAGTGCCAGGTAATCATAACAGGGCAGCATGTTCTCTTTTTCGCAAAAAAATACTTCTGAGATAAAACTCGGATTCTTGCGACATCTGTATGAGTCCTGGTATATCATTGATACTCAGAATTACAAAGTGAGGGCAATTGTGTAGACTTTCTGTGATTTTTGCTTTATTTTTTGTAGGTTTTTGGCACTTTTTCCTGAGCATCCAGTACCAACAGAAAAACCTACGATATGTCTAGATGGCATTGCTGTTCAACTAGGTATTAGACTACTCTTCATGTAATTTATTTGAGAAGTCTGCACAATAATGCAAATTTTTATTAAAGTATTTTATGCAAAATTTACTGAAGCTAAAATTTGTAATTAGGGGTGCGACCGAGCAGTCGACACTCGCCAAGCGAGGCAAATTTAACAAAATTTCGATCCCAATTCTCAGGCTCGAATGCTCGTGTATATATAACAACCTATAGAACTGGTTATGTTTTTCAGTTAATAAAATATAAATAACACACCTTACGTACATTAAATCGCATAATTCCACCATTTTCAACATAATATTATGGATATTATGTGCTGACAATAGCTAATTCAAACGATTCAAAGCTTTTATATATTTTTTTTTTTTTCGTTTACGGGAGCCACCATATTGGTTGTCGTTTCCTGTTAAGGTGGATACTGAACTTCGCGAGGACTCAATGTCAAGTCCTGTTTGTAATAGTATACGAAGTAGTATTGTGGAAAAGTGTTAAAGTGTGCCATGCAACGGTCAGACTATGACTTTGTGTTGACACAGTGACCTATACATGTTTAAGTAAGTTCATTGGCAGTAGGGGTGTAGCCCAGTAATCTGCTGGATTAATGAGCCAAATTTCATAAAAAGTCAACCCCATCTATTTCCAGCTACAAAAAGCGCTGCATATTGGCTATATTATAACATATACGCCTCAAATAAATAAAACTACAGTGTTTTTACATATTATTTGAAAGCTTTACGTCAAATAAATTGACTTGGCAACTAAAAAAAAAAAGTAAAGATGCAATTTCGTAACTATATTCATGGTTCAATGCTTTCCTAATAGGTCATTTAAAAGATGTTATCATAATTATATAAATGTGGTTATTGTGGTAATATCTTTGTAGTCAGATTTGAAAAAAATGTATCTGATTATCACTTATAATAGTCATAGCAAACAATAATATGGGAAGTAGCAAGTGGCAACGATCAAACATGTGAAATCAAAACATGGGTGTTTCCTCCAATTGAAATTGTAAAATAAAAATCCCCAAATATACAAAAAATATAGTGTAGATTTCTGATATGTTGGCAATATTTTAACTTTTCTTTTGATTATATATATATTGGAAAGGAAGTTGGAGGTTATAAAGTGTTGTAACCTATTTACCAAGACATTCGGAGTTCTGCTGAATGAAATCGCTGTAAAAGTCTGCAAATGTACAAAAACTATGGGATAGAAGTTCATAATTTCTTCTAATTTCTGGTTTGTTTCCAATGTTAACATATAAATATATTATATGTAGTGGTGGGAACGGTAAACCAGTATGCGGTTATTCGTTCATTTCTGGAACAAATAATAAAGTTCACAAACAATATTTGGGAACCGGTTATTGAAAACGTCATCATTTTAGGCCATATAATGGCTGATACTTCATCAAAACGACAAAAAAACATACATATTTTGTGAAATATGTTACATTTTTAGCCCCAGCCCATAAAGGCTGGGGTTATTATTCATCCCCTGCGCCGTCCGGGTGGCGGCGGCGGGCATAAAGCTTGTGGATGTTCCACAGCCTAAACCCCTGCACAGATTTTCACCAAATTTGCAGGGGATGTTTACCCCAAAAGGATCTAGAGCTGATTAGGTTTTGGGGGGTATCCGGTAGTGCTGTAACGAGTTGACCGAAACTCGAGTCGTAACTCGGTGGGCGATATTTGGGACCACATCGATTTACGTAATTTAAACTCGAGTTTTTAAGAAATAAATTATGATATACTAGTCTTGTTATAAAACCAGCACTTTTACAGTTTATCTAACCATAAAGACAAAAGATTTAATGAGCAATGGTCGTTTTTTTATTTCCTTATTTACGTGGATGTTCCATAATGTGCTCATACATACCTGTCGGCAACAGAATATATTTCCTTGCAATAAAATGGTACTAAATACGTTAATGGCGGATCCCTTGATGACAATATTTGGACATTATTATTTTATTTATATGTGTGTCATTTACTCGAGTTCAACTCGCATCTAACAAGCGAGCGTCGATCTACAGAAATCACTGCTGATTACAGCTCTAGTACCCGGTAATAACTGTTGCCATGTCTTAAAAGTCTTAAAGTTTGTGGGTGTTCCACAGACTAAACCCCTGCACGGATTTTCAGCAGATTTTCAGGATATGTTTACCGCAAGAGGATTTAGAGCTAATTAGGTTTTGGGGGGTTTCCGGTAACAACTGTTGCCATGGAAACACATTTAACATTTTGGGGTCTTAAAGTTTGTGGTTGTTCCACAGCCTAAACCCATGCATTGATTTTTACCAAATTATCAGGATATGTTTACCTCGAGGATCTAGAGCTGATTAGGTTTTGGGAGGTATCCAGTGTAACGGAAGATAATGACTCCCGCTGTATTTTGCACCCCCTCCTTTGATCTTTAGCGGAGTAATTATCTTGCAAGCAATATTTTGCACCCCAAATAATAGTGTTAGGAATCGGTCTAAAAAATCAGAATCGATTAATCAGTAATTCTAAGCTATCGATTATAATTGTTTTTCTGCTTGCTTTGTAAAAAAGACAGAATATTCTTTTTTTACCAAAAATAATAAAGTAGGCTTCTGACAGGTCAGTTGTGAAAAAATCCAGGTTATTTGGTTACAGTATGTGGTAGGGAAGGGGATATTTAGGAAACCAGTAGGTTAAAAGAGTCCACAAGTATGTGTATCATCAATAATATAATAATCTATTGAGGTAGCCTTAACAGTTATACATTAATATTTATTTTCATCCTCCGTTTTCATCACCTAAAATCATTTACAGTGTTTGAATGTAACTTCAGCAGATTAGCAACCAATCACGCTTAAAATTAACAATATTTCCACCACTTTTGTTCAATGTCACTCTGTATTACTGTTTTTATAACACATATCTTCTTTCTTTCTTAATTTTACCTCAAACTGAAAGTATCTCCCACCAACTTCACTGAAGTCAGATACCCCTGCACTCTTTTTGTGTGTTTATGTTACTGTAATTTGTTTGTCTATTATTCTATAAAATTTCTCTCATCCTGAAAAAAATATTCCATGAATTTCCATTTTTTAGCAGATCTTCATGATCTATTCATTTCATATAATTATAATTTCTTAGATACTGTACACTTCTAAGTATGACAATGTAGTAAACATTTCAGTTTTCTTATTCAACAAAATTTGTCAAAAAAATTCATAGCAGACTGCTGAAGTATTACAGTAGTGTGATCTCTCTCCACTTGATTTATGGCCAAGGTCGTTATTCCCATTTATAGGGAGTATGCATGTTGTGTATGAAGCAGTGAAAGTTAAATTTAATTAAGGTTAAACTTAGTGTATTGTATTAAAAGATCTTCTAAATTTGTACAGAAATTTTAAGTTTTAGTTGCAACCAACAGGAAGTAGATACCAGTGAAAGAAACATGGCAGATAATGTAAACAAATGTTATGAAAATAAAATGTTAAATATCTGTAGAAAAAGGAAAAATTGGGTGATTTATAAATCTTACATTTGATTCACAATCGATTCTTAAGATGAGAATTGATTTTCTACATCGAAACTTTTAAATAGACGTCGAATCGTAGGACCACTACCAAACAATAGAGGGATTATGGGGGCCAAAATATAGCAGACAGGGCTGCAAGATAATCACCCCCTGCTAGATATTTACTGCCCTCTCTGTTAAAAGAGACAATATGACAATACACTAGTGTGTTTATTTAGTCAATTGGACAGTTGTCAATACATGCATATCAGTAACAATGCCTAAGACTCTTTTGATGTGTTTTGGGGTGATACTTCCATATTTACATGTTTAAAAGCAAAATTATTAACTTAACAAAATTTTAAGTGTTTATATGCACAGTTCTTAAATAGACGGTTTCCCATATAACCTATCCAAAAGGTGCAACTTTATAAGTTTATATACATATCAGTGTGTTGTATCACCAAATTCATCAAACTGATTTCTTTGATTTCATTGCATTTTCATATTAATTTGCATTGACTTCTGAAAATTTAGTTTTCTTAATAATTCTTTGTTAAATTAAATAATAAGGCTCAACTGTAGAATCGCCACAAATATGTTTGCCCAGTTAAAGGTTTAATTTGATTTAGTCTCATAATATTTACATACTACTTTGGATCTATTTTCCTAAGACACTGTACAAAATAATATAAATGATGTGAATATTATTGTTAATTTCAAAAGGAATCTAAACAAAAAGGCATAGTTTTGTATAAGACTTGATGTAATAATTATTTCATTAATCATGCAACAATATAAAATAGCCAGTCTCGGCAGGCAAGAACCCCAGCCCGTAGGTACAGGTAAATGGCCAGTGACATTGAGATATGGGAAAATCTTAGCAACAGTGTCGTATAGAGAACCCACAAGATGTTCTACAAAAGATTCACAGGCCATGATTTCTTACAAGAAGTTTTTACCCCACAGCCCTTAAGGGCTGTCGGGGTATTGTTTTCACCCATGGTGTCCGGATGGGCGGGCAGCGGGAAAAAGTTTGTCCAGACTGTATCTCAGAAACCGTAAGGTGTAGGAAGTTGATACTTGGTAGGGACATTGGTTAGGGGGTGTAGGTGTGCAACATCATGGTGTGACCTTGATTTGACCTTGCCGTAGTGACCCTGACCTATAAAATCTTGTCTGGGCTATATCTCGGAAACCGTAAGGTGTAGGAAGTTGATACTTAGTAGGGACATTGGTTGGGGGTTGTAGGTGTGCAACGTCATGATGTGACCTTGATTTGACCTTGCTGTAGTGGCCTTGACCTATAAAATTTTGTCCAGACTACCGTAAAGTGTAGGAAGTTGATAGTTGGTAGGGGCATTGGTTAGGGGTTGTAGGTGTGCATCATAATTTTTAGTTTACTGATTAATGCTGTCATCTTGCTATTGAATTGTCTTGTGTTAATACTTTATCTATACATACATTTTCCTTCTCTTAGATGTTATTTTCTCTACTTAAACATCATTTTGACCTTGATATAACTGACACTTCTCTGAAGACTGAAAGTATCCCAATCTTTGTACTGTTTCAGTACTTCTATATCTCATGGTGTGAAAACTATTTCCCCAGGCTGTGGGGTATGGGCATCTCTGCTATTTTCATATTTTGAAGCCCTAGAAACAATTATAAGGGAGATATAACTCCTTTTTGACATGATCACCTTCCTATTTGGCATTAACAATGTGATATTGCGGCCATTTTGTTTCCAAAACAAGGACACAATTACTCTGACACAAGCTTTCCTGTCCATTTACATTTTGTGCAAATCTGATAAAGCTAGCTGCAATATTTTAGGTTACAGAAAATATTAAAGATTTTAGACCAAACTTTAAGACCCCCAAATTTTACGTGTTGCCATTGCAACAGTTGCTGCCGGTGTAGCGTGAGATAATGACTCCCCTATATTTGTCACTAGGGGGCAAAATATTGCAATGGGGGTTGAAACATTTTGACCACCACCAAACACCCACCCACCCCCCACCCACCCCCACCCCCCTTGCAAGATTTGGAATCCCTGTATTTTTACTGAAATACAGCGACAAGATTTTACAACTGCCTTTTCACTTGTCAACACATATAATTAGTGGTGGGACCATTTACAGTAGGGCTGTGAACGAGTACTCCAGCCTCGATAGAGAGTCGATCTTTGCTAGTACTCGAGTCCATTTTAAATCCTCGGTTACTCGTGAGGTATTGTATTATCGCCCACGTAATGAAACGCTTGTGTAAAATATGCCACATTTCAGCATTTTTGTCACATAATATCAATTAAAGTTGTTATTTTCGCTTGAAAACATATCATTTACTCCATATTCGACAATATCTGGTCAAATAGAAGACGTTTTTCTTCAAAAGTTTTGTTTCCGGAACCGACTATCTGTTTACAGGAGACTTCTAATGGTAAATAGTACTAAATACTAAATCTCACGGTTACTTGAATCCGTGCTGGTTGTGAGAGGGCAAGTACTCGATGCTGTTTTTCAGCACCCGTCCCAGCCCTAATTTACAGAAATCAATACTGGTTACCAGGGCTTTGAAACGAACAAAATCCAGTATTTCGTATGCTTGTTACTTGTTAGTGTGCATTACCTTATTACCTTGTGCAATCCTTACTTAACAGATTTGTCATGAAATTTGACTTTGTTTATATTTACTGCCATATTTACAGAAAGTAGGTACTTTTGATACATTCTAAATGTCGGAACACCGCTATTCTTACTGGCTTGACCTATGCTTCATCCCGGGAAGTGTTTCTTAAATAGTGACCCAACAATGGAGTAAAATAATTGAATAGGGGTCTATCATCGGTCAGAAAAATGGACGAATAATCGACCATGAAAGTTGGAGATGAGTCCCAACACTACTTGATACCAAGACCATGGGCCTACCGACCCATCTTTATCTTTATATATATTTCATTTATGGGAGCCGCCGTATAGGAATTTGTTTCCTGTCGGTGCATAACAAACTACACGCAGGCTTGATGTTCAGTTGAAATTTCATCCATAAGAAATCAACCCCAATTATTTGTACTTGTCACACCCCTAACTGGCAGGTCACATTGCCACTTACTCTGGTTTAATTGTTTGGGGTTCTGAAAGGTACTAGTTTCTCTTCACTTTTAAGTTTTGTCAGTTTGAAAAAGTCACAATTTGAAATGAAATAAATTGTCCTATGTTTGTTTTGGACATTTGAGGGAAATTGAGGCTGTGTTTTCTTTTTTTTTTCTTTTTTTTTGAGTCAAAAAGACAATGGTTCATGAACCATTGTTCATTAGATTGCAGGATTAAAAGCTAGTCCCAAAATGTGTTATTCCGATCTTAATCATTCAATCTTTACCTTTCACCCCTACAGAGTGACATGGTGATCTTAATATGATATTTTTAAGTTCCAGTATACTTTTTTCGCAGGTGTAGAAAGAAGACGTATTTATGACATCATTAATGTGCTAGAGAGTGTTGACATAGTCAGTCGTGTGGGTAAAAATCAGTATGAATGGCATGGGAAGAGGGCACTTTATGCAATGTTGGCTAATCTCAGGGTAAGTTGCTGCATTATAAATAGCCATTCATTCTACTTTAGTACAGTCCGAGTACGTTTCCCCTCCCCCCACGCTTACTATATGAGACTAGGGAAAGTCCCTCCCTGCTGCATTATAGCTGAGGGTGTACAGGCAAAATTTCCAAATCGAAGCACAAAGATGCATTCTTTGGCACTATCTAAGTCACCTCACTAGCAGGTATTCACCGAATAAGGTACATCTTCTTAGGAAGCACCTTAACAGTTAGCTTTTACTTTACTTTTACTTTACTTACTTTATGCTCATTTTTCTTGAGTTGGCCAGTGTGCTTGTGGCAAACCAAGATAGCATCTTGCCCAACATGATAAGCTTGTAGCTTATAAAAGCTAAGTTTAAGTATTTAAAATTTTCAAATTTAGAGAATTTTGTTTGAATATGTTATCACCTACTTACGGGTCAGCTATAACATAACAAAATTGCAGAACTGCAGCTCATTATAGCCTAGCAGTAGTTGCTTTCACGTTCTCACTGTTGAGTAAATCAGTTATAACTTGGAACCTTTTGTATTTAGAGTATCATGTTTAAATATGTTATACATCTACTTTTGGGTGAGCTATAAGATAGTAAATTGCAGACCTGTAGCTCATTGGATAGCTGAGCAATACCTACTTTCAGGTTCTCACTGTTCAGTAAATCACTTGTAACTTGAAAAACTAGTACATTTAGAGTTTGTATATATTTGAAAATGTTTGAATTTTGAATATGTTTGAAAAAACAGCTACTTTTATTGTGCCATACTTGAGTAAGTTGCATGTATCTTGAACAACCAGGAACTCATTATCTTCTTAGGAAGCACCTTAACAGTTAGCTTTTACTTTACTTCTGAACACCATTTTCAACGCACAACTTTTGTGTCATTTCTACTCTTACTTGTACTCTCAAGCTCCACACACAAAGTCCGCTGACACAGAGCATGTCCATGGGCACTTATTGCATGTTTTATGCATGGGAGGGAGCTGTTCCCACATGTAACACGGCTGTTTAAAAGCTGTCCAAGATATTTTTGATGTATTTTCAAAATAAAAGCTTTTTCGGTGTAAAAGGTTAATAAGCAAGAAAACTTGCACATTTTGGACAATAAGTCGCTGTATAATGAAATGTGTAAGGAGAGCAGTATTTTTTTAGCAAAAATTTATGCATTTGTTGTTCAGTGCGGACCTTTTTTCAGATACTGTTTGTAAAATGAAAACCAGGTGTCTGGTCTGCTGCCTGTTATACTACCTTCAGATAATATACGCATCTGTAATAACATTGTAAGGTTTATTTGAGAGTTTAAGTACAAGTCCTAGCGATGCTTGTACTCTTAGAGGTCACTCCAGACTTTCATGAATTGTGTTGTAGACGCTGATGAGTACCCGTCTCATCACTGAAGCAAAGCAGCAATGGTCTAGTACTTGGATGGGTGACCAACTGAGTTGTAGGCCAAGTTTTGTTTTTGTGGCCAGACTTTTATAAATTCTAGTGCACTACTCTGATAGCTTTGTAGCTTTTGCAGATAGGGTGAAAAACTATTTGGCCTTGTTTTAAACTTAACTTATAAATGGACATCAAGGATCTTTAAAACTGAAAAATGATTTTGATGTTAAATATCTTGATTAGAATTATTATCTGCTTTCAACACTCAGTTTATAACTTGTATTTGCCTTATTGAAATTTCACTAAAGGGTGTTCAACTGTACTATATTTCAGACACTTAGATGTATGTTCCTTGCAAGTTGTTACTGTATTTGATGTTACAGGTGAAAGCAGAGATTGAAGGCTTCAGAAAACGCTTGAAAGAAATGCGAGATCGAGAAGGCTTAGAAACCACAAAACCTTCAAAAACCAAGAACAGGCTTAATACCAGCCAGACACAAGGTGATTATTGATTTATAACACAAGAGGCAAACATATTTCAAGTTTTGTGGTTTTCATCAAGTTGCATTTAAATTTACTTGAATGCTGTTTTCAGTGAACATATTCACAGTTTTAGCCAAAATTAAATGGATAAGAGAAGTTTAAAAGTTTCACATTTGTCACAAATGTATAACATGATGGAGGACAATTTGCACGGTTTAATATTTATTTTGTTAGTAAACAGGTGATCTACACGAATCAGTTCTGAAAATCAAAACCGGTTTCGGTGCTTTGAAACCAAATGACTAAGATCTACAATAATTTTAAATAGGAATTGTCTTCCCAAGATATTTTGAGGTTTATAAACTTCATTTACAAGGAATATTAAGTAAAACTGTGAGATATTTGAACATATTTCTGATATTGCTTGACCAAATATTAACCAGTAGAAAGCCCAAAGTAATCATTTTTTTCAAAAATAACTGGTGCTTAAATATTATTTATGGATTTTAACATTTCTACCTAACAAAATGAAATGTGGTATAGCGGTTTACTGTATGTAGACTTTTATCTCATTTATCAAATCTGTTACAAAACTTAAAATTGTAGTTTATTCTCCCTTCCTACATTACTGTACTCTGTTAATACAGTGATTTATATATTTTTAGAAGTCCATAGAAAAGACAAATCTCTGGGACTGCTCTGCCAAAAATTTCTTATGCTGTTTCTAGTCTCTGAGGTAAGACATTTGGCTGCACAGGTTACACTAGTAGAAAAATAAATGTTGACCATACTTAACTAGACGTAAGTAACACTTTGCTTTGATTTTATTCATGACAAAGGGAAAGTAGTTCACTTGTGAGATGAATATGACACTTGACTTACAACAATAATAAAAGACTTAAGGTGGGTTTTTTCAAATGGATTTTTTATTAACCCAAAGTTTCTAATATACATGTAGTTAAGCGTCCCTTGCGGGACGCTTGTTTGTGTATGGGAGAGCTTCCGGCTCCGCATTTTGTTTTCCTTATAACTCTGTAACCGTTAGGCGGATTCTTTTCAAATTTGGCAGGTTTAGGCAGTAGCCTTGGGGAATTTTTTTTGAATATGCTGCAGTGACATTTCAACCAATCAGAGAGGTCACATGACCAAAAATGTCTTTTTTCGATGGGGAAGCTTGTCCGGATGATAACTTGAAGGGAATTTTATCAATTCACCTGAAACTTGGCAAATACATTCATTCTATTAAAATCTGGAAATCATTAGATTTTGGCATTGATTGGTCAAGAAATGGCCGAGTAATTAATGATTAATTAATCATTATGAATTTTCCAAATAAGGAAAACACAAAAATGCTTATATCTCGAAAACCGTGCTAGATAGAGCGATTTCGACGAAATTTTTGACCCACAGGGTATCTCTGCGGAGTAGTTTTCCCAATTTTCAAAAAAATTTTGTCTTGCCCAAAATGGCGGCCATTTTGAATTTTCGAAATTTTCGCAAAAATTGCAAAACACAAAAATGCTTATATCTCAAAAACCGTGCTAGATAGAGCAATTTCGACAAAATTTTTGACCTGCAGGATATCTCTGCGGAGTACTTTTCCCAATTTTCAAAAAAATTTTGTCTCGCCAAAAATGGCGGCCATTTTGAATTTTCGAAATTTTCGCAAAAATTGCAAAACACAAAAATGCTTATATCTCGAAAACCGTGCTAGATAGAGCGATTTCGACGAAATTTTTGACCCACAGGATATCTCTGCAGAGTAGTTCTCCCAATTTTGAAAAAATTTTTATCTCGCCAAAAATGGCGGCCATTTTGAATTTTCGAATTTTTCGCCAAAATTGCAAAACATAAAAATGCTTATATCTCGAAAACCCTGCTAGATAGAGCGATTTCGACGAAATTTTTGACCCACAGGGTATATCTGCAGAGTAGCCATGCCAATTTTCAAAAAAATTTTGTCTCGCCAAAAATGGCGGCCATTTTGAATTTTCGAATTTTTTGCAAAAATTGCAAAACATAAAAATGCTTATATCTCAAAAACCCTGCTAGATAGAGCGATTTCGACGAAATTTTTGACCCACAGGGTATCTCTGCAGAGTAGCCATGCCAATTTTCAAACAAAAAATTTCTCGCAAAAAATGGCGGCCATTTTGAATTTTCGAATTTTTCGCAAAATTGCAAAACACAAAAATGCTTATATCTCGAAAACCGTGCTAGATAGAGCGATTTCGACGAAATTTTTGACCCGCCGGGTATCTCTGCAGAGTAGCCATGCCAATTTTCAAACAAAAAATTTCTCGCAAAAAATGGCGGCCATTTTGAATTTTCGAATTTTTCGCAAAATTGCAAAACACAAAAATGCTTATATCTCGAAAACCGTGCTAGATAGAGCGATTTCGACGAAATTTTTGACCCACTGGGTATCTCTGCAGAGTAGCCATGCCAATTTTCAAAAAAATTTTGTCTTGCCAAAAATGGCGGCCATTTTGAATTCGAATTTTTGCGCAAAAATTGCAAAACACAAAAATGCTAATATTTCGAAAACCGTGCTACATAGAGCGATTTCGATGAAATTTTTTATCTTCAGGGTATCTCTGCAGAGCAGCTATCCCAAAGAGCTTTCACCAGTTTCAGACCCATAGCTAATTGCTCACCTACTCAAAAAGAGTAAATGCGAATTACCTCTAAAAGTATTGCAGATGGCCAATTTTTCTCAAATAACTCATTCACCTACTTTTGGGAGAGCTTTCACTTGGTGAAGTTTCAGACCCATAGCTAATTACTCGCCTACTCAAAATGAGTAAATGCGAATTATCTCTAAAAGTATTGCAGATAGCCAATTTTTCTCAAATAACTCATTCACCTACTTTTGGGAGAGC
This sequence comes from Sabellastarte sp. h YS-2021, assembly GCA_964017235.1. Classification (NCBI taxonomy): domain Eukaryota; kingdom Metazoa; phylum Annelida; class Polychaeta; order Sabellida; family Sabellidae; genus Sabellastarte; species Sabellastarte sp. h YS-2021. The sequence continues at coordinate 68,266,530 of OZ024927.1, forward strand.
TTTCACTTGGTGAAGTTTCAGACCCATAGCTAATTACTCACCTACTCAAAATGAGTAAATGCGAATTATCTCTAAAAGTATTGCAGATAGCCAATTTTTGTCAAATTAATCATTCACCTACTTTTGGGAGAGCTTTCACTTGGTGAAGTTTCAGACCCATAGCTAATTACTCACCTACTCAAAATGAGTAAATGCGAATTATCTCTAAAAGTATTGCAGATAGCCAATTTTTCTCAAATAACTCATTCACCTACTTTTGGGAGAGCTTTCACTCTGTGAAGTTTCAGACCCATAGCTAATTACTCACCTACTCAAAATGAGTAAATGCGAATTATCTCTAAAAGTATTGCAGATAGCCAATTTTTCTCAAATAACTCATTCACCTACTTTTGGCAGAGCTTTCACTTGGTGAAGTTTCAGACCCATAGCTAATTACTCACCTACTGAAAATGAGTAAATGTGAATTATCTCTAAAAGTATTGCAGATAGCCAATTTTTCTCAAATAACTCATTCACCTACTTTTGGGAGAGCTTTCACTTGGTGAAGTTTCAGACCCATAGCTTATTACTCACCTACTCAAAATGAGTAAATGCGAATTATCTCTAAAAGTATTGCAGATAGCCAGTTTTTCTCAAATTAATCATTCACCTACTTTTGGGAGAGCTTTCACTTGGTGAAGTTTCAGACCCATAGCTAATTACTCACCTACTCAAAATGAGTAAATGCGAATTATCTGTAAAAGTATTGTAGATAGCCAATTTTTCTCAAATAACTCATTCACCTACTTTTGGGAGAGCTTTCACTTGGTGAAGTTTCAGACCCATAGCTAATTACTCACCTACTCAAAATGAGTAAATGCGAATTATCTCTAAAAGTATTGCAGATAGCCAATTTTTCTCAAATTAATCATTCACCTACTTTTGGGAGAGCTTTCACTTGGTGAAGTTTCAGACCCATAGCTAATTACTCGTCTACTCAAAATGAGTAAATGCGAATTATCTCTAAAAGTATTGCAGATAGCCAATTTTTCTCAAATAACTCATTCACCTACTTTTGGGAGAGCTTTCACTTGGTGAAGTTTCAGACCCATAGCAAATTACTCACCTACTCAAAATGAGTAAATGCGAATTATCTCTAAAAGTATTGCAGATAGCCAATTTTTCTCAAATAACTCATTCACCTACTTTTGGGAGAGCTTTCACTCTGTGAAGTTTCAGACCCATAGCTATTTATTCACCTACTCAAAATGAGTAAATGCTAATTATCTGTAAAAGTATTGCGGATACCCAATTTTTATCAAATACTCATTCATCTACTTGTGGGAGAGCTTTCACATGGTGAAGTTTCAGACCCATAGCTAATTACTCACCTACTCAAAATGAGTAAATGCGAATTATCTCTAAAAGTATTGCAGATAGCCAATTTTTCTCAAATAACTCATTCACCTACTTTTGGGAGAGCTTTCACTTGGTGAAGTTTCAGACCCATAGATAATTATTCACCTACTCAAAATGAGTAAATGTGAATTATCTCTTAATAGTATTGCAGATAGCCAATTTTTCTCAAATAACTCATTCACCTACTTTTGGGAGAGCTTTCACTTGGTGAAGTTTCAGACCCATAGCTAATTACTCACCTACTGAAAATGAGTAAATGTGAATTATCTCTAAAAGTATTGCAGATAGCCAATTTTTCTCAAATAACTCATTCACCTACTTTTGGGAGAGCTTTCACTTGGTGAAGTTTCAGACCCATAGCTTATTACTCACCTACTCAAAATGAGTAAATGCGAATTATCTCTAAAAGTATTGCAGATAGCCAGTTTTTCTCAAATTAATCATTCACCTACTTTTGGGAGAGCTTTCACTTGGTGAAGTTTCAGACCCATAGCTAATTACTCACCTACTCAAAATGAGTAAATGCGAATTATCTGTAAAAGTATTGTAGATAGCCAATTTTTCTCAAATAACTCATTCACCTACTTTTGGGAGAGCTTTCACTTGGTGAAGTTTCAGACCCATAGCTAATTACTCACCTACTCAAAATGAGTAAATGCGAATTATCTCTAAAAGTATTGCAGATAGCCAATTTTTCTCAAATTAATCATTCACCTACTTTTGGGAGAGCTTTCACTTGGTGAAGTTTCAGACCCATAGCTAATTACTCGTCTACTCAAAATGAGTAAATGCGAATTATCTCTAAAAGTATTGCAGATAGCCAATTTTTCTCAAATAACTCATTCACCTACTTTTGGGAGAGCTTTCACTTGGTGAAGTTTCAGACCCATAGCAAATTACTCACCTACTCAAAATGAGTAAATGCGAATTATCTCTAAAAGTATTGCAGATAGCCAATTTTTCTCAAATAACTCATTCACCTACTTTTGGGAGAGCTTTCACTCTGTGAAGTTTCAGACCCATAGCTATTTATTCACCTACTCAAAATGAGTAAATGCTAATTATCTGTAAAAGTATTGCGGATACCCAATTTTTATCAAATACTCATTCATCTACTTGTGGGAGAGCTTTCACATGGTGAAGTTTCAGACCCATAGCTAATTACTCACCTACTCAAAATGAGTAAATGCGAATTATCTCTAAAAGTATTGCAGATAGCCAATTTTTCTCAAATAACTCATTCACCTACTTTTGGGAGAGCTTTCACTTGGTGAAGTTTCAGACCCATAGATAATTATTCACCTACTCAAAATGAGTAAATGTGAATTATCTCTTAATAGTATTGCAGATAGCCAATTTTTCTCAAATAACTCATTCACCTACTTTTGGGAGAGCTTTCACTTGGTGAAGTTTCAGACCCATAGCTAATTACTCACCTACTCAAAATGAGTAAATGCGAATTATCTGTAAAAGTATTGCAGATAGCCAATTTTTCTCAAATAACTCATTCACCTACTTTTGGGAGAGCTTTCACTTGGTGAAGTTTCAGACCCATAGCTAATTACTCACCTACTCAAAATGAGTAAATGCGAATTATCTCTAAAAGTATTGCAGATAGCCAATTTTTCTCAAATTAATCATTCACCTACTTTTGGGAGAGCTTTCACTTGGTGAAGTTTCAGACCCATAGCTAATTACTCGTCTACTCAAAATGAGTAAATGCGAATTATCTCTAAAAGTATTGCAGATAGCCAATTTTTCTCAAATAACTCATTCACCTACTTTTGGGAGAGCTTTCACTTGGTGAAGTTTCAGACCCATAGCAAATTACTCACCTACTCAAAATGAGTAAATGCGAATTATCTCTAAAAGTATTGCAGATAGCCAATTTTTCTCAAATAACTCATTCACCTACTTTTGGGAGAGCTTTCACTCTGTGAAGTTTCAGACCCATAGCTATTTATTCACCTACTCAAAATGAGTAAATGCTAATTATCTGTAAAAGTATTGCGGATACCCAATTTTTATCAAATACTCATTCATCTACTTGTGGGAGAGCTTTCACATGGTGAAGTTTCAGACCCATAGCTAATTACTCACCTACTCAAAATGAGTAAATGCGAATTATCTCTAAAAGTATTGCAGATAACCAATTTTTCTCAAATAACTCATTCACCTACTTTTGGGAGAGCTTTCACTTGGTGAAGTTTCAGACCCATAGATAATTATTCACCTACTCAAAATGAGTAAATGTGAATTATCTCTTAATAGTATTGCAGATAGCCAATTTTTCTCAAATAACTCATTCACCTACTTTTGGAAGACCTTTCACACACGAAAATGAAAAATTGTGAATATCTCGGAAAAGCTATTTCTTCTGCTTTAATGCTCGGCGGGAGATACACACCACGGCAGTGGTCTTGACAAAAAATTTTGTCTCCCAAAAAATGGTGGTTTTTGCAAAACACAAAAATGCTTATATCTCGAAAACCGTGCTATATGGAGTGAACTCAACAAAATTTTGGACCTGCTGGGTATCTCTGCAGAGTAGCCATGCCAATTTTCAAAATATTTTTGTCTCGCCAAATATAGCGGACATTTTTAATTTTTTTATTTTTTGCAAAACACAAAAATGCTTATATCTTGAAAACCGTGCTAGATAGAGCAGACTGCGCTGACTTTGGTTGCCACAACAGTATAAGGCTAGAAACGAAGCATTTTCTTAATACTTTAGCACTCACCTTTATATCCTTTTCGGGACGCTTTGTTTTTGCTATGCAAAAACATTATCTTTTTTTTTTGCGAGCGATCCTCTAGTTTTAGATTATTCTACTCTTTTTCTTCCACCAAATTGTGAGAATAATTTCTAAATTTTTAACCTTAAGTGGGTCAATTTTTTGCATGGTTCAAACAAATTTAATTACTAACTTACACACTTCCTGTAAATATAGCGGTAGATATAAACTCGAAATGCATGACAAATCTGTCAATTTATTTAGTAAAAATATGTAAAATATACAAAAAAATGTGGATATTGAGAAAAATAAAGAAAGGTAACGTTTAAGCTGAAGAATCGATCATTAGTAGGGCTGTGAACGATTACTCGAGCCTCGATAGATGAGTCGGTATTTGCCACTACTCGAGTCCATTATCACTACTCGGTTACTTGCAGGGTATTGTATTATCGCCCGCGTAATGAAACGTTTATGTAAAATATCCTTCATTTCTGCATATTCGTCACATAATATCAATTAAAGTTGTAGTTTTCACTTAACCTACAATTTACTCCATATTCTATAATATCTGGTTAAATAGAAGATGTTTTTCTTCAAAAGTTTTGTTTCTGGTTTGTTTACAGAAGACTTCTAATGGTAGGTACTAAATTTTGCGGTTACTCGAATTCAGGCCAGTTGTCAGAGGGTGAGTACTCGGGGCCGTTTTTTTGGCACTCATCCCAGCCCTAATCATTAGAAAACGTGTGTAACCAACCGCAATTGTGCACTGTTACGGACGACTAATTGAGTACACGTCTAATCGTCAACCCACTAATGAGAATTGAAAATATAATTCAACACTGACTGAGCTTTATGTTTGACTATAAATGTCTTGTTTTTTTTTTTTTTTTTTTTTTTTTTTTTTTTTTTTTTTGAAAGACAAAAGACAATATAACAATGATCATGATATACACTACATAGACTTTACACAAAAAAAAAAACAAAAAAAAAAAACAAAGTAACACAAAATACAAACAAGTAATACTACCAAGTGAGCAAATATCTTTCCATTATTAACTCTTTAAAATTTTCCATCAGCCAACTATGTTTTATCTAAAATTGTTTTTATTTTTGAGATAATTGGATTGAATTTATTAACTCTTTCAATGCTGTTTTTTGAGCCAAAAATAGAATAGTATATCTCTAATTTATAAATGTCTTGTTCTTACACCTAACAATAAATTTTCATTTTTTTTCTTTAGTCTCATAAGTCATGTAAGCTAGCTATCAGAATTTTTCATTTAGGAACCTAGAGTCATCAACCTGGACTTGTCAGCAAAAATTCTCATTGGAGATCCTGATGTAGACAAGACAGAAACCAGCAAATACAAAAGTAGGTTTCTACAGTTTCACTCATTTCCACATATGAAAATTTTAAAAATAATCTACACTTAATTTTAAAATTAAAATATTTTACACCATAAATTGACCATTAAAAATTGTCAATGTAAAAACTTTGTCAGCTGTCAATCTTAAATGATATCTACCGTTAATAAATACAATTATCTTGTGAAAATAATGGAATCTCAGTGGTATGACAAACCGTCTCCATCAACCATTGCAGTCATGGTTCCCATATCAACAAAAATTATTAAGAATTAATGTTGGTAGCACAGAAGATAAGTGGCTAAACCTACTAAAAAGTCTTCGCCAGCTCTCCTCTATTGAGAACTGAAGATAAAGGGTTGCAGTATTAAGATAATTAACAGCTACCCTCTTTTCGTTAACTGAGTCCATAAAACTGTCAAGATAACATTTATGATTTCCACATGATTTTTTTTACAGCAAAAATAAGAAGATTATATGATATTGCAAACATCCTGACAAGCTTGGATCTGATTTGTAAAATCCATGTTACTGAAGTCAGAGGAAGGAAGCCTGCCTTTAAATACACAGGACCAGATCCTGAAAGTTTAGACCAGTTTTCTGCAAGTGGTAAGATGTTTTGGCCCTTCTTCCATCACCTATACAGTGTTTAAAGAGACGTTAAAACCCAAATAAATAAATCCACAACCTATTGTTTGTGTTAAATTTTTTTTTTAATGAGTATTAAAATGTAGTCATTTAAATTTTGAAAGTAAAAAAAAATTAAAGTAAATATTTCAGATTTGGCTTGTACTAAATTTGTAGAAGTGACTCAATACACAAATTTGGGGGTGATTCCCAAGACTGTAACTTAGTTAACTCCTGAAATAAATTGTATCTTATATAAGTGGTGCTACCTATTGCATAGACAAAAACCAGTTTCCGGGTTGTGAAGGCGAAATATCCGGTATTTCGTTTGTTTTAGTATTCACTAGTGCAGTAATGATGTGGCTCGACTTGGTCATAGTCGTTCGTGAGTGTTGAAATTACGACGTGTCGGTTCATACATTATTAAAATCGATTTTTCATCAAAACTTTTATAATACACCAAAATATTACTTGCCCAATAAAATCTTATGATAATTAGCATTTTTAAAGAAAACAATAACATTTTTAACTTTTAAGTCGTCAAACTTTCAAGTGGAAACAACAATGGCTGCTTCCCTCAATTTTTTAACCACAAATAAAAATTCTCATGAGATTCGGTACTTTATTGGATAGGGTCAAAGATCAAACTACAAAAATTTGTTTTTTATTTAAAACGGGATCTTTAAAACCGGTTAATTAATTTCTTCTGAGGTCCTTGACCAACACTAGTGTGACTATCATCGGTTCACCGTCTATTAGTTCCGATGTGTCAAATCTAGTATTTCTTGGAGACTTACAGCACTAGACTAGTATTCACCTTGGTAAATAAAGTAGACATCCATACATGAGATGTAACAATAAATGCAAAAGAGAGTGTGAAATATTTTGAAGCTAAAAGACATCATATTTAACTATTTGAAGGTATTTTATCAAATAGTGAATAATATTTCCAATATTTCTTATATCGTCAAGCATTGTGAGCCGTGCATTGTGGATAAATAAATAGATTTATAAATACCGGTTGTCATTACTTGATAGCGGTTTGCTTTACCCCTAAGGGCTAGAGGGTGTAACTTGGTAGAATGAGAGGCAGAATATTAGGTTATTTATCTTTATTCCCTGTGCTCAATAACAAAAGCAACAAGTCCAATATCTGCCGCCAAGTTCCACTGAATTTAGAATTTTGACATCTCAATGGACAGAAGGCCAAGAGTGAAGTGTGAGTGTGCCCAGCTCCAGATCTCTGAACACCTTTCCTTTGATTGGTTGCTGAGATTGTCCAATAGTGATTTTTGACAAAAATGCAGGCTCTGCCTGCTTAGAGATGAACAGGAGTAACATAGCTCCATTATGGAATCTATTTTTAGGACAGCCACGTTTCTTAGGAAAGTGTGATATTACAGGTTGTCCAAAGTAAAAGGAAATGCAATGTACTGGTATTACATTAACAACACTGATATTATTTGGTAATTTTAACATTATCTTTTTTAGATGCACCAACAAGTTTGAAAGAAAACCCTGAAATCAAGAAAAGTATGGATGCTTATCTGTTTTGGGTACTTTAAAAACAATGTAATTGACAATTTCTTACACATTGCACTCAATATTGTGAATTAATTTCTATTGAGATACCTCAGCTTATTGGTTAAAAAACGAAGTCCTTTCCTCCTCAAAAGAGTAGTAGAGAACTTTATTACTGCTGCCTTTGACAAAGTAATAAAAATAATGGGTCTTAGTTAGGATTTTATTTTCCTTTCAATAGCTAAAGTCATATCAGAAGGGCCCTTTGTGCATCCCAGTTGTTCAGGCTTCCAGAAAATAACTGAAGAATAGGATAAGATAAAAGATAGTACAACAAAGTATTCTCAAATGTTGAGTTTAAATATTAACAATTGAACTATGTTACTTTTATTTGCAGAATGTATTACAGTTCAGCCAAGCAGCATTCAGCCTGCCAAAATGAAGCAGGTGGTCCAATCATCTCAGACAGGCAGACCAGGAAGGGACAGCAAGGGAAGAGGTTCCAATGCAAGAAAATCCCTGACTCGGCACGCCTCATTTGAACAAATATGTCAAGTGGCTGAGCAGGAATTAGAAAGAGAACTATGGCAGATTCCTGTGGAGACTCCAAAAGTAATAGGTAGGGGACTGATTCGAAATGATTATGATATGTAATACTTAACGGACTGTGAATTATACAAAATTGTGATTTTTATTTTTTTGGTGTAACCGTTTTGAGTTACTTACAAAACAAATATACTGAAAGCTTTTGTTTCAAATAGATTTTGATGGTGGATATAATTTGATATCAAAATGTTTTGTTTGATTAGAACGAAGAATTCCCTCTTTGATGGCAGTTTTATTTAGATGTCAAACCTGTCATTTAATTAGAATCAAGGATGACTCGGGTCATTTTGATTGATCATGATGTTTCTATTGAGGGAAACTGAATGTGTTGATGACACTTTTGAGTTTCTGCTCTGACATGTGCATCTTTGTATTACATTACTGCAGGTACAACAGGAGACATCAGTCAACAGCACAAAATGAAATCAGAGGATTTGCAGTTATCTCAAGAAAATTCACAAATTATCACCCCACAGAGAAAAGAGAAGCAAGAACCACAAACTACAGTTCTGAATTTGACTGAAAATCAGTTGCAGGATATCATAAAAATGTTGAACGAACAGCCAGAAAATACTCAAGTCTGTCTCAAGACTAGCAGTAGTGACAGAAGCCCCACTCTTTCAAGTAAGGAACTACTGAATGCTTTGAAGAAAGCTTCTAATCAGCAGGCCAAAAAAGTGGTTGCCAATGGTCATCCAGGAACACCTGTAGTTGTAAAGAATGAATGTAGCTCGCCATTAATCAGCAGTTCTTCTGATTCAGGATATTTTAGTTTCACTTCTCAGAAGCCATCTGGTGAGACTCCAGCCAGGGTCTTAAAACGTGAGACGGAATCTGTATACAGTCCAGGTGTTGTAGAGATAAAGAAGTTAAAAATGACAGGGATTGAACAGGACAAATTTCAGAGTGAGAATGAAGAAGTGGAAAATGAAGAACCCCTTGATCTCAGTAGATACAATATCTTGCATGAACCGCCACTAGCTCAGGGACCTGATTTAGAAGTGGCAAACATTATCAAAGAGTCTCAGACCAACAAAATGAGCAACAAACTTTCCCCACTCAAGTCACTTAATATTGGGGATACATTTTCTTCAAATGTACCACTAATTAAGACTCCATGTTTTGGTTTACCCAAAATGCCATCGATGGAAGGTGGCTTGTCCTCTCCACGTCTAATTGACAAGGTTAATCAGCCAGGTTCCCAGCTGAACACTCCTACATTCCCCTTGATTTCATCTGGTGGTCAAGAGACTGGGGCTCCTTCTGTGTTCCAGTTCCCGACACCAGGACGTCCAAGAGTAAGTGATGGCACTAGCATAAAGTCTCAACCAACAACTCCAACATATCATCTGTCAAGCACCAATTCCCCTGTGATGTTATTACCCTCCCGACCAGCTTCTTTCGGAGGATTAGCTTGTGCAAATGAAATGGTCATTGAAAAACAGCCTTTAACCCCAGCTGTGCCTGTCTTACGTACCCATCCCCTCAGTGTTCAGAAATTCAATAATATTCTGATGACACCCACTAGTGAACACTTGACAACAACCTACAAGATTTCCCCGTTTACAAGTACACCCACTACTCCATTCTTGCTACCTGGAAGTGCAAATAAGGTGTTGAATAACATCACCCCTGTTCACCTGCGACCTTGTGGTGGCATTAGGCCAAGTATGAACAAAATGGTGAACCTTGTATCTATTTTTGCACCTCATTCGGATGTTGTAGAACAGGTGCCCGTCAGTGTGCTGGGGAATAACAATCTGGGTGGAAATAATGCTACAGTAGTTAATGAATTGGTCCCAAGCAGTTTAGATGAAAATTGTACTACACCAGTGGGACCACATATTAGTCATCTAGGTGCAGGAGTACTAACTCCTGGGACTTTCTTTTCACACACTCCAGGTTCAGAGCTTTTCTCGCCAGTCAATCTTCATGATTCTGTAGAATTCTGTGGGACTTCAGCTTTTCAAAGCTTGAAAACAGTTGGAAAGACAAATGGAAGCTTTGTTCCTCCCAGGAAGTTATCCCTGCCAGAAGAAAACAAATTAATATAAACTCTGTTTTTGTACATATATAATACAAGGTACTGATAGAAGATTTCAAATATAATTGCATGTTTTATAATCTTGGTTAATTTAATCTGCTCAAAATAGGAATTTATTTTGTGATAAAATATTTCTCTTTTCTTCTCGGGAGTGACTGCTGCTGTTTTATGTTTTGTGCTTGTTATTGTATGTGGTCTTTTGCTAAATGAGTTTTCAGAGTATATTGTGTAAAGTACAAGATACAATAGTACAGTTGTAACACTATTTGGCTTTCTGTGTTACTGTTGGCCAGTGTTGGGGCAGGGCTGATAATACCAGTCTTGGTTTCAATACCATTTCACCAAATACCATGGACACACTTTGCAACCAGCATCTTCATTGTCAGTACATATAACTGTACGAAAACATGAAACATAAGAAACAAACCCAAAAGCTGTGATCCTCTTTTTATTAATCTATAGGGATTTCTTGAATAGAACTGCCATGTTACTTTCATGAACTTCACTTCCTGTTAGCAAGCCTATTATATTTTTTCAGTAACCTGAATTGGAAATTTTTAAGCGGCCCATCAGGGAGGCTTATTTGTTTTCACCGAAGTTCGACTGATCGCCGCAGCATTATGGTCTCCCTTGAATAACTTCTTGGGCTTTCAAATTTTTCTTTCCTTCTTATGTTTCTTTAAAACTATAGGCATGGGAAAAAATTTTGGGATACTTTGCACAGACCTTAAGCTTTACATAAGGTAACCTTAAGCATTTTTCAAAAACTCCCCGTTATCGCGTTTCGGAAAAAAAACCACACACACCTGTGCTATAAAATTTATCAGGTACATTCTAGACCAAATTTCGAAGGTTGGAAAGGATTTTCTGATCAATCAGACCATAGATGCCTGAATGGGAGGCATTTTATTTTCGTAAATTTTTTAAAAATGGATACTTGGTCTGTATCTCAAAATGGTCAGGATTTCGGCGTTTTGTTGGAATAACTTATTCCGCTACTTTTTGATAATCTTTCACTTGCCGAAGTTTTAGCCCTGTATCTGCAATCTTAAGGTCACCTTAATGTAAAAAAGGGGGGGGGTTTTAGCGCTCCAGTTCACTTTTTTCAACCGAACTTGGCACATATATTAAGATTTGCCAAATGAATATCCTGACTTTATGGTGACCTTAAACTCAAAATGTTAATGGACCTATGGCCTGCTTAAAGTCATCAAATTGGAAAAAATCCTCTGCCTCCTTTCTTTTTCCTTTTTTTATATCTAAATTATCACTGGTATTAAAATAGATAAAAAATAATACTTATGGTCACCTTAAACTCTCAATATGAATGGAGTGGTAGCCACCGTAAAGTGAAATAAGGGGGTTTTCAGCCTCTAACTATCCTATTGTTCAATTGACCTCAGTTAAACTTTACACACCTATAAAGGATGGCAAAAGGGACACTGTTGTTTTATGGTCAACTTAATGCCCCAATATGAATGAAGTTATGGCTACCTGACAGTAACAGAAGGGGATGTTCAGCCCCCAACTATCTTATTGATCAATTGACGTCGGTTAAATTTGCACTTATAAAGGATGCCAAAAGGGACATTCTTATTTTCTGTCCACCTTGAAGTCCATCTATGGCCATCTTACAGTAAAAAATGGGTTTTCAGCCCCCAACTGACTTACTGTTCAACTAACATAAGTTAAATTTGACACATTGATTAGGCTTACTCAGAGGAAGTTTTCTTTAGAATTAATTTACCATTCATACTATTATAAGCATTACCAACATATTGCATATGTTAACATCTTTTACGGATTACTTCGCACTTTTTCATCAGGGCCGCTTCGTTTTTGTCAGCTAAAACCTTTTTCTAGTTTATTTGGGGGGATACTGAAATGGAAAAATATTCTACTGACCCTGGGTTTTGTTTTTTTTTGTTGTTGTTTTTTTTAATTTTTTTCCCAGTCTACAAATTTTCCTGTAAATTATATTTGCAGACATTTTGCCCATGATGTAGTATGTTGTAGACTTGGTAAAAAAATTATGGGAATTATTTGTTCTATTTTACACTTGCATATACTATTTTCAAGCTTTATCATTAAATGTTTTGAGCAAATTATTTATCTTTGCGTATTGTTATTGTGTAAAATATAAACTTTTTATACAAACCTGTTGACCGACTTGATTTTGAGTGTGGAAGTACTATCATTTATTTGTACTTTGATTTTTGTATCAGTTTGTTTTCTCTAAACGTTTTACACAACCTAAAACCACATAGCCAAAAGGTTTGAACTTTATTGTGAAAGAAATTTTTCAGCAATCATAGCAATTCCCATTTTAATTTTGAGAGTAAATTGAATAGTTAGAAAAACAGATTTTTTTTTCTTTAATCAAAAATATTTAAAAGCACTTTTATTTATTGCTTGGCCTTTTTTCAGAAGTATAAAGCAGATCATATCACAGGTATAAGGCCTTAAGGTTTGTAACAGTTTAATCTGGAATGTTGATGTCAGTTGTTTTGGTTGGGATATTTTCTTTCTTCTCTTTAAGTTTTGTTAAATGTGGCATTTGTAACTTTTTACTGTTTCTGGTACCTTTCTACACAAACTAATGTATATTATTAAATATGCAAAAGTTATTGTTAGTTTACACAATGTCTGCTTTTGCAGAGTTGTTAGATAGAATTCATTACCTATGTCAAGTAACATAGTCTTTCATACAACAAACAATAAAGTTTATGCATAATGAATTTACTACAAGGAATAAAATGAAAAACAGAATGACTTGTGTTTCCAATGTTTTTATGTCAGCTGACTTGTCAGTCATTTTGGCATCACTCTACCGTGTATGTGTTTGCAACTTCTCCAAAAGAACAAGGCCCAGAGATGTGCTGTGTCTTTTGAAAGACACCTCTATTGAGGATACAAAAATTGTGCAAGGCATGCAGGGCTGTCAGGATATTGTTTTCATCCATTGTGTCCAGATGGGTGGGCAGGAAAAAGTTTGTCCAGGCTCTGTCTCAGAAACCATAATGTATAAGAAGTTGATACTTGGTAGGGACATTGGTTAGCGGGTGTAGGTGTGCAATGTCACGGTGTGACCTTCATTTGACCTTGCCGCAGTGACCTGAGTTTGAAAGTCTTGTCCGGACTATATCTTGGCAACCGTAAGGTGTAGGAAGTTGATACATCTTAGGGACATTGGTTAGGGGGTGTAGGTGTGCAAGGTCATGGTGTGACCTTGATTTGACCTTGACCTATAAAAAATCTTGTCCGGGCTATATCTCGGCAACTGTAAGATGTAGGAAGTTGATACTTTGTAGGGACATTGGTTAGGGGTTGTAGGTGTGCAATATCATGTGACCTTGACTTGACCTCGTCATAGTGACCATGAGTTTTAAAATCTTGTCTCGGCAATTTCTTGGATTCCAGAAGGTTGACACTTGGTTGGAACATTGGTCAGGGGGTGTAGGTGTGCATCATGGTGTGACCATGCTGCCAAAGTGTGTTCACCTGCCTTTTTTATGTCGTCACTCTGCGGCGTGGGCGTCCGCATGAACATCTTCTCCAAAACTACAAGGCCTAGAGACATGCTGTTTTTTTTAAAAGATACCTTATCTATCGAGGATGAAAAATTGTTCAAGGCATGCAAATCTGTCTGTTCGTCTGTTTGCTAGAGACATTATAATGGAGGTACCCCCACCAAAAGTGTGAAAATTTCAATGCTTTATCACAATTTTCTCAGTGACTATTGCAGGGATTTCTCTCATATCTTGCATATATGTACTAGGCCAGAGGTAGATTCTCTTGTGTGAGTGTGAGACCTGGATGTGTCTTTTTTTTTTTTTTTAATAAATTTTTTTAATAATTTTTAATGCATTAAAATTCATGAAATCATGCACTAAATCACTTATAACTTGAAAAGTGTTGCATTTAGAGCATTTTGTTAAAATATGTTATTCAGCTACTTTTTTTAGAGCTACAACATGGTGAGTAACTTGGGCGTCTGTCTCAATAGCTAAGTGAGTAATAGCTACTTTTGGGCTTTTCAGTAACTTCCATCATGAGTAAAATCACTTGTAACTTGAAAACTATTGCATTTAGAGAATTTCGTATAAATATGTTATTCAGCTACTTTTGGGTCAGCTATAACATAGTAAAATTTCAGACCTGTAGCTCATGGCATAGCTCAGTAATAGCTACTTTTAGGTTATCACTGTTGAGTAAATCACTTATAACTTGAAAACTATTGCATTTAGAGTATTTTGTTTAAATATGTTATTCACCTATTTTGGGGTCAGCTATAACATAGTGAAGTTCCAGACCTGTGGCTCATTGCATAGCTGAGTAATAGCTACTTTGAAGTTCTCACTGTTGAGTAAATCAGTTGTAATTGGAAAACTATTGCATTTACAGAAATTTGTGTAAATATGTTATTCAGCTACTTTTGGGTCAGCTATAACATAGTGAAATTACAGACCTGTAGCTCATGGCACAACTGAGCAATAGCTATTTTCAGGTACTGACTGTTGAGTAAATCAGTTGTAACTTGAAAAATATTGCATTTGGAGTATTTTGTTAAAATATGTTGTTCACCTACTTTTGGGTCAGCTATAACATAGTGAAATTACAGACCTATAACTCATGGCATAGCTGAGCAATAGCTATTTTCAGCTTCTCACTTTTGAGTAAATCAGTTGTGACTTGAAAACTATTGCATTTACAGTATTTTGCTTAAATATGTTGTTCACTTACTTTTGGGTCAGCTATAACATGGTAAAAATTCAAAGATGTAGGTCATTGCGTAGCTGAGTAATAGCTACTTTGAGGTTATCACTATTGAGTAAATCAGTTGTAACTTGAAAACTATTGCATTTAGAGTATTTTGTTTAAATATGTTATTCATGTAATTTTTGGTCAGCTATAACATAGTGAAATTGCAGACCTGTATGTCATGGCATAGCTGAGCAATAGCTACTTTCAGGTTCTCACTGTTGAGTAAATCATTGTATCCACTGGATAGCCGCAGTGTGTAGAGATTTCACCATTACCGCTCTAACGAAAAAAATATTATGGCTAGCCTTCTCAAGTTTGCAGGATATATTAATAACCATAAAATGTTGCCTGGGAATATTTTTGGCCTCATTTTGAAAAGCCAGGGACGTTTATTCGACTTTAAACAAGGACTTTTGTTGGCCCTCAAATGGTATTATAGGTAGAGATCTCAAATTCGCAGGATATGTTCCTCATTATAAAATCTTGACTGGGAATATTTTTGGCCTCATTTTGAAAGTAAGATGGCCGCCACAGGTGTTTCTTTGTCAGTCATGAAAAGTGCTTATATCTCCCTTATTATTGGTCCTAGAGGTTTGGGATGGTAAACCAACCTGTAGGAAATCATCGGCTGTGAATCTTTTGGTGTGGTCAGATTTGATCTTTGACCCTCCTTCAAGGTCAAACAAGGATAGCCAAACTTAAAAGTGCTTATAACTCGCTTATTATTGGTCCTAGAGGTTTGGGATGGTAAACAGACATATAGGATATCATGGGCTGGGAATCTGTTGATGTGGTCCGATTTCACCTTGGACCCCTCCTTCAAGGTCAAACGAGGATACCCAAACTAAAAAGTGCTTATAACTCGCTTATTATTGGTCCTAGAGGTTTGGGATGGTAAACCATCCTATAGGAAATCATGGGCTGGGAATGTTTTTGTGTGGTTGGATTTGACCTTGGACCCCTTCTTCAAGGTGGAACGAGGATATTGCATTTGCAGTATTTCTTTAAATATGTTTTAACCTACTTTTTACACTTAAACAGTTACCTTGTTACTTTCCTTCATAATACCATTTGCAGGGCACAACTTTTTTGTCCTTTTCTTCTGTCAGCTTCGGAATTTCTTTCGAACATGCTGTTCAATTACCATTTAATGTACTTCTGTACAGCACTTTCCCTGATAATTATGCTTTCCTCTCATTATCACCTTCACAAATCAAAAACACTCAGTCAGCTGACACAGTGCCCGTTCACGGGCACTCTCCTCTTAATTCAGACATCTTTGCAAAGATATATATATATAACAAAGATACATGGATTGCTACAACTGATTATTATATGCATTTTACATAATTGTGCTATTTCCATTGACAGCTCTTCTCCAATTAATAAATTTTACAGCGTCATAATTTTTAGTTTACTCATTAATGCTGCCATCTTGCTATTGAATTTTCTTGTTTTAACAGTTTATCTTTACATACATTTTCTTGCTCTTAAAAGTTACTTTATCCACTTAAACATTATTTGGACCATTATATAACTGATGCTGCTCTGAATGTATTCCGATCTTTGTACTGTTTCAGTACTTCTATATCTCATGATGGTGTTGAGAACTATTTTCCCAGGCTGTGGAGTACGGGCATCTCTGATGCTATTTTCCTGTATTTCCCAGAGCCATTACAAGTGAGGTACCCCCACCCAAAGTGTGAATATTTCAACACTATCACAGTTTTCTCGTTGACTGTTGCAGGGATTTGTCTCTTTCAATGCCTTTGAGATTTGTTATCTTGCATATATGTACCTGGTCTTAAACTGTTTTTTTTTTTTATGAATTTTTGAAATATTTTTAATACATTAAAATTCATGAAATTTTGCACTAAATCATTTATAACTTGAAATGTATTGCTTTTATTACGCTCCAATAGCTTACCATCTGGGACACAATGCTTATCTTGGGTTGGCACACCCGACACGGCCAACTCGAAAAAAGAGTTCTAATGACCGTCCAAGTATTAGTACCCAGCCCCTGATGACCCGGTGAGTGAGCATGCGCAGTACGTCCTTGTTGGCCGCCATTTTGGAAAGATTGTGTTTATATTTCAAAGACTTTTATATTCATTTACAGTGAAATAGGCAGTCTTTCTCATCAAATTGCATGTAGTTTTATATATATATATATATGCACAGTGAATGCTTTAGTACGTTTTTTGTGTGCAGAACAGCATTATTGAAGTTAAAAATCGGATATCACCCTGTTACCGCCCAGTGTATATTGTTGTGCAAACAGCATTACTGGGGTTTTTAATCGGATATCTCTCTAATAATCGCCCTAGTTTAATCCTGCAATATGTCTACCGCTAGTGCTGGCAATAGGTCCAGAGCCCTTAAATGTCACCATTTTTGCAATCCTTGGAATTTGCACAACTACTGCCCTACCTGTAGGGAATCGTCTAAAGGCAACTACTATTGTTTTACTGGCAAGGGAAAATGTATGGTGTGTGCTTCGTTTACTGAGGAACAAAAGCAAAGAATTATAAATAGAAAGCGGTATGTTAAAAAAGATACGGCTGGGGTATCCAACGTCTCCAAAGATGAATCCGAGCTCCTGGGAGAGGCGGATCAGGGCGATATCTTTGAGGGTTCCCAGCAAGAACTTGAACAGGCAGCTCGTAGTATTTATCAATCCCCACCAAAACCCAGCAATGTTGTGCTGGGAGATCCCAGAGCCCAGGTGCTGGGACTGGATCACTTATCTTTAAGAACTCCCCAGCATGTGCCCGAGACCCCAGGTACTGTTTTACAACAGAGGATAGAAAAATCCTTGGGTGATCAGTTCCAAGAACAAATGGGTTCTTTTTCAACGTTCCATGATGGACACCTTTAATAAACTTGCTGCCACAGTGACTGTATTTAAACATCCCCAGGACACCAGCTCCCCACAGGGGGACCAGACTAAGTCACATTCAAAACCGGGTCTGAGCTCAGCTCCCAGACCTCGGTATCAGCAAGTTCCCAGCCATGAACCCATGGACACTACCACAGCACAGGTAGGCCCAGAGTTGCCTCCCAGATTGCGGGCCCAATACTCAGACATTTCTTCATACCCAGAAATGGAGCCTCCCCGAGCTAAATCAGTTGAAAAGGTCAAGAAACATAAAGACAAATCTAAATACAAGTCCTCCCGTTATGTCAGCTCCTCATCTGAGGCATCCCCTCACCATTCCAAGTCCAAAAAATCTGGCAGATCTTCCCCTAAGCAAGGGAATATCTCCAGTGATAGTGATCCGGAATAATAAAAAACGGTTTCCACTATTGTATATAAGGACGTGAGGGAGTTGGACCAAGAAAGAAGGAGGTCTCATGAAGTCAGGTGGGAGCTGCCCCCTGACCCAATTTATTCTCAGGAGGTGGACCTAAGTGACTTACCATCACAATACAATGAAGATATAGAAACCTTCAGACAGTTGCTGGGTATTCCTGACCCAAAACATTCAATGCCAGTGTCATTTGATTATGGGTCTTAATGAGGAACAAGAAAAACAGGAAGCCAGACCAAAGGGTCCTACTACCTTTTTACCTGCTAATCCAGCTTTAAAGGAAGAACTAACAAAGTGGGAACAAAATTTTCAGAACTTAAATCTCGCAGAGTGAAAATTCCCTAAAGCTCCTTAAGCCACAGGAAAGTATTACAAAATGGTAGACCCATGTTTTGAGGAAAGAATGCAGGAACTTAACAGAAAGTTTGGAAATATTTGCATTTCCCCCCAGACCTCAAGCGGCTCCCGGGGTAAGGGCCCCCCTTCATGTGGCCAAAGAACTTGAACATCAAGCCAGACAAAACATCTGCACTCTCAATTTTTCGGCAGTGTTTAACCACACAATTTCAGAGTGCAGTAGTGTTATGGATCGCTGTCGGGACAGCATCAAGTCCACTGTTAAAAAGGCCAAACATGAGATCCTAAAGGGAGCCGACCCTGAGAGGGCCATCAAAAATGCCTGAGACAACCAGAGAATATATGGATATCTGGGACAAGAGAATCCAGATCCAACCAGACTCCATAATAGCTCATCTGGACTGGTGGCAGAATCCACAAAATCTTCTCAAAGATTCTCCACCCCCAAGAATACAACATTCAAGTGTTTACAGACGCCTCAAACGTAGGTTGGGGCGCTCACTTAAATCAAGATTCTATCAAAGGACTGTGGTCAGATCTAGAAAAATCATTGCACATAAACGTTTTAGAACTAAAGGCAGTGTTCTTGGCCATAAAACACTTCAGGCTTCAATGCCAAAATCAAACAGGCCTGGTTGCCACGGACAACTCAACGGTAGTAGCCTACATCAACAAACAGGGCGGGACTCGCTCAGTAGAGATGTGTGCCCTTTTGTGGAGAATCATGAGTTGGTGTCACAACAACCAGGTGTTTCACAACAATCCGCAATACCTCAACCTCCATGCTTGGTGTCTAGGAGTGAGCAACTCCAAGAACAAGGTTTCTCTTCTGAAGTGGCAGAGAATTGCTGCCCCTCAAAGGTCATCAACAAGATCTATTTACCAAGCAAAGTGGGCCCTTTTTGAAAAATGGTGCAGAGAAAATTTGGTGGATGTCTCCAAACCTTCTATAAAACAAATCTCAGACTTCTTTATGCACCTATTTCAAGACTTAAATAGACGCCCTTCTACCTTTGATGGCTATAGAACGGCTATTTTGGATTACTTGGGCCCTACAGGCCTCCATATAGCTCAGAGTACAGATCTAAACAGGCTTCTCACAAGTTTTCACCAAGATAGGCCTAAGGCAACTAGAAACATTCCCAAATGGAACTTCTCAGTTGTGCTCAATGAACTCAAAGAAACCCTTTGAACCAATGAAAGACTCTGACATTAACCATTTGACACTCAAAACAGCATTTTTACTAGCCTTAGCTTCGGGCAAGCGCCGCAGCGAAATCCACGCCTGGGTTGCAAACAAAGTGTTGAACCATGGTCAATGGGAAAAAGTGGCTTTGTTCCCCTCATCTGACTTCATTGCAAAAAATCATTTAGCTCGCGAAGGAGCTCAAAGTGTATCACCAGTCGTTATCCCTGCCTTAACAACAATAGTAGATAGGCAGTTCAAGCAAGACAGATCTCTGTGCCCAGTACGTGCCCTGAGATACTATTTGGATAGAACTAAAGACCTTAGGGACGACAGATCACTCTTATTCATATCCTTCAAGAAAGGGCATTCAACAGACATCAGACCAGCTACCCTGTCTTCATGGCTTAAACAGACAATTTTATTGTGTTATAAACAAACAGATCAGCAAGCCTAAGACTTGGTCCAAGTCAAAGCTCACGATATCAGAGCCTTTGCAGCCTCTAAAGCTTTTTATGGTGGGGTTTCGGTAGACCAAATCATGCAGGCATGTCATTGGAAATCACACAACACGTTTACAAATTAAATTTCTACCTAAAGACTTGACATGGGCAGATAACGATAACAACTTATACCTGGGCCGGGTGGTCGCAGCCCAACAGGTCCTGGACCTTTCCCCTCAGCGAGATCATCTTCGGGAAAAGAAAAAGGGGGGGGGGGCTCAACCTCTGTAACCAAGTCCTCCAGAGCCTAACGGACCCAGGCATTCAGGTACTGCACACCAACATACAATATCTGGCAAGGTTGTTATCTTATATTTATCTTATATTTATCATACTATCTTGTATTGTTTTGTCAAACTTTGTGTAACCTAAGTACCCTCAGGTGACCTTGGCCTAGTGGCCAGTGTTAATCAGTATAATGTAACCTTGGGGTTACAGCAGTTAGGGTGAATTTAGATTGCACCTTCCTCCTTAAAATACAGATATTCAGAGGCATATGCTGTCTCAAGTGTGGAGAATATATTTTTTGTAAATTATTAAGACTATTACGAGTGAACACATGTTGTAACGGTCCTTGGGACTCTCCTGTAAAAAAAAAGAGGTTCTAATGACAATCACAGTCTCAGCTGCAATCCCTGCCTCCTAACGGTGGGATTCAGCATTGAGTCCCAGATGGTAAGCTATTAGAGCATAATAAAATTGAAAATTTTAATTAAATGTAGCTTTTTATAAGCTACAAGCTTACCATCTGGGACTTATTGGAGTCCCCCCCTACCTCCCCGCTTAAAATTGCAGCTGAGGGGTGGGGCCACCAAGAAGGAGGACGTACTGCGCATGTTCACTCACCGGGTCACCAGGGGCTGGGTACTAATACTCGCACGGTCATTAGAACTCTTTTTTCGAGAGTTGGCGGCGACCCGAGATAAGCATTGAGTCCCAGATGGTAAGCTTGTAGCTTATAAAAAATTACATTTAATTAAAATTTTCAAATTTAGAACATTTTGTTAAAATTATTAAGTTCATTTTTCCCTAGCTACAACATGGTGAGTAACCTTGGGAGCCTATCACAATGGCTAAATGAGTAATAGCTACTTTCTAACATGCAAGTACCTCTTCCATAATGAGTAAAACCACTTGTAACTTGAAAACTATTGAATTTAGAGAATTTTATTCAAACATGTTGTTCAACTACTTTTGGGTTAGTTTATAACATAGTCAAATTGCAGACCTGTAGCTCATTGCATAGCTGAGCAATGGCTACTTTCAGGTTCTGACTGTTGAGTAAATCTCTTGTAACTTGAAAACTATTGCATTTTGTTGAAATATGTTATTCTACTTTTGGGTCAGCTATAACATAGTAAAATAGCTGAGCAATGGCTCTTCAGATTATCCCTGTTGAGTAAATCATTTGTAACTTGAAAAGTATTGCATTTAAAGCATTTTCTTAAAATATATTTTTTATTGTACTACAATAGCTTATCGTGTGGAAGTGAATGTTATCTTGGGAGGCTGCAGCCATTGGCCAGCGTCCAAGAAAAATGGACATATAATACCAAGGCGAGAGGCGAGATGACCTAGATAGAGACGTGTGTACTTCTTGTTGGCTGCCATTGCTTGGAAGCATCTGAATATCGCCCTCAAAATTTATTTCCTACACTGGATATACGTATTGCTGGGTGTTAAATGGCAAGTAATTTGGGCATCTATCCAAATAGCTAATTGAGTAATAGCTACATTTCCTTCAAGGTTAAAATGGTCCTTGCTACTTTTAATCTCTTCTTTATTGTTGGTCC
The DNA here is from genome assembly GCA_964017235.1 of Sabellastarte sp. h YS-2021. Classification (NCBI taxonomy): domain Eukaryota; kingdom Metazoa; phylum Annelida; class Polychaeta; order Sabellida; family Sabellidae; genus Sabellastarte; species Sabellastarte sp. h YS-2021. The sequence goes on from OZ024927.1 coordinate 68,288,743, forward strand.
TAGAAATTTTGTGTGTGAAGAGCCGTTACAACTTACAAGTGAGGTTCCCTATCTTGGACTAATGTTAAAACTTAACACCTTTTCATCATTTTCTTTGTGAACATTGGAGGACATTTGCTGATATATACTAAGCCAGAGGAAGATTACTTTGTGAAGGCATCAGCTCTTAATCTGTAGTCACTGTGTACCAATTTTTTTAGTTCTCTAAATTTGTTCTAGAACAAATTCTTCTGCATACCATTTGTAGCGCATAACTTTTGTGTCCTTTTCTCCTTTCACTTCTACTCTGTAAGTCAGAACACGCAGCTGACACAGAGCCTGTGAATGAGCACTGATTGTTATCTGATTTCAATAATTTCTATTCTTTGTGAAGTCCTCACTGGCCTTGTGATTACCAGGGTTTTGCAACTTATCACAGGCTGTCAGTCCTGTGTGGGGTTGTCTGATAAATGGCAATGCTGAGTGCCTCTCCTATATGATCCTGGCTGTTGACAGAAAGTAATACCCCACACTGAATTCATTTTTCATTGATTATTGTCCAAACTTAATAATTCAAATGGATATGTTTTTACAAAGATAGAGAGTTTGGTTGGTTTTCAGTCAATTTCTATATTTACATATCCGGTGGATACTTTGGTTTAGTGTATGCTATGCCGCTATCGATTTTAGAGTTTTTTACGTTCACACTCTCAACGGAAAACTAGAACAGCTAGGTTCACCAAATTTGCAGGATATCTTCATTGGGAGGTAAGCTTCTCTGGGACTGAAATTAGCCTCATTCTGAAAAACAACAAGATGGTCACCCTGGGCATTTCTTTGAAATTTATCTACCTTTTTCTACTGACTAGTTCTCGTAACTAGAAAGTTGAGTCTCTTCAGAGGTCCTATGTATAACATATATGTCCTCTACAAGCATACAGCCATTTGACCTTAAAGGTCTTCATTAAAGGTCTTCCACGGAGTGCCAAAGTACCCCACACAGCGGACTTTAGAAGTGCTGTATCTCCGTTATTATTGGTCCTAGAGGTTTGGCATGTGAAACCAACCTACAGGAAATCATGGGCTTATAACTGTTATTCTTGATAGTTGATACTAGAGGTTTGCAATGTGAAACCAACCTATGCTTTTCTAAATTTCAGCTGTCATCTTGAATTTTGGTGGAAATGGAATTTATCTGGAAAACTGTAAGAGATTTCATGCAAATATTGGACCCCCTGTGTGCTAGGGATAACTCCTAGCCCAGCGGGCAAATTACGTTGGATTGACGTTTAAACAACGTTGTGCACTGATGTTGTTTCAACGTTGTAAATTCATGTAGATGTGTTAGTTATATCAACGTAAGTTCATGACATTGTTACAATGTTAGAACATTACAGTATTCCAACGTAACAGTTCCACGTTGTAGCAACGTCATATTCTGACATTGTCCCAACGTAACAGTTTTATGTTGTAGCAATGTCATAGTATTACATTGTTCAAATGTCCCAATGTTGGTACAGCATAAAATATATCGTCATAACTACCAATGACACAACATTAGTCTTTTTTATTTTTAATGTTTTTTTTTCGGATATATCTGCCATTTACAATAAGAGGAAGAGGTCCCCGACAGCTAGGGTCTCCCTTTACAAATATTTATAAGCTGAAAGTCAGCTGCAAGTTACAAATTCCAATATTATTCGTCTAAAATTAGAGTAATGTAAACAGTAATTAGACATTGTTCAAAACAGTGAGTTTTATTGAGACTTTAAGATTACCATAAAATGGACACTCTTTCATTAATCATAATGATGTCATTTATTATCTCCTGCCCGTGGCCGAAGGCCGTGGTCGGGAGATTATAAAACGCCTTCCGTGTCGTCTGTCCGTTCGTCACGTTTTTGCATAAACCTTAATATCTCATTCATTTATGAAGATATCTTCACCAAATTTGCAGAGAATGTTTATGGCTATGAAAACATGTCTCTGAAAAATTTTAGCCTCATTTTAAAAAACAAAATGGCCGCCATAGCTAATTGTTTGAAAATCGTAAAGGTGCTCTAGATCTTGAAATATTCCAGCTAGCTTCATCAAATTTGCACAAAAGCTATATGGCTAGAAAAGCTAGCCTGGTAGTAATTTTGGCCTAGTTCAAAAAACAAAATGGCCGCCATATAGCATGTTTAATGTCAAACGGGGTTATCTTATTAAAAAGGCCCTATATCTCCTCAAATATTGCTCCTACATGTTTGGAATGTGAAAAAAACTTGTAGCAAGTCGTGGCCTGGGAATCTGAAAGATTTTTGCCTCATTTTGAAAAACAAAATGGCCGTCGTGGCTAATTGTTTGTAAATCGTAAAGGCGCTCTAAATCTTGAAATATTCATTTATGAAGATATCTTCACAAAATTTGCAGGGAATGTTTATGGCTATGAAAACCTGTCTCTGAAAAATTTTAGCCTCATTTTAAAAAACAAAATGGCCGCCATAGCTAATTGTTTGAAAATCATAAAGGTGCTCTAAATCTTGAAATATTCCAGCTAGCTTCATCAAATTTGCACAAAAGCTATATGGCTAGAAAAGCTAGCTAGGTAGTAATTTTGGCCTAGTTCAAAAAACAAAATGGCCGCCATATCGCATGTTTAATGTCAAACGGAGTTATCCTATTAAAAAGGCCCTATATCTCCTGAAATATTGCTCCTACAGGTTCGGAATATGAAAAAAACTTGTAGGAAGTCGTGGCCTGGAAATCTGAAAAATTTTAGCCTCATTTTGAAAAACAACATGGCCGTCATGGCTAATTGTTTGAAAATCATAAAGGTGCTCTAAATCTTGAAATATTCCAACTAGCTTCATCAAATTTGCACAAAAGCTATATGGCTAGAAAAGCTAGCCTGATTGTAATTTTGACCTAGTTCAAAAAACAAAATGGCCTCCATATCACATGTTTAATGTCAAACAGGGTTATCCTATTAAAAAGGCCTTATATCTCCTTAAATATAGCTCCTAGAGGTTCCGATTGTGAATACAACTTGTAGGAAGTCATGGCCTGGGAATCTTTTCCAGGTCTTGGATTTGTCCTTTGACCCCTGCTTCAAGGTTAAATGGGGTTGTCACACTAAAATGTCCTTATTTCACCCTTATTATTGGTACTATGGCTTTAGAATATAAAGACAGGCCATCAAAAGTCCTTGGCTGTTTTGCTTGAGAAAAATTTTGTCCTTCTTTTGAAAAACAAAATGGCCTTTACTTCTCCATTATTACTGATTCTAAGGCAGGAGATAACCGCTGCGGCAGTGGCCTTGTTTCATTTAAATTTTTGAAGGATTTTCTATCATTTTTGTCACAAGCAATATGGATGATATATGTGCACTACGATTACTCTTATTTACCCATGTAGCATATGGACCCGCAACTTTTCTCACAGACCAGTAACTTTTTGATGTTGATAGTCCTGTGGACTAGGAACATTTTTCTCTTAAAGTCGAACACTGCTGGGATGGATAGAGAAAATGGTTTCTTTCATCCCTCATCAGTGATAAAAGACCACTATTTTGGGTATCCAAACTTTATTATCTTGAAAATTGGAATTTCCTTACCAATATGGTGGTATATGTAAATAATTTGTTTAAACATATTTCAAAAGCAATAAAAGAAAATGCAATACTTCGGCTACTAAAACTGTATCAATATTAACACTAGCTTTTTTTTTGTAATAGCCGAAAGTTAAAAGTCTATTTATTCACACATGTCACTGTCATTATTACTAACTCCACCAAGGAGGTATTTTGATGACCGTTTGTCAGTTTCTCTCTTAGCAGGATTATATGCAGGTACTACTTCTTCGAACTTTCTGAAAAAATATGAGAAGATGCATCAGTCGGACTTGGATTGCATTAAATTTTGACAATGATTTAGAAATCAGGTCCCAAGAACAGAAATTTGATGAAAACTGGATTCGTCTGAATTATTATATACCAAACTTTAAAATCTTGTACACATGTACATAAAAGATAACCACAACTAAAATGTGGTTTATTTGTGATTATTTTAATACTTTGAATGTTAGTTTAGATATATAATACATAAACAAATTATTAAGTGTTTCTGTGTAATATTTTTTGACTTTTGATGTGAAATATGTGGCATTTCAGAAACAGGTTCTTGGTATGTCTGTAAGCAAATTTTGTTTACATTTATATGAATCAAATAGAACCCAACTATCTAGTTTGTCGTCTTTACCTCTAACTTGAAGGAGGTATATGTGCTCTCTGACTGCTATTGCTACATGGTGCAAAAATGAGTATGAACACTCGCATGTTTGTGAGAGAAGAAAATGATCTGGGTTTGATGCAGCCACAATTAAAGTGCTCTTGCACATTACCAGGAGCCTGACCAGAACAGTGTGAAGTATGTGCAGTTTGGTCTGTGAAAACAGATGCTGTCCTGTTTGGTGTTGCTGTAGCTACATATTGGTTAGTAGGTGGAGTCTTAAAAGTGAAAAGAGATGTTTCCCTGCTTGGTGTTACTACCCAAGATGTAACCACACCAAGCAGGAACCATCTCTTTTCACTGATCAAACTCCCAAGTACTAACCAAGATGTAATCACACCAAGCAGGAACCATCTCTTTTCACTGGTCAAACTCCCAAGTACTAACCAAGATGTAACCACACCAAGCAGGAACCATCTCTTTTCACTGATCAAACTCCAAGTACTAACCAAGATGTAACCACACCAAGCAGGGCACCATCTTTTTTACTGGTTACACTTTATGTACGAACCAAGGTTTAGTACATTTGGAGTTTGGTGCTCTTGGGAGAGTTGCATTACCTAACAAAAAATAATCACAAATGATCAAATACAAAATTTTTGCTATTTCATTTCTCATTTTTGGATAATCGCTACAAAACCCCTAAATGTTAATAAATGTATGTTCAGATGGACATGAATTATAGTTAATAGGAATGACCCAAGAAATGGCAGACTGAGAAATGGAAATTTTCTTGATCAGAATAAAATATCTTTTTACAATTAACAGACTTGAACTGAAATTTTGCGCAGAACTAAATAGGATAACAAGAAATGGGGTCATAAACCCGACAGGCAGGTTGTGCAATCAGTATTAGGGAAAGGGTGCCAGATGTATGCAACATGATAACTGTGCTGGAAATTTCAAAATGGTACTGTGTGCTGTCCTTCAATGCTGTCAAGTTTGAAATTATCAGTGGAGGCGTCTTCTAGTTAGAGACCGGAAATAAAAATGTTGGGTTTCAAATTGATCGGACGAAGCGTCTTCGAGTAAGAGTCTGGAAACCAAAATATTTCAGATGAGTGCACGCTAGTGCTTTCGCGGTAACTCGCCAACTCGAGTTTCATATTGTTTTTGTTCAACTCGTAAACGTGAGTTTGTCTTATTACAAACTCGAGTTCCTTCAAAATACTGCACAAAATATATAAATGAACCACTTGCCACTGTACAAATTTGCACTAAAAGCACAATTCGACTTATTTACTTAACATTTTCCTTTATGTTTACCTATTACAACTCAAAACCATTGATTTCTCTCCATACACCTTACCTGGTAAAACAAAAAATCAAAAAGTCAATTTTTTTCATCAACAAGGCGGGGATGTTGAACCTTATTTTACAAGGTTACAGAAATATCAACTTTCTACACCTTACAGTTTCTGAGATATAGCCCGGACAAGATTTTTAAGTTCAAGGTCACTATGGCAAAAGTCAAGTCAAGGTCACACCATGTAACTACATACCTAAACCCCTATATAATGTGCATACCAAATAGCAACCTTTTACACCTCACAGATTCTAAGATGGAGTCTAAACAAGATTTTGATTGTCAAGGTCACTACAGCAAACTCAAATGTCAAATCAAGGTCACATCATGATGTTGCACACCTACACCCACCAATCGATGTCCTAACCAAGTTTCAACTTCTTACATCTTATGGTTTCTGAGATATGCTCTGGACAAGATTTTCAAAGTCAAGGTCATTACGGTCAGGTCAAATGTCAAATCAAGGTCACACCATGATGTTGCACACCTGCACCTCCAACCAATGTCCCTGCCAATCTAAAACTTCCTACACCGTATGGTTTCTGAGATACAGCCCAGACAAACTTTTTCCTGTCACCCACCTGCTCAGACACCATGGGTGAAAACAATACCCCTACAGCCCTTAAAGGCTGTGGAGTAAAAAGTCAACTTCACAATACCTTCCTTAATTTTAAAGATGCAATGGTTACATGCAGTTTTATCCTTCTGGTTTCAAACTGATGGCAAATTAATTGCGTGACAGTTGGAGTAACTAAAGACAGGTTCAGATTTAAAGATGTTTTGAATTTACAATAAGATGAAAAATCACTTTAGTTGCAATATAATTAATCTAACAGGTGTTAGCAAAATGAGTATTTAAAAATAAAACCTACTGATTAGTGATTACACATGCAGAATAACATTTCTCCTCTCAACTGTTTCACCATCAGTATCTGAACTGTCAACAACTGGATCTATATTGATTCACCAAAAATATAAAGATTTCTGTAGGACATACTAAACTGTAACAGGCATTAACAGATGAACAGTATGGTTATAAAGCAAACATATCTGCTATTTACAAGTAAGTGTGTTCCAATAAAAATTATTTTCAGGTACATTTTAAAGAAACAGTTTTAAAGATGTTTTATCCTATTTTTATTTAATAGAGGTGAGACTGAGTAAACAATGTTTGGTAAATGAGCCAAATTTCATGAAAATTCTATCTTAATTTTAAGAGTTGGGTGCTCGCATATATAAACTACAATCTAAATGGTTACATTTTCCCATATTAATATACTACTAACACAAATTAGTAATTACTTACATTAAATTGCATAATACATAATTTTTGTTTTGAAACTGTGTTGTATATATTTAAAAACTATCAATTAAAAAGAACTTAACAAAGCAAACTGTATAACTTATATTTGACACTTAAAAACTCTGCAACCCCCCTTTAATTATAGAATAGTTAGTCCCCTGAATCTAGCGTGATACTGCAGAAAGCATGACACTGTATTAAATCAATAAACTTCTGTTGGTGGCTGATATAACCCTCTTCATGTCCGATTCAAGGCAATGAGGGGGGGGATGTGTCAGCTCTATTTTTAGAAACCCTCTTAGTGGTATTGGTGATGAATATACTGTGCTTGATTTGTTGTTCAGTTGAATTTACACGGAAGTTGTAACTTGCAGTACACAAATGGGTACACATTATGCAAAACGAGGAAACTCTTGAAAGTGTCCGATATTCCCCGTATAGACTCTACATTTAACATGGAGAAAGAAAAAAAATGCAAATTATAAACAACGTCAGTGTAAAGATATATAATACATATGCCATTCAAGTCTATACATACAACAGATAAATATAATAACAAGTAAAACATTAGATGAAAAATATGTTACCTGATATTTGGCGATTTTAAATTAAAATCTCTCTCCACCAATTCCTTTATTTCCATCATGGCTGATGCATGCCTTCCTGTTGTCTGTTTATGATGTTATCCAAACGTCAATATGACGTCTTTCAAAAACGTCAAACTGACGTCTTATTGTGATGTTGTAAAGACATTGCAAATACATTATAAGACGTTGCAACGTAATTTCAACGCATTTTAGACGTCATAACTACGTCAGATGCCGGCTGGGAGCCCAGATAGCAAGACTCTGTAGGGCCACCGCTGGCCCACTGGCGGCATAGCTATCGGTCCGACGTTGGCTGCAGGCGGTGGCCAGCCGTTGGCGTGACCGGCTGATAGGCAGTGGTCCACCGTTGGTAGCCGACAATACGGTTTTCTGATGGACCTTCAGTGGCCCACTGTCGGCAGCCAATGATAAGCTTTTCTATTGGCCCACCAGTGGCCCACCTTCAGTAGCCGACAAGGTTGACTGGTGGTCCACCAGTGGCCCACTGTTGGGTGCCATCAATGGTGGTTCTCTGGTGGCGTGACCAGCTGATAGACAGTGGCCCACTGTTGACAGCCAACAATAAGGTTTACTGGTGGCCCATCAGTGGCCCACTGTTGAGTGCCAACAGTGGTGGTTCTCTGGTGGCGTGACCAGCTGATAGACAGTGGTCCGCTGTTGGCAGCCAACAATAAGGTTTACTAGTGGCCCATCAGTGGCCCACTGGCTTTTTGGCCGGTGGATGTGTCGGTCTGACATTGGCAAGCCACTGGTAAAATTTTACTACCACTATAATATAGCATCAGCCAATCAGATTGCAGCATGAAGTTATGTGGCCATTGTTTAACAGAAAGCAAATAATTGACAGATTGTGGGTGGATTTTAGTTAAGGGAATCCCTGATAAGTCACATGACCAAACATAATGGTGGAACAGTATCTTAGGATGATATGTTCCATAGTCAAATAGTAAAATTATAATGTTCAGAAACAACTTTTCTTACTGTGAATTTCTAATGAGAATGTTATTTTTATGTCTAAAATTGTTAAATAGTTAGTTAAAAATTGTGGGCCCACTGAAATATGATTTTTAGACATACCATAATAAATAATTTTTTAAGTGTCTCAATATCCCCTATTATTGCTCGCCGCCATCTTGAATAAAAAGCCACCATTGGCCCACCATTGGTCCCAACCTTGGCAGCCTGAGTTTTGGTTGGCAAGCCTTCATTGGGCCAGCATTGGCATGGGTAATTCGGCCACTGATTGGAATATATTTCAAGGGTAATTCAGCCACTAACTGGAATATGTTTCAAGTGTAATTATTCCTTTCAACTTAAGAAACTTATTTTATATTTTATCGGACACATACATATTGCAGCCAGTGGACCAAGGGTCGTCCAGTGGTGGCTACACCTCAACCCCAATTAATAGGGTTTTGATTGAATATCATATTTTTCTCCTGTACATGTTTTATGGTTTGTTTACACTTCTGTTAACTTTTCTGTGTAATTATCAGATGATTTTATTGATTAGATCTAAAATCCGGGTGGAAATTAGAAAATTCCCATCAGTGGCCCATCGATCATAGCTTATATACCACTGATATAGTTGGTGGGCTGCCAGTGGTAAATCTTGGAAGAAATTTGTGGCTCAAGAATGGGAAGAAAAGAAATATATATTAAGGCAGAGATGTGACATCTGTTATTTCAAAATGTTGGTGTCTCGGTGATGTACACACACATACATAAAGTATCCAATTACTTTGCCATCTGTGGGCCACCGGTGGGCCAACAGTATGTGTACCATGCAGGCAGAAGGTGGACCACTGATGGACCACCAGTGGCAAATCTTACAATTTTTTCATGTAATAAAATTCAGAACAGCTACTTTTGGAAAGTAATTCACTTGAAACAAATGAATTTAAGCCAAGACAGCCTCTCTTCAAGATCTGTCAAAACAAATGCCGTTCAGCAGAGCTTGAGGTGTAGCCACCAGAGGACCACCATTGGTCCACCAACTAAGTATAGCTCTTACAGATGATAGTTGCATGTGTCAGACAAAAACAAATTCTGCGATAGTTTTAGGTTTCATCAAAAAACAAATTAATATCAAAAGGAAAAAATGAAAATATCTTTCTTTAACCTTCACTAAAAATATATATATATGTGCCACCAGTGGCCCACTGGCTGCCCATCATGGGTCATGTACTACTTATGTAGTGGGTGGACCATTGATGGACCACCTGTGGCAAATATATAAGCAAGTAATATATAAAGTAATAAAGTGGAGAAAAGACTGACTGAGCAAAATGAAGGAATACAGAATAAGTTTGTTTAAAAATGACATTAACTTATGTTAAGTGAAAGAAAACACACATTTTATCTAATTTTCCCCAGGATTTTACACCAGTGGGTGTAGGCTGGTACCTGAGCTACAGCCACTGACTCTGGTAGTTGGTGGGCCAACTGTGGGCCACGCAATGTATTTATATTTTGAAATAATATATTTTAAACATTGAATATTGTTAAATAATATGTCAGAAAACAGTATTTGAGGTTGCTTTTGAAGTTGTTTATAATGCTTTAAAATTTTGAAAAAAAATGCAGTCAGTGGGCCACCAGTGGCTCAGTGGTGGCCCACAAGCTATATTTTGCCACCCATAGCCAACGGTGGCCCACTAGCGTCTTGCTATCTGGGTAGGACCTTTGAAAAATTTAAAATTTCCGAATTTTGGCTGCCATCTCAAATTTTAGCAGAAATGGAAAAAGTCGTTTTAGAGATAGAGCAATTTTGGGCATATTTTGGATGCCCTTGGTACTGAGGCCTACTTTTCTAGAAAGTTTTCTCTACCTCTGAATTTTGGCCACCATCTTGAATTTTGGCGGAAATGGAAAATGTCATTTATCTCATAAACTATAACAGTGATTTTAGGCAAACGTTGGCCCCACTGGATAATAAGGACTGCTTTTATTCCTATGAGTTTTCTTAATTTCAGCTGCCATCTTGAAAAATGATGTTATCTTCAAAACCATATTAGTTGTCCTTTTCTTGTGGATAGATCTTTCATCTGGCCACAGATGCATCCTTGGTCTAGTTTATAATTCCTTATATTTATGCTAAAGTTAATGCATAAATATGATGCACTAAATTAGTGGCAATCTCCTTGATGTCCAAATCCCTGGCCCACTCACTTTTGGGTTTGTTGCGACCAAAAATTTCTGAGAAATGAGCACTTTTTTCCAGTTTTATTCTAAAGAACAATTTTAGGCATTTTTGGTCTCACGGGGCTCCGCATTTTCTGCTGTACACATTTTATTGCGCTACAATAGCTTACCATGTGGGACTGTGTGCTGTTCTCGGATGGCCGCAAGGCATCAGGCCAACGTCTAAGAAAAATAAACATTTATAGTTGGCCGTAGCCTCAAGTTGTCCTCTCGTGGTACACTACACAAATTCCTCCTACTTTCTTGTTGGCCGTGTGAATTGGTAGGGTCTGTCACTAACAGATATTTTCATCTATTTCTCAGCTCAAATGTATTGTCGGATGTTAATTTTTGGTCATTTCATTTATTATATATGATAGATTATTCTGTAAAATTTCCATTTTTGGTTTAGGCTTTCATCTACGTCTTTTATTGTGTTTCAAGATGTCTGTCCACCAAACGAATAAAGATAAACCTAGATCTAGTAAGTGTCATCACTTTTGCTTCCTGTTTGATACACATAATTATTGCCCCACCTGTAGGTATGGCAAGGGTGATGACCCCTGTGTCATTTTTGAAAATCCTTGTGAAATATGTACTTCTTTTACAGAAGATCAAATGTTGAAAATTTCACAAAGAAAAAGATATATAAAGAAGCAAAAGAGGGACACTACTAGTTCAAAGGACGATGAACTAGATCTATTAGGGGATGACGTGGATTCATTTGCTGGTTCCCAGGCAGACCTTGAGAGTGCTGCTGATAACTTATTTACCTCACCCCCAAGTCCTCAACCCCTACTCTTCAGTTGTTTGTCCATCAAAACACCAACAAAAACTGTCCCACCCACCCCAGGTATTGCCTTACAGCAGAAAATTGATTCAAATTTTTAAAAATCCCTGGGTAAGCCTGGACCCTCCACTAGTGCTGTTTTTCTGGACCCACCCCCTCCGAGACCTAGAACTACCTCACATGTCGAGGAAATGGAAGTTGAATATGGACCAGCACTTCCTCCACGTCTCGGCTCTGATCCTCAGAATGTGTCGGATCAGAATTCTAATGCATCCGAGGAGCTTTCTAAGAAGGTCTCGGATAGACCTAAATAACACTCTCACAAAAGGCATGAGGTTGAATCGAGGTCTGCCTCGGATCAATTCTATGATGAATCCGATGAACCTCGGATTTCATCTTCTAAACTCAAAAAAACATGCTGACAAGAGTAGACATAAGGTCAGGTCCAGATACGTGTCATCTTCCTCAGATCAGAGGAGGATCAGTCCTCTGCAACCAGACATAGGTCTTCAAAGCCCTCTGGGGTTCAGCCCTCTGGGGCTCTCTCTGACCAAGACCAACCTCAACATGATCCAGACCCCCCTTATTATAGGGAAGTAGCTCTGTCTGACGTTTCCCCCCAGTATGCTGAAGAGGTGAACACCTTCAGGCGCATTCTTCCTCTCCCTGACCCCAGGGAGTTTATGCCTAGGTCCTCAACTTCAGTTATGGGTCTAGATGATAAAAGACCGTCAAGAGCTCAGATCTAGAGGTCCTTCCTCTATTCTACCACTCAGCTCAGTTATCAAAGATGCTTTTGATAAGTTTGAATATGAACATACATCAAACCTCCTCCTTCCACTGCAAAGTGGTACAAGGTGGGACAACCCTGTTATGAGGAGAAAATACAGGAGTTGAATACAGATTTTGCATTCAGACTAGCCACAACCCCACAGCCCTCGCCAGAGGACTCAAGACTTCACCAGTACCTGTAAGACTGGCTGATCAGGTCCCAGTCTCAGGAGGAAGCCCAAGTGGTAGACCTAACCCAGTCCTTGGGTTGGATAATAAATCAGGAAAAGTCAGAACTGAAACCTACTCAGGTGTTTTCGTTCGTGGGCTAAGAATATCATCTACATTCGGCCCTTGTAAAACCCACTCAAGAGAGATGGCTCAAACTTCAGGATTTGATCCTACGTCTCAAGTCAAAACATGTTTTGACTGCAAGATGTTTGATGTCGCTAATTGGGTTGCTTGCCTCAACGGAGAAAATGGTCCCGGAGGGATGCCTTCACATGAGGCCCTCAATTACACCTCAAGGAGCACTGGAGATATCCTCAGTCGCTGGACAGCCTCCTTCCTTGGACAGAAACCATTTCTGCACACCTAGACTGGTGGCAAAATCCCTCAAACGTGATAAGAGGTGCAGACCTTCATCCCAAAGACCACAGTATCCAACTCTTTACCGACGCCTCAAACGAAGGTTGGGATGCTCACTTAGATCAAAGTTCTACAAAGGGTCTGTGGTCAGACTGGGAAAAAAGGCTACACATAAACATTCTAGAGTTAAAGGCGGTCTCCCTGGCCCTTCGAAGCTTCAAGGACCAGTGCCAGAACCAGACAGTACGTGCTAGTTGCAACCGACAACTCAACAGTGGTAGCCTACATAAACAAACAAGGAGGAACTCACTCAGCAGAGATGTGCGCTCTCCTGTGGAAGATCATGACTTGGTGTCATCACTATCACATAACATTAAAAGCCAGACACATTCCAGGGTGTCTGAATGTGATGGCCGACCTCCTGTCCAGGTCGAACCAAGTGCAGTCAACAGAATGGTCACTGCATCCGCAGGTGTTCAAACAGATCTGCCAAAAGTGGTTCACTCCTCATGTAGATCTGTTTGCCACTCTGTTCACAACTTCCAGTGTCAAGAACTCTTCTCAAACAGTCCCACAGCAATCCACAGCATCTCAATCTCCACGCCTGGTGTCTAGGAGTGAACAGCTGCAAGAACAAGGCTTCTCTGTGGAGGTGGCAGAGAGAATTGCTGCCCCTCAGAGGTCATCAACAAGGACCATCTACAAGTCAAAGTGGGTCCTATTTGAGAAATGGTGCAGAGAAAATTCGGTGGATTTCTCCACTCCATCTGTGAAACAAATCCCAGACTTTTTCATGTACCTGTTGTGTACACAGTTTCTGGATAAAGCTTATCCGTACAGATGCCATATTGTACTTTTAACAAGTCCTATTTATACATTGAATTCTTGTCATTAACAGTGTTCCAGTCAATAGCCATGACAAGCTATGTTATACCTCTTTAATGGTACAATTTTACCATATTCACTTCACGCACTTCATTTAACTTTTCCCCACCAGGGTTTCCAAAAGTATAATGGAGAGTTCTTACTCTCTTTATCACTAGGTATGAGCCATGACCTCTGGCTTGCAGTGTGTTCCTTTAGGCAGGTGATGGCACTGAAACCAAAACAGGGTTTTGTGACTTCTTATCATAAAGCATCTTCATTATTGACTGAGAATTTTTTAAATTTTGCTGCACCAGCTCACAAGCCTTTCTCAACCTACTTCTGAACTTTAAGACATAATCTGACAGGTTTAGGCTCTCGGTGTTCTCAGATATCCAGTTTTCTTTCAATAACTTGAGAGGACCATGGACTCAATGACCAAAGACCAACTCAAAAAGACTAAAACTCAAACTCTTGGACTGACACCCTAACTGCAAACAACATAAATTAACTTTATACCATCATCCTAGTCTTTTTCATTATCTAAACAAGATGCACTCAGAGAGAGCAAAACGCTCGACTTCATGTGACCAGTCTTGCAATTGTTATAAAGTATTGTAAGGAAAAAATAAAATAAAACCAAACATGTAAATTAAATTTTCAGTGGATTTCTCCCCACTGAGGAACACATACATACCTAAACACACATACACATCCAGACACTGAATAAATATTTTGTGAGTATTTTTTGAGTTCACGGTATAGTGTGGCTCATGAGGACAAAGTGTACAAGAAACCACTGAGCACAGACGACCAACATGGTGGCATTTCCAAAAATTTTGGAGGTTTATTGGTATCCAGAATATTAACTGGATCCTTCCTAAAATGTAATCGCTTCTCATGGCTAGCCCCTTCCTACTTAAAATTTAACATTCAATTTGTTCATTACTTTTGAGGAAATATCAAGTAGAAAGCCAAAGTCATTAAAATACATTGAAAATGGGACCTCTGAAAATTCATGATTTTTGTATCCAAAATATGGTCCAGATCTTTCCCAAAAATTAGTAACTTCTTCCTTTGGCCAGGTCCTACCCATAAAAGTTTTTATAAAGACCTGTTCATTAGTTCTGGAGTAATTTACCAAAATACAGACAGACAAATAGACAAACAAGCACACAAAAACATAAACTCCTGGTGGAGGTAAAAATATTGGTTAAAAGCCACTTCTTTGTGAAAATCACTCAGGGTTTGTGATGGACTCTCAAGGAATTGAAACAAAAAAAAAGAGAAAACTGAAATCAATAAAAATGATGAATAAACCACCTCCCTTTTTATTGTCTTAAATTTATGTCAATTTCAAGACATAAATTTAATGAGAAGAAATAGTTTTACTTAAAGACTGCAAGTATTGCAAGTTAAGTTTGTGACTTCATAATGACAAATGCATTGCGACATCAATATTGATTTTTTACGTATATGATGAAGAGAATCAGATTTCTCTGTATATACCCAATTGAAAATCATTATCTGTCATCATTATCTGTCATCATGTTTCAAGTTTTTTTTGGACAGCAAAGTTTTAAATGCTTTGTTTTAATTTTCTCTCTTTTTTTGCAAAATCTTTAAAAGAAATTGCCAAAATAAGCATAAAAAAATCTTAAAAAAAGAAAAATCTAGAATTGAGTGGTATTGAACCCCAACCATAGGATTTCAAATTCTACATATTACACTTACAGAGGAATTCTTATAAGACAGAAATTCATGAGGAAGAAATCCTGTAATGGTATTGATTTTTTACATATGTGACAGAGAAGCAAATTTCACTGTATATGACCTATAAAAAAAAAATAAAAAACTCTCTCCTAGCTTTAATTTTCAAACAAATTACACCAAATTTGGAAGAATCCATCTGTACCCCATGAAATACCTGCCCAATTGATCTCAATTGATGTTACAGTTTTTGAGTTATAAGAGTAAAACGGTGCACAGACAGAAAGACAGACACAAACTAATCACAATAACCCTCTCCTATTGTCGAACATTAACAATATGTCCTATTCATATTTTTCAAGGTTGAATGAAATTTTTCAAGTTCACCTTGTGATTCTCGGTGATAAGCGCTAGATTTGATCTGTTTGACACCTAGCTGAAATACAACTTATTAAAATAGTCCTGACGTAAAAATTTGACCCTTGATCTGATGGGATCTCCTTTGGTAAGCTAACTAAAGTAAAGAGATTGACTAAAGCTTTTGTGATTTTTGCTTCTGTTATGTTGGTCAAAGTATGAGTTCTGGAAATCTGGTCGAGGTATACATAATGGTCAGACAATATTGGTTTCTGGATTTAGTTTTTGGCAAGGGGCCTAAACAGTCAATTATCACTTTGCTAAATGGTTCCTCAAATGCTGGATTGGGTTTCAGGAGGTACAGGAATCTTTAAGTTTGGTTTCCCTATCATTTGACAAGTGTGACTAGTCTCGCAAAATTTTGCCACACAGTGACAGACCTGAGGCCTGTTGAAATATTTGGTTATCTTGCTATAGGTTTTATTGATGCCTAAATGGCCACTCATGGGCCAACTTCAATATATTGTTTTGGCATACTTTTGGAAAAGCAATCTGGTGTACTACTGACCATTCCTCAGATGCAGGGAAATTTGGTAGCCTCTACTTTTGCATAAGCACACCATTTCTGACATAACCTATTGGGACCTTATTCAGCTCTACTGGCAGTAAGACCAACTTGAACAGAGGAGCTACCCAGCAGACACACAACTTTGAAATCTGGTTGAATCCAATGTAGAAATCTGGTTGAAATACGTGTAGATTTTGCAAATCGTTTTTGGTTGGATCCAACCAGTGAAATCAGGTTGGATCCAAAAACTGTGAAATCAGGTTGAATTCAATTGGTGAAATCAGGTTGAATTCAATGGGTGAAATCTGGTTGAAATACATGTAGATTTTGCAAACTATTTTTGGTTGAATGAAATGTATGAAATAGGGTTGAATTTAATGGGTGAAATCAGGTTGTTTACATTGTCTTCTTTATTAGAATCATTGTAGCTTGTGTGTCATAATTATAGCTTCTTAATAATATTATACAATAACTATCCATATGCATATTTTACAATTTGGATACATCTTCGAAGTAATTAATGCTTTCCAAGATGACATGTTTTCATGAATCATTGTATATTCAATATTCTATTTCTGATGACATTGTAATAACACATACTTTTGCATCAGCTTTCAAATATAATTGCTCAAGATATGTAAATCCATATTTTCCAACGAGATATCCATTTTATGGTATTAATAGGACAAGTATTATTCAGTGCCTTCAATTGAAATTCTTTTTGTGAAATTTTAAAATAATTTTTTCTTTGTAAATGACAAACAATAGTGACATTATTTATATCTTCAGTATTTTATCCAATCAGTTTCTTTTAAATGTTTTATTAAGTTGGCTATAATTATATTGTAATTATAAAGAAGCTATAATCATGTAGCAAAGCCACAATGCTCAGTTCAGATGCTTGTGTCTCATACAACTTTGTCATACAAACTGAAAAAAACACAAGAATAGCCACATTATTAGAACTCCACCAATTACTCCCCACCTTAATTAGTTGTCAGTTCTGACCACAAAAAACAGACCTGAAGAAGTAAACACCATGCATGAAATTGAGCAAGGGTAAACCCCCACCTCCACCCCTGCTGGATTATCTAATTACTTTTGGTCACAGGCCTAATGTTCTGTGTAGCAGGGTACAGATAAGAAAAACCAGGAACCCCCAAAACCTCACTGTTGTGTGATAAAATGTTATAGCTAAGGTTCTCTGTATAGAAAAGTTTTCATTGTACACTTGCAAACTGAAAACTAGTTATTTGTGTATGGGAGAATTTGAGAAACAAGTTCAAATTACTAAGTTTTGATGAATAAGTCTTGAATTTGTCATTTTTTATTTAAGATCAGTTTGACTTCAAAATGTTTTTTTTAATTATCAGGAATTGCGTTAATCAAAATATAATTATAAATTTTAAAAATTATATTTGGGTGCATCAGTTTTGTTGTAAGTTGCTATAAATTAATAAGGGGAATGGATAAAAATGTACAAGTACATGCACACATAATCTTTATCATCTTTATAATCTTTAAAAATTAGTCTTTGCTTTGCAAATATCTACAAATTCAAAAACTATTGCAATAATAATTCTTTCAAAAAGTTAGACTTAATCACTATATCACCCTTTAGAAAAAAAATTTTCAATCAACGATCACTAGTCATTCATTTCCCAATATTCAACTTGTTTTCTGTTCAATAACATGACTAAGATTTCATGTCAAAAAACCTAACTTGAGTTAGTGCTGATTTTTTCATGAAGTATCACTACTTTTTCCAGTCAAAAATCCAGCTTTGAAATAGTGTTGAAATTGTGTCAGTGTCAATTTTTCAACCAAAAATCACCATGATTTCTGGTCAAAATATCACTACTTTTTCATGTCAGAAAACTAACTTAGATTTAGAAGTTGATAATGCGGATTTCAACATCAGGACCTGATTTCAACTTTAAATCAACGACATTCAAGGCGTGTGCCTACTGGGTAATTCAGGGTCATTTTTCCCACTCTGAAATCAATTTTTATTTTGGAAGAGAAATATCTATAAATATATCACTCTATATAGCAAAGTGTAACAAACATCAGTACTAACTTGATAAGTTCTGTAGAATACACAAACATAACAAAAACTCTTAATTACCTTATATGGTAACACATACACACACAAATGTATTGTCTCATTGTCTCTTTCAACAGACAGTAGACTAAACATCCAGCTGGCATTGATTATCTTGCAGCCCGTTCTGCAATATATTGACCACCCAAATCCCTCTATTGTTTGGGTTGCAAAAACTTGCTTACTAGATAATTATTCCCCTGAAGATCAAAGGAGTGGGGTACAAAATATTGCGGGAATTATTCATCTACGTTACACCAGAAACCGACAATTTTTTGGCATTTATAAATAACCAAGTATTACTGGCATAGAGATGGAGGACCGGGTTCAGCGAAGAAAGAGGAGAGGGTACCATTACACCTGGGTCTAATGGTGCCAGTGGTACAGTGAGACCCGTTTAACAAACGCCAAGTGGCACAGTGAGACCCAGTAAAGAGCAATTATTATTTCATGAAAAATATTTAAGTTCTTTACTAGTGGTACAGTGGGACCTGTCTCCTCGCTAGTTCATCCCCAGTGGGACCAACCCCTGCCAAACTTCCTCCCTACATGCAAATTCGTCCCTGGTTTCACAGTGGGACCCACTCCTGCCCCAGTTCTTCCCTACTTCACAGTTTCTTCTAAGTTGCGCAGTGGAACCTACCTCCTCTCTAGTTCCTCCCTAGTGGTACAGTGGGACCCACCCCTGCCAAACTTCTTCCCTGCATGCAATTTCATCCATGGTGCCACAGTGGGACCCACTCCTGCCCTAGTTCTTCCTTGCTTCACGATTTCTTTCCTAGTGGGACAGTGGGACCCACCTCCTCTCTAGTTCTTCCCTAGTGGCACAGTGAGACCTACATTCTCTCCAGTTCCTCCTTAGTGGTACAGTGGGACCCACCCCTGCCAAACTTCTTCCCTGCATGCAATTTCATCCATGGTGGCACAGTGGGACCCACTTCTGCCCTAGTTCTTCCTTACTTCACAATTTTTTCCCGAGTGGCACAGTGGGACCCACCTCCTCTCTAGTTCTTCCCTAGTGGCACAGTGGGACCCGCCTCCTTGCTAGTTCTTCTCTGGTGGTACAGTGGGAACCACCTCCTCTCTAGTTCTTCCCTAGTGGTACAGTGGGGCCAACCTCCTTTCTAATTCTTCCCTAGTGGTACAGTAGGACCCAGTCCTGCCAAACTACTTGCCTACTTGCCAATTTATCCCTGGTAGCACAGTGAGACCCACCTCTGCCCTAATTCTTCCCTACTTCACGAATTCTTCCCTACTGGTACAATGGGCCCTGCCTCCTCTCCACTTTCTCCTTTGTGGTACAGTGGGACCCAATCCTGACAAGCTACTTCACTACATGTAAATTCATCCCTGGTGGCAAAGTGGGATCCACATCTGCCCAACTTCTTCCCTACTTCACAATTTTTTCCCACGTGGCACATCTGGACCTGCCTCCTTTCTGGTTCTCCCCCGTGGTACAGTGGGACCCATCCCTGTCAAACTTCTTCCCCACATTCAAATTAATATTCCTAGTGGCACAGTGGGCCCCACTCCTGCACAAATTCTTCCATACTTCATGATTTCTTCCCTAGTGGCAAGTCCCTACTTCCATTGTACCACTAGGCAAGAACTAGAGAGGAGGCGGGTCCCACTGTACCACCAGGGAAGAACTAGAGAGGAGGTGGGTCCCACTGTACCACCAGGGAAGAGCTAGGGAGGAGGCAGGTCCCACTGTACCACTATACAGAGCTTAGCATTCACCCATTTAGTTAGGTATGAGTTCGGTAAAAAGTAGTTCTTAAAATTGTAATCGAGGAAATAATGAATGCTCCCCAACTATTAGCGGTGTTACCATTAGACCCAGGTATAATGGTACCACCCTCACTTCAGCGCTGATGTTCCTTTTGTAGAGATGGCATTTTCTTTTTATTCAAAGGGCTTAAAACTTATTAGTAGATGTGACAAGTATCAGCTATGTGCCAGAAATATTCATAAACGATCTGTTAAAGAAATTCTAAAGGCAACGTCTTCAAATAATTCCCACATAACGGCATGTGTAAGTATATATCTGGGCGATAATATGTTATCAGTGTGAGGTTACAGGGTACTGCTACCCTGCATAAGTTGGCCGCAGGCATAAGTTGGCAGCCCTCACCACACCTTCACAGGGCTTTAACATGAGTGGCCTACTACACTCTGAAATCATGTATTATTGTTAAACTTATTATATGCAACAGTTTTCATTGGTGTACAATAACCTATTTGTCTTTCTGGACCCTGTACTGCCTTGCTACCAATTATCGCCGGATACCAATTATCGCCAGACAGAATTCAAATGGATATAACTTTACCAAAGTAGCATCCCAAGTCTAGCAAATAAGGTAAAACTATTTCCAAAGTGAATGGAACAAATACACAACTAAAAGCTTTCAAAATATATAACCATAACTGAAATATGAACATTTATTTTCTGGTGGCGAAAATTGGTAGCCGGCGATAATTGTTGGCAAGGCAGTACTGTTTCTAGGTATAACTTGGCTGCGGACATAAGTGGACTGTCCTCCTCATATTGTGAAATTTCTATAAATCTAAAGGCCTGTATCAGTCTTCAATGGTCTATTATAATAAGATTTATGATAAGTACCACTTTTAAACCCTGTGCAACCACACATTTGTCTGTTTTACACATGCAAATGAGTGGCGGCCAACTTATGTCTGCGGCCAACTTATGCCTAGAAGCAGTAGATGAGCCATGGCCAACTTATGCCTGTGGCCAAGATATGCAGGGTATCAGTAGTGGTGGTGGACCAGTTCACGCCTATGTACCTATTCACGCCCACCCTCTAATTTTCTTAAAGATTTATTATTTTACATAGAAAAGATGTTGACCACAACATAGATAATTATCAAATTGATCATATACATTGGTAATTTATAGTGTAACTGTGACTGTTTTGGAGAAATTTTGGGGTGGACGTGAATAGGTACACAGGCGTGAACTGGTCCACCACCACTATATGAGCAAATCGCCACCAAGACAACTCGCCGACAAATTTTAGATGAATTAATTTTACATTATTACCCCATCATTTTGTCATTCTTTGGCTGAAAAGACATTACAATGTTTAAATAACAATCTATGCTTGTCCTAAAGATAAAGCACATTTTTTTTGTCAAAAAGATGGATTCAGCTGCCATTCTGTTATGAATGATCCGTTAAGTTGCACACATACTTAAACTTGAGAACTTTTATCAGATTTTCGTAGTATAGCATGTTTTAATGGGGGGAAATGAATGATTGCAGATATTTAATACACTTTAGAGCAGTTTATAGTAATATTTTAGTGTAACAAAAGCTACATGTGTCATTTGTATAAGTAAATAATCTGTCGGCGAGTTGACGTCGGCGAGTTGGCTTGTCAGCCACTTGCAGGTATTTCGATTACAGTAGGCAGTAGCCATTTCTCAGCTACCCAAGTTCGCCGCCTGCATTTTTGGACAATATTAAAACTTCTTTGCAATGGTATGTCCCTGTAGAGTTGTACATCATTACCTTCGCCAGCGGAACTTATGTAATCATTGGGGTTTGTCTGTTAGTGAACAGCACAATCAAAAAGTTATGAATGGATTTTCTGATAATTTTCAGAGTGTCCATATATGCTTAAGTAAGAAGTAATTAAATTTGGAGGTGTCAATGCCATCACCACCAGTGTTAGGGCCATTTTAAAGAAAAAAATGAAGTTTTTATCCCATAACTCGCATTTGGCTCATCGTGGTGTATATGCCACGGTATCAGAAATATGTAATCTGACTTTACGGTGACCTTAAATGTTCCATTTTACCCAGTAAACGTTTTTGGGTTTTGTAAACGCTGAATAGGAAATGTTTGGCAAAGGTTAAAAAATGATGGGTACAAAAAACCATTTATAATAGAATGTTTTAAAAACGTTTTATGTGTACCGTTTATTAAATGTTTAATGATAGACATTAGAAAAATGTTACAAATGAACATAATGTCTAAATAATAATGGGGTCAGAGGTCAAATTCAATATCTTTTTAAGGTTGTTTACCAATGAAATTTATTATCTTTATGTCTAAAATTATAAGATAGTTGTGCCCCCATTCAATTCTTACTTTAAAGGATTGCACTAGGGGCAGTTTTTGACAAAGTCCTATACAATCCCCTATTATTGCTCACTGCCGTCTTTGTTCATGTTTGAAGGTTTAATAAGCAGTCATGGTTTTTAATCAGCTTACAGGAAACATCATTGCATTGAAAGCGCCCTCCTGAATATTCAAAACAATCTTCTCAATATGGCTAAAGGGTCTGTCACAACCCTCAACCTTCTAGATCTCTGTGCCGCTTTTAATACCGTGGACTACACCATTCTCCTTCACAGGCTGCACACCTTTTTTGGAATCAGTGAACTGGCACTTGGCTGGTTCAAATCATACCTGTCAGAAAGGACACACTCGGTCAGGGTAGGTATCACTTTCTCACATCCTGCTGAGTCCCAGTTTGGTTTCCCCCAGGGTTCTAATCTTTGTTCAATACTTTTTTTGCTCTATACAAACCCAATCAGCTCAATCATTCAGTCATACAGTAGCATCAAGTAGCATTTCTACACTGTTGTGCATAACACTCTCACCACCCAGTTTATCTCTATACAAACACTCAGGAATTGCCTCAATGACATTCAAAATTTCATGTTCACAAGTAAATTAAAATTAAACCCTGATAAAACTGAATTTATCTTGATAGGCTTCAAAAACTCCTTCCACATTTTCCAATCAATGTTCTGGGCAATCAGGGCTTGCCAGCACAAAATCTCAAGGACCTTAGAATGGTATTTGATTCTAACTTATCCCTCTCTGATGATGTCTCACAAGTCATAAAGTCCACCAGAGTCCATGCAAGAGACCTTAAAACATCAGAACTTCTGGCAAATGCTATGGTGAGCAGCAGATTGGACCACTGCAATTCCCTGTTTGTATGATTCACTGATTTAGAGTTAAGAAGATGCAGCACATCCAAAAACTCGCTCTACAGGGTTGGCACTCACTCATCTAAGGTTTCCTGTATCACTCCCCCATCTTCCCAATTGAAAAAAACTTCTCTGGCTCCCAATAAAGTATAGGGTCCAATTTAAAATAGGCCTTATCAAATGAAAAAATTCTAAAACATGGCCAACCAGCTTACCTTAGTGAATTAATTCACCCCTGCACCTCTTCCAGAAATTAGATAAAGAAGTGACTACTGAGTGCCAAGTAGTCAGGATAATATCTACATCATTCAAACAAATTGGTTGATGCCAGTTGGGGTTAGGCAGTGTAATTTGAATATCCAAGCCAACTCAAGCCTCCTGCACCTGGATATGCTTGTGTTTTCAAATTTTGGTGTGCACCACTGTAACCATGAGAACAACATATCTCTGTGGTTATGTCCTTCACTTTTAAAGTGACAATATACTGGTGTAACTTGTCCATCTTTTTTTACTGAGAATTTATGCTCATACATTCTTTTTCTAAATGCTCTGCTGGTTTTACCAACAAAATGTTTGTGGCATTTTTGCAAGAAATTAAATATATGACATGTGTCATCTGAGATTCTTGCTCTTGGGATGGGTGTGTCATAACCACTATTGAGTTCAGAGGTGACACTGACGCGAGTCATGGTATCACAGAAATCAGTCTGGCTAGCAGTGATTGAAGGGGCAGTCATAGTAAAATACCAAAGTATATAACTTCCTGCTTATGGTACAGACAGGTAAATAAAATATTATTTGCCTTATATAATTAACTTTGTGTCAATTGTATTTCGACTGCTGATTATAGAGTACAGTCTCATCAGAGGCTATGATTTATTTCCATCTGGACTCCCAGGCCTGAAGTACTTTTGGGGTTACAGGTTTGTACCCCAGTTTGAACCTGCTCTGAACTGGCTCCAGAAATACCAGATGCAGCAGCCCTAATCTTAAGTTCCATCATATCCCCACCAAGTGTTCGACATTGGCGGTTACCCAACGGTCCGAGTCCGCGAATTTCATCTCCGGACCCAAAACATTGTGCACTGCGTCGGTCCCGATGTCCAGAAAGTTTTAAAATAAGATATATCCATGTATATTGCTACATTTTCAACATATTAGGGGGTTTTAAAGTGGTAGCTGTTATTGTAAACAAATATTGTCATCACATTTCTTATCTCTCTTCTGATTGGCAAATGTCCTCTACCATCGACCAATCAGACGATAGCTTTCAAAATGGAATACATGCGGTCAGGAAAATACTTTTAAGATGAAAACTACAAGCATATTTCCTGTTCATGGACCTGAGGTCACAGAATTTCTTTGAGGGGGTTTCCTAACAATATTTTACAACTAGAAAGGCTGGTTTTAGATGAATAGTACAAGCATATTTCCTGTTCACAGACCTGCCTCATTAATACTAATGAGCAAATATGAGGGTTTCCTAACAATATTTTATAAATATATATGCTGGTTTTAGATGAAAACTACAAGCATATTTCATGTTCACAGACCTGCCTCATTAATATTAATGAGCAAATGTGCGAAGTCACATAATTCCCAATATAAGACTGTTTGGTATCATTTTTATCAGGTCCGTGAACAAGTAGTGCACTGGCAATTGATCTTAAACCAGCCAATCTATTATTCATTCCCCCCCCCCCCCCCCCTCAAAGATTTCCACAACTTCATATTTGCTCATTAATATTAATGAGGCAGGTCCGTGAACAAATAGTATACTAGCTTTAGATCTTAAACCAGCCTTTCTATTCATAAAATATTGCCAGGAATGTTCCTGCAATGACCATATATATTCACATTACAGGCAACCAAAATTTGGTGAAATGTCCCTGTCCCAGTACCTTGAGTCTTGCAGTTATTTCCAAAAGTTTCAAATTTCCGCCTCTGATTTTGGTACCGTGAATAAGCACAGATGATTTTACACATGCATGTATGAATTTCTTACTACAGTAACTGAAGGTGTGGTCCATGGTGTACATAAGATTGTAATTACGACTGTTATTATAATACGGCAACATAAGGTCAGTTAAAAAAACTGGTCGTTTCATCCGATGGCTACCGAAAGTGAGTTGAGGTTGCTTCACGGTGACCATTGTTTGTAGCACTGTCATTCTACTGTTAATGCCAGTTAAAAAGACCGTGCCCAATCAGTGGCCGTGCGCCTGTAGTGTGAACAACTCGGATGATATGGGCCGAATTGGAGGCAGTTCCCACTGTGGGAAAGATCCTGCGCCTGCAAAGTGTAGATTAGATTAGATCAGATAACAAATATGTAAATGTGAATGCAGTAGGCTTTGTCAGTTTATGCACAACACCATCTCTAATTGGATTGAACATGTATGACATTTAACTTTAAACATTACAACATTCTTAATTTTGGACATCAGTTAGTTGAGCTTTATATAATTCTAAAATATTTTCTTACTGTTTTAGACTGAGATACCTTTTATTGAAACACACATTGATTTTAGGTGTTGATAAGTGCATTAGACAGATGGTACATTGGACAGAATTTTATCTAAAGGACATCTGTGAAATTTAATCCACATGTATTAAATTACAATTAAGAGTAAATAATTGAGAACATAAAAAGCTCAATTCACAAGAAAACTTTTTTTTATTACAAATACATTCTACAAATTTTTTGGGGTGGTCTCTTCTGCTCCTTTCATTCTGCAACCTATTCCCTTCACTAGTGTTACTGTGTCGGCTAGCCAAGGGGCGCCTCATGCAGACTTTAACATGTTCCCCAGTTTAACCGGTTCAGACCTGCAAGAGACACAAACTCGCAGCCAGGCTGCGGTGGAAAGTGTACTGGTTTGGTTAGCCATCAACAGCCTCCTCATTAGGCCTTCCAAACAGGTCCAATCTTCCCTAAGGCCTTGGTTGCCAGTACTGCCGGCTCTGCAAACCAACAATAACAGCCCCCTCGGGTCTGCAGCACCAGTCCAGGCCACTGACCATTTATGGGCTCAAGCAGTTAGGATATTGCTTTTCAGACCACAGGTGACCAAGAATGTAACTTCCCTCTGATCAATATTTACCCAAACTGGGACTCAGAACTGGAAGCCGTATCAGATTCTCATTCCGACTGGGCCACAGTGTCCTATGATTACTGATAAGAAGCTCCCTCTGGCTCAGAGGCTGACTGTGTTAACACTAAAGCATTTTATTCTGAGGATGAGAGTTATAGGGACACAGTACATGGCATTAGATCCTATAATAAAGTGTTCCTTCATCCCTGACCATGACGATCTTTGCCCCTCGCCCCAAGACAAACCTGGGGCAGGTAAGAGGTGTCAACCTTCAGGAAGGGTTTCTGTCAGTGTCACTATGCCATTGGTTGACTGGTTTTGTTCCAAAGTAAAACAGATGAATCTACACTTAATTCAAGGCCATGTTCTAGGGCTGGTGACTGAAACTGTCTGCAGACTGACCAGTTCTTCAAACCACCGAAATCACAGGCAAGATGGTATGCCCTGCATCCAGGACCTGAACCCTCTGTTACTAGACCAGGAAAATCGTCAACAAGTTGTCAGGTGATGCTTCCCCACTCAAAAGTGCCTTCACCAGAATCTCTCTAGCTTGTCATTAAAGGGACTTATTTGTTTTCACCTCAGTTTCCTCGCCGCTGCCGCATTATGGTCTCCCTTGAATATCTCCCTTATTATATCCCCAGACGAAAGTCGGGGATATATTGGATTCAGGTCCGTCGCGCCGCCACCGCCGCCGCCGTAGAAATTTCCTTGTGGACGCGATAACTCAAAAACAAATTAATATTTTTTTTTCAAACTTGGTACACATGTTAAGGGTGCCCAAAGGAAGATCCCTATTTTAAGGTGACCTTAAACTCCCAGTAAAAAAGAACTTATGGCCACCTTAAGGTCAGAAATTGGACTTTTGGCCACTTAGAGCCCTGTAGGTCACAAACTATGATGCTCAGTTGGCTGAAATTTTACCTGACAACACATTAATATGTTCTTAGTACATGTGCCGAAAATCACGACTTTAAGTTGAGGAGAAAATTGTGTTTGAGGCCCATAAATACCCCCACTTAGGGATTTTTTGCTATACTTTTCATATATTTTGCCCTATAATTTGGAAGTGGCAATTCTGATGAGTCTCAAACTGCGCTAGGTATAACTTTGATATGTAATCCTTGTCTGTAGAAAATTTTAGGGCTGTAGGTTTACCCAAAGGGGTCGACTTAAGGTCTCAAAAGTTCCCACAGAGACCCAATTTATGCACTTTTTGCCACTTTCAAGCACTGTAGCTTTCAAACTATGTCTCTCACCTAAGTTAAATATCATCTGGGAATATATCTATGTGTTTTCTTATATGTGCCCCAACATTTAGGCCTTTAATAGACAGTTAACCTGTGTATCAGGACCATAAACACCCACCCGAGTGACCCTTATAAGACATTTTTCACATCTTTTTCCCTGTAACTTGGAAATGGTAAGTCTGAGAAGTTTCAAACTGTATTAGATATATATTCTGTGTGTAATCTTAGTATGTAACAGATTTTAAGTCTGAAGCTTTAATTTTGAAGGTCAAATTGAGGTCTCTAAAAGGCTCCCAAAGACCCAATATTTGGACTTTTTGCTACTTTTAAGCCCTGTGACTGTCAAACTATGTGACTGATAGAGCTCAAATCCTATCTGGGAAGATATTAGTATGTTATTTTTATATGTGCCAAAAATTAAGGCTTTAACAAGACATTTCACCTGTGTATGAGGACCATAAATCCCCACCCGAGTGACCATTTTTAGACATTTTTCACATATTTTTCCCTGTAACTTGGAAATGGTAAGTCTAAGAAGGTTCAAACTGTATTAGATGCATATTCTATGTGTAATCTTAGTATGTGACAAATTTTAAGTCTGAAGCTTTAATTTGAAGGCCACATTTAGGTCTCTAGAAGGCCCCATAAAGACCCAGTATTTGGACTTTTTGCCAATTTTAAGGCCTGTGACTGTTAAACTATGTGACTGATAGAGCTGAAATCTCATCTGGGAATACATTATTATGTTCTTTTTACATGTGCCAAAAATCAAGGCTTCAAGTAGACATTTAACCTGTGTATGAGGACCTTAAACACCCACCTGAGTGACCCTTTTAAGACATTTTTCACATATTTTGCTCTGTAACTTGGAAATGGTAAGTCTGAGAAGTTTCAAACTTTATTAGATACATATTCTATGTGTAATCTTAGTATGTAACAAATTTTAAGTCTGAAGCTTTAATTTCAAAGCCACATCGAGATCTCTAAAAGGCCCACAGAGACCCAATATTTGGACTTTTTACCACCTTTAAGCCCTGTGACTGTTAAACTATGTGATTGATGGAGCTGAAATCCCATCTGGGAATGCATTATTATGTCCTTTTTACATATGCCGAAAATCAAGGTTTTTAGTAGACATTTAACCTGTGTATGAGCGCCATACACACTCGCCCAAGTGCCTTTTTTGACATTTTTTCCGTATTTTGCCCTGTTATTTGGAAATGCTTAGTGTGACAAGTCTTAAACTGTATTATATATAATTTTTGTTTGTTATGTATGTCCCCCAAAAAGTTTCAGATCTGTAGTTTAATTGCTAAGGTCTCTTTAACAATTGTAAAATGCCCACAGAAACCCAATTTATGGACATTATGCCACTTTAAAGCCCAGTAACTGTCAAACTATGTGGCTTATAGAGCTGAAATCTTTGAATTTTTAAAAGGAAATGCCTGTCTATTTAAATTTTGAATATTAATAATGTTATGGCTATCTTAGTCTTTTAAGAACTTATTTTTGTGTGTTATGCCTCTGCTTGCTGAGTTTTTAACTTTTAAAAATGAAACTGGTTAAACATATTCAAGTAGACAAAATGGACACTTTAAGTGAGCTTTAAGTCCCAATATTAATGAAATTATATCCTTATGTAGTAAAACTAGGGGATTTTTAACCCTCAACTAGCCCAGTTTTATTCAACTTGCCTCAGTTAATTTTGACACAGCTCCTACAGTTATGAACTCATTTCAGTTGATAATCACATACTTAACATTCTCAATTCTTTTTGTATTTGAGTACCCCTTTTATATAGATTGTTTGTTTACCATTTATGCTGTAGCAGTCCATCTCTTTGTAGTCCCAACCCACATCCCCCACCCGGATTCCCCCCACCCACCTCTGGGACCTCCAGCTATATTGAGTGACACTAAATAAACAAAGGTATTTAATGATATCAGATGAGAAACAAAGAACTCAATGGGGTTGCAGATCTTGTGTAATAGTGAGAGAGGTGTGGAGAAGGGGAGAGGGGTGGGGGTGGAGGTGGTGGGCTTCATTACATATAACACAAAGGGGAGTCAGAACTGAGATTGTATCACATATTTAGGTTGCATATATATGGACCACATATATAGGTATAGAGGAAATGAATAGCTGAAAACAATTTGCAAATTCCAAAAATAATATAATAAAATAATAATATAAATAATTTTTTTTAAAATAATATTTTATTTGTGAACAAATATAGAAACAGATATGCGCTTTTGGGATTATGAATTTTAGAATGGACATTGAATCATCAATCATTTAAATACTTTGAAGGAAGATTGAAAAGTATGATGAGTTGAGTTAAAAATAATATTTTATTTGTCAACAAATATAGAAACAGATATGCTCTTTTGGGATTATTATTTTAGAATGGACATTCAATCATCAATCATTTAAATACTTTGAAAATAGGTTTAGAGTTATCATTGCAGGAAGATTGAAAATATAATTTGAGTTATGTATTCGGCGTCTGGGGATACACCATCTTCCTTGGGAAGATATAAACAGAGTAGATTGATGTGCTGAAGTTCATATAATAATGGGTAATTATGTTTTACAAAATTCCCGATCAAAACCTGTGGCGTGAGTGATGACCTGTCTGGGGATATGTTGGCGCCGAGTTGGCCCAATCTAGTTATTAGAAGGTTTCAAACCATATTTGGCACTTATATACCTTAGGCGTGGGAAAATTTTTCTGCATGCTTAAATTTGACCTTTGACCTTTATGAAGGTCACATGATCAAAAACAATTTTTTAAGTACACCCCCCCCGTCATCGCAGTTCAGGAAAAACTACTTGCTACACAGCCTTATAATTTGACACACCTGTTCATACTATCGAAAACGCGAGCTGATTAGATTTTGGGAACAATCCCTTGAAAAATGTCTCATTTATAGGTGATTTCCTCACACCTTCCAATCTGAGAGCCTTAGGTCAACCCCCCTATTATCTTCTTAAGTATTGCATTTAGAGCCATAAAATGTATTGGGAGGTAATAGGAAACCATATGTGGAGAGTCTAAATAACCGGTCAGTTTTACCCCACGGCCCCCCCTTATGGGTCAAACTAGGGTCATAAAATAGCTGATTTTGAGTTTTTGCCTTATATCTCCTTTATTGTTGCTTTTATAGCTTCAGAATGTATTAAGAGGTATTGGGAAAGCATATGTGGAGAGTCTAAATAGCCGGTCAGTTTTACCCCATGGCCCCCC
This sequence comes from Sabellastarte sp. h YS-2021, assembly GCA_964017235.1. Classification (NCBI taxonomy): domain Eukaryota; kingdom Metazoa; phylum Annelida; class Polychaeta; order Sabellida; family Sabellidae; genus Sabellastarte; species Sabellastarte sp. h YS-2021. Next base: position 68,319,702 of record OZ024927.1, read on the forward strand.
TTATGGGTCAAACTGGGGTCATAAAATAGCTGATTTTGAGTTTTTGCCTTATATCTTCTTTATTGTTGCTTTTATAGCTTCAGAATGTATTAAGAGGTATTGGGAAAGCATATGTGGAGAGTCTAAATAGCCGGTCAGTTTTACCCCCCGACCCCCCCTCATGGGTCAAACTGGGGTCATAAAATAGCTGATTTTGAGTTTTTGCCTTATATCTCCTTTATTGTTGCTTTTATAGCTTCAGAATGTATTAAGAGGTATTGGGAAAGCATATGTGGAGAGTCTAAATAGCCGGTCAGTTGTACCCCCCGACCCCCCCCTATGGGCCAAACTGGGGTCATAAATAGCTGCTTTGGAGTTTTTGTCTTATATCTCCTTTATCATTGCTTTTATAGCTTCAGAATGTATTAAGAGGTATTGAGAAAGCATATGTGGAGAGTCTAAATAGCCGGTCAGTTTTACCCCCCAACCCCCCCTTATAGGCTAAACTGGGGTCATAAAATAGCTGATTTTGAGTTTTTGCCTTATATCTCCTGTATTGTTGCTTTTATAGCTTCAGAATGTAGTAAGATATTAAGAGGTATTGGGAAGCATATGTGGAGAATCTAAATAGCTGGTCACTTTTATCCCCTGATCCCCTCCCCCCCCCCCCCCATGGGTCAAACTGGGGTCATAAAATAGCTGATTTCGAGTTTTCGTCTTATATCTCCTTTAATGTTGCTTTTATAGATTGAGAATGTATTAAGAAGTATTGGGAAAGCGTATTTGGAGAGTCTAAGTAGCGCGTCAGTTTTACCACCTGACCCCCCCCCCCCCCCCCCACCCCTGTTATGGGTCAAACTGGGGTAAAAAATAGCTGTTTTGGAGTTTTTACCTGATATCTCCTTCATTGTTGCTATTATAGCTTCAGAATGTATTAAGAGGTATTGGGAAACCATATGTGGACAGTCTATGTGGTTAGTTTTGCCTCCTGACCCCCATGTATGGGTCAAACTGGGGTCATGAAATAGCTTTTGCCTTTATTGTTGCTTTTATGCTTTCACAATTTATTAAAACCTATTGCAAAACCCTGTGGACAATCTAAATAGCAATACATACTTGCACACATGATTATATATGAAGTTATCAATACTCGTTACTGAAATGCCTTGTAGCATTTACACAAAATTTACTAAAGTTACATCCAATGTTGTACATCTAATGTACAACACTTTCTCCAGCTTGTCTATGTCTACAACGCTTGTTTATGTTAATTAAAGAAGACCTTTGTAGGATTTTCCCTGTCAAGATATCACTAAGGGGGTTGGTTTATGTAAGAGTACGGTACAGCTTTGTGCATTCTTAGCTTTACTGCATGCTTATTAAAACCACAAGGCATTTTAAACTCTCAGGGACGCTTCGCTTTTGTTAGCAAAAGCATTCGTCTAGTTGGTGTTTAACCTCCTAGCCCATCTCGCAGGAGATGATACGTTTTTGGGAAAATCTCTGAAAGAGTCTACAGTGATCTGCAATCAGGCTGCCGCATTCAACAGGTGTGAGCACAAGATTCAAGATGAGGTCCAAGACAACCTGAGACTTTTGTCCAGTGAACTAGGCAAGGGAAAATCTTCCCAGAGGTCAGAGAAAGCTCTTCACAACCTGAAAGACCTAACTGCCTTTCAGCAAAATGTCAACTTTGGCTAGGTAAATCTATGCGGCACATGACAGATACTATTTTTATACGGGCTGCCAACATGACACTCTTGCGCAGGGTTTCTTAAATATTTGGAATACCTGAAGCTGAGAGTCAAGCCGGATACTTAGTGCACCCTCAGAAAGAGTCGTCTTCACCATTCAGCCTTATTTTCTGATGCAGTCATCACAAAAGTTAAAGAGGATATCAGATAGTCAGAGGCTGATGCCTGTCCCTCGCAGTCTGGTTCTGGTCGGGGCGGCAGAACAATGGTCGTTTTCAGCCTTACCAGGTGAAATTACCTAAGTGGAAGGATGGAAAGAACAAAGCATCCCAGGCTCAAGACCAAACTCAGGATATGCCTGCATGGCACAGTTATGGCAATAGGAACAACTTTACTAGAGGCAGAAACATAGGGTCAGGTGCCTCCTTTAGAGAAAGGGAAAAACAAAAAAAAATGACAATAAAAGTATCAGTTTCATATCCAACAGAAGCTTTGTATTAGTTATTAGTTATCATTGTTCTGATAGTGTTAAGCTTTCAGACTCCGACAGACTTTGGAATTTGCATAACTAAAAACAAACATTGTAAAGCGTGTTGTAATTCATGTACTTACTGTATTTTTTCAAGGGCATCCACAAAAGAAAGGAGGAAGCCCCGCAATGCACAAGATCAGAATAAAGGCTGTAAATCATGCATCCTTTTGCTCCTGTAGAAAGTGTTCCCAGTACTGTTAAAAATCTACCTGTTGAGGGCCGTCTGAGAAACTTCTGGGATATCTGGACTTCCATGGGTGTGAGCTCAAGAGTAGTATCTATCCTGAAAGGTTACAACCTTCCCTTCTAGGTCAAAGCCCCCTTAACCAGAAATCAGCTACCTGGAGGAGGCACTGCATTCCCTTTTAGACAAACAGGCCATAGAACTGGTCGAGGTTCAATGATAGAACTTCTATCCTATCTAGCCTTTTATAACTGCCTCTTCTTGGTTCCCAAACCCAAGAAGTAGTGTCTCATCTTAGACCTCAGTTCTCTGAACAAGTTCCTGGAGGTCCACACCTTCAAAATCGAAACCCCAGAGTCAATAAAGCTATTACAAAGGCAAACAGGAGAGTGGTCACCTCCCTAGATTTCAGTGACACCTACTCTCACATCCCTATATGTCAGAGCTCAAGGAAGTATTTGAGGTTCCACTGTCAGAATCAGACCCTCCAGTTTTAATGTTTACAGCCCTACCCTTTGGCCTATCAACAGCTCCCGTGGTGTTTACCATAGTGGTAAAGGAGGTCAAAGTCATGGCACAAGCTCATCATATTCGGACTCACAATTCTAATTCTAATAGCACTTTTATAGCGCTTAATCTCCGTCAAAAGACAGACTCTAAGGCGCATCACACAAAAACATTGTTCAATATTCAAAAACCAGAGACATTGCAGGGGTCAGCACCACGGAGAAAGCAGAAAGGAGATTGGAAATTTAGGGTGGGTATGCTTTTCCAAAGAGGTATGACTTCAACTTTGACCTGAAAGAGGCAAGTGAGTTTGCAGAGCGGACCTCATCAGGAAGGTCATTCCAAATCATAGGTGCGTCATACGCAAAACTGAGTCCAAAATGTTTTCGAGACTTGAAAATTGAACCAAAGTGGGGAACCTCAAGAAATATGCCATCAGATTGACTTCGACGAGTGTTATATGCACTATGTCTGGGAATGAGGAAGGGTTCAAAGTATTTGGGGTTACCACTGTGTAGGAACTTATATACCAGCATGGCAGTCTTAAAGATAGAACGGTACTTAATTGGCAACCAATGTAGTGCTTTTCTAACTGGAGTGATGTGTGAGTACTTGGTGGTGTTGGCAACAATTCTGGCAAGGCTATTCTGAACACATTGTGAAGTCTCCTAAGTGAGTACCCCACAAGTACCTGGACAACTTGGTAAGACCCACCCCAGAAAGATGGGAAGCTCTGAACACCAAGAGAAGCACTCTGTTTGCTCAACCAGACTGTACAGTGAGGCTGTTCTTGTCCCTAATAGACCTCCTCACTGCTACAGAAAAACAGGTCCCTTCAGGCCACCTCTATATGAGGCCTATACAGTGGCACCTGAAGGCAAACTGGCACATGTCTCTAGAAAACTGAAACCTAGTACCCAGATTGCTCACAAGCATCTGTGCTGGTGGCTCCAGGAGTAAATTGTCCTGAAAGGTGAACCCTTGCACCCACAACAACACATGTGGCAGATCTTTACCGACACATCAAAGTAGTTTGGGGTACTCACTTAGGAGACTTCACAGCCAGGGGTCTGTGGTCTGTTTCAGAAAGCAAAGTCCACATCAATTTTCTGGAATTGAAGGCGGTTCTGTTGGCCTTGAAATGCTTCGAGCACCATTGCAGGAACCAGACTGTCCTTATGGCAATGGACATAAAAAATGCCTACATAAACAAGGAATGCGGTATGAAATCAGGCTCTCTTTGTTCCCTGCTTTGGAAACTCCTATCGTGGTGCAACTTCAGGAACATTGCGACTTGCATCACCTGGACTGTAAGGCACCATATATAAACCAAATAGCTGACTTCCTCCTGTACCTCTTTCAGGAGAAGAAGCTCCAGCCATCCACTATAGATGGTTACCATACTGCTACAGCAGATAAGGTTGGAAATTCCTCTTTTAAGATAAGCAAAAATGAGAACCTTACTTGGCTACTGGACATATTCTACAGGGATAGGCCCAAAGGCTGTAGGAGCATCCCTTCCTGGAACTTATCTTTGGTCCTTTACCGATTAAACCAGACCCCTTTCGAACCCCTCAGAAAGGCTTCCGTGAAACATCTTACCTTCAAATCTGTCTTCATGTTAGCCCTAGCATCAGGAAAACATAGAAGTGAGATTCATGCCTGGATTAACAGAAACATTCACTACCGTGAAGACTGGTCGAAAGTTTCTACCCTTTGCCCAATTTTCTCTGGAAGAACCAACTGGCTCATGAGGGTCCAGACAGTCCAGAAAGTTTGTACGGCTGTATCTCAGAAACCGTAAGGTGTAAGAAGTTCATACTTGGTAGGGACATTGGTTAGGGGGTGTAGGTGTGCAATGTTATGGTCTGACCTTGATTTGACCTTGCCGCAGTGACCTTGAGTTTGAAAATCTTGTCCGGGCTATATCTCGGCAACTGTAAGGTGTAGAAAGTTGATACTTGGCAGGGACATTAGTTAGGGGTTGTAGGTGTGCAACGTCATGGTGTGACCTTCATTTGACCTTTGACCTTGCCGTAGTAACCTTGACCTATAAAATCTTGTCCGGGCTATTGCTATATCTCGGAAACCATAAGATGTAGGAAGTTATTACTTGGCAGGGACATTGGTTAGGGGGTGTAGGTGTGCAACGTCATGGTGTGACCTTGATTTGACCTTTAACCTTGCTGTAGTGACCTTGACCTATAAAATCTTGTCAGGGCTATATCTCAGACAATCTAAGGTGTGGGAGTGGGAAGTTATTACTTGGTAGGGACATTGGTTAGGGGGTGTAGGTGTGCAATGTCATGGTGTGACCTTGATTTAACCTTTGACCTTGCTGTAGTCAACTTGACCTATAAAATCTTGTCCAGGCTATAACTCAGAAACTGTAATGTGTAGGAAGTTGATACTTGGTAGGGACATTGGTTGGGGATTGTAGGTGTGCAATGTCATGGTGTGACCTTGATTTGACCTTTGACCTTGCTGTAGTGACCTTGACCTATAAAATCTTGTCCAAGCTATATCTCGGAAACTGTAATGTCTAGGAAGTTGATAATTGGTAGGGACATTGGTTGGGGGTTGTAGGTAGGCATCATCATGGTGTAGTTTTGATTTGACCTATGACCTAGTCGTAGTGACCATAAGTTTGAAAATCTTGTCTGAGCTGTTTATTGAATTCAGTAAGGTGTAGAAGGTTGACACTTGGTAGGGACATTGGTTAGGGGTGTAGGTGTGCATCATGGTGTGACCTTTAACTTTGGCTCTGCCAAACTGTGTTCACCTGCAAGATTTGTGACATGTTTCTCTTGTGACAAAGATATATAGATTGCTGCAACTGATTAGTTTGTGTACTTTTGTATAATTGTCTTATTTCCATCGACAGCTATACTCCAATTAATAAAATTTACAGCTTTGTTCGTGTCCGCGTGAACAACTTCTCTTCCAAAACTACAAGGTCCAGAGACATGCTGTTTTTTTTAAAAGATACCTTAACTATCGAGGATGAAAAATTGTTCGAGGCATGCAAATCTGGCTTCGTCTGTTTGCTAGAGCCATTATGAGTGAGGTACCCCCACCAAAAGTGTGAAAATTTTAACACTTTATCACAATTTTCTCATTGACTATTGCAGGGATTTTTCTCATATCTTGCATATATGTGATAGGCCACAAGTAGATTCCCTTGTGTGAGTATCAGGCCTGGATCTTTCTTAATTTTTTTTTAAGAATAATTTTTAATGCATTAAAATTCATGAAATCATGCAATAATCACTTATTTATTCACTGACTATTGCAGGGATTTTATCTCTTATCCTGCAGACATGTAACTAGGCCACAAGTAGATTGCCTTGTGTGAGTATCAGGCCAGGATCTCTCTTAATTATTTTTTAATGAATTTTAAAAATAATTTTAATGCATTAAAATTTATGAAATCATGCACTAAATCACTTATAACTTGAAAAGTATTGCATTTAGAGCATTTTGTAAAAATATGTTATTCAGCTACTTTTTCTATAGCTACAACATGGTGAGTAAATTGGGAGTCTATCTGTATAGCTAAGTGAGTAATAGTTAGTTTCTGACTTTTCAGAACCTTCCATAATGAGGAGAATCACTTGTAACTTGAGAACTATTGCGGTTAGAGAATTTTGTATAAATATGTTATTCAGCTTTTTTGGGGTCAGCTATAACATAGTAAAATTTCAGACATGTAGCTCATTGTATAGCTGAGTAATAGCTACTTTGAGGTTATCACTGTTGAGCAAATCAGTTGTAACTTGAAAACTATTGTTTCTACAGTATTTTCTTCAAATACGTTTTCCACCTACTTTTCAGTCAGCTATACTGCAATTGCAGACCTGTAGCTTGTAGCATAGCTGAGCAATAGCTAATTTCTGGGTTTTACTGTTGAGTAAATTAGTTTTAACTGGAAAACTATTGCATTTAGAGTATTTTGTTTAGATATGTTATTCACCTACTTTCGGTTGAGCTATAACGTAGAAAAATTGCAGACCTGTAGCTCATTGCATAGCTGAGGAATAGCTATTGTTAGGTTTTCACTGTTGAGTAAATCACTTATAACTTGAGAACTATTGCATTTAGAGAATTTCCTTGAAATATGTTATTCAGCAACTTTTGGATCAGCTATAACATAGTAAAGTTGCAGACCTGTAGCTCATAGCATAGCTGCACAATAGCTACTTTTAGGTTCTCACTGTTGAGTAAATCGGTTGTAACTTGAAAACTATTGTATTTAGAATATTTTCTTCAAATATGTTGTTCACCTACTTTTGGGTCAGCTATAACATAGTAAAATTGCAGACCTGTAACTCATTGCATAGCTGAGCAATAGCTACCTTCAGGTTGTCACTGTTGAGTAAATCAGTTTTAACTCGAAAACTACATGTGTATTGCATTTAGAGAAGTTTGTTTAAATATGTTATTCACTTACTGTTGGGTAGGCCATAACATAGTGAAATTGTAGACCTATAGCTCCCAGCATGGTTGAGCAATAGCTACTTTGAGGTTATCACTGTTGAGTAAATCAGTTGTAATTAGAAAACTATTGCATTTAGAGTATTTTGTTTAAATATGTTATTCACATACTTTTCAGTCAGCTATAACATGGTGGAATTGCAGACCTGTAGCTCATTGCGTAGCTGAGCAATAGCTGTTTTCCAGTTATCACTGTTGTGTGAATCACTTGTAACTTGGAAACTATTGCATTTAGAGAATTTTCTTTAAATATGTTATAAATCTACTACTTTTGGGTCAGACATAACATAGTAAAATTGCAGACATGTACTAATTGCAAAGCTAAACAATAGCTACTTCCAGGTTCTCACTGTTGAGTAAATTAGTTATAACTTGAAAACTATTGCATCTACAGTATTTTTTTAAAATGTGTTATTCATCTACTTTTCAGTCAGTTATAACATAATGAAATTGCATACCTGTAGCTCATAGCATAGTTGAACAATAGCTACTTTCAGGTTGTCACAGTTGAAAAAAAAGAGTTGTAACTTGAAACGATGAATGGTGATTATTGAATTGGACTTGGTGTCGCGCCTTAGAGTCTGCCTTGGCAGAGATTAAGTGCTATAGAAGTATAGAATAGAATAGAACTATTGCATTTACAGTATTTTTATGTCCTCCCCACTGGGGGGTGGACATATTATTTTTGCTTTTTCCGGCATCCGTCCTCCGGACGCTTGGTTTCCACTCATTTGAAGGAAAAGTATTTATCCTGTCTTTACCAAATTTGGTATGGGTGTTTATTGGGTTAATAGCTTGCATGGGATTGCTTTTGGTGAAGATAGGTCTATAGCTAATTGAGTAATAGCTACTTAGCTACTTTTGTGTACTTCTTTTGTTTCCGGGCATTTTAAGGAAAAATATTTGACATATCTTTACCAAATTTAGTAGGAGCATTACTTAGGTCGATAGCTTGCTTGGGATTGCTTTTAGTGATAATAGCTGTATAACTGACTGAGTAATAGCTACTTAGCTACTTTGCCAAAAATGGAAAACACAAATTTGCTTCTATCTCCTTAACCGTGGGAGATAGAGCGATTTCGTCGAAATTTTCGACCTCCAGGGTATCTGAGAAATGTCCTCTTGGCAATTTTCAAAAAATTTTCCCCTCCCCAAAAATGGCGGCCATTTTGAATTTTCACATTAATTTTTTACCAAAAATGGCAAAACACAAATTTGCTTCTATCTCCTTAGCTGTGCGAGATAGAGCGATTTCGTTGAAATTTTCGACCCACAGGGTACCTGAGCAATGTACTCTTGGCAATTTTCAAAAAATTTTCCCCTCCCCAAAAATGGCAGCCATTTTGAAATTTACAAATTTTGGCCCAAAATGGCAAAACACAAATTTCCTTCTATCTCCTTAACCGTGCAAGATAGAGCGATTTCGTCGAAATTTTCGACCAATAGGGTATCTGAGCAATGTACTCTTGCAAATTTTCAAAAAAATTTCCCCTCCCCAAAAATGGCGGCCATTTTGTATTTTCGAAGTTTGGCCAAAAAATGGAAAAACACAAATTTGCTACTATCTCCTTAACCGTGCGAGATAGAGCGATTTCGTCAAAATTTTCGACCCACAGGGTATCTGAGAAATGTACTCTTGGCAATTTTCAAAAAATTTTCCTCTTCCCACATATGGCGGCCATTTTGAATTTTCGTATTTTTGTCAAAAATGGGAAAAAAACAAATTTGCTTCTATCTCCTTAACCGTGCGAGGTAGAGTGATTTCGTCGAAATTTTCGACCCACAGGGTATCTAAGCAATGTACCCTTGGCAATTTTCAAAAAATTTTCCTCCTCCCACATATGGCGGCCATTTTGTATTTTTGAATTTTTGCCAAAAATGGGAAAAAAACAAATTTGCTTCTATCTCCTTAACCGTGCGAGATAGAGCGATTTCGTCAAAATTTTCGACCCACAGGGTATCTGAGAAGTGTACTCTTGGCAATTTAAAAAAAATTTTCCTCTTCCCACATATGGCGGCCATTTTGAATTTTTGTCAAAAATGGGAAAAAAAACAAATTTGCTTCTATCTTCTTAACCGTGCGAGGTAGAGCGATTTCGTCGAAATTTTGGACCCACAGGGTATCTGAGAAATGTACTCTTGGCAATTTTCAAAAAATTTTCCTCTTCCCACATATGGCGGCCATTTTGAATTTTCGTATTTTTGTCAAAAATGGGAAAAAAAATTTGCTTCTATCTCCTTAACCGTGCGAGGTAGAGCGATTTCGTCGAAATTTTGGACCCACAGGGTATCTGAGAAATGTACTCTTGGCAATTTTCATAAAATTTTCCTCTTCCCACATATGGCGGCCATTTTGTATTTTTGAATTTTTGCCAAAAATGGGAAAAAAACAAATTTGCTTCTATCTCCTTAACCGTGCGAGATAGAGCGATTTCGTTGAAATTTTCGACCCACAGGGTATCTAAGCAATGTACTCTTGACAGTTTTCAAAAAACTTTCCTCTTCCCAAAAATGGCGACCATTTTGAATTTTCGAATTTTTGCCAAAAATGGCAAAACAGAAATTTGCTTCTATCTCCTTAACCGTGCAATATAGAGCGATTTCGTCGAAATTTTTGACCCAACCAATGCAAAAAGGCATGAAGCTGAAATAATTTACATGTATACTAATAAATATTTAAGCATCATTGATATATTTTACAAATGAAACAGGGTCTTGTAAGACTACTGTACAATTTTTGCAAAAGGTTCATGGGGTGGACATTACACATGATAATGTGTGTTCTTCTATGCTATCCTGTTTCTATTCATATGTCGCAGCAACTATCAACAGGGCGTCCTATTTCTAGTTTTAAATGTGTTCTTCACCTGGTTTGGGGTCAGCTATAACATAGTAAAGTTGCAGACCTGCAGCTCATTGCATACATGAGCAGCAGCTACTTTCAGGTTTTCAATGTTGAGTAAATCAATTGTAACTTGAAAACTATTGCACTTTGAGATTTTCCTTTAAATATGTTATTCACCTACTTTTTTAACAGCTATAACATAGTTTCAGACCTGTAGCTCATTGCATTGATGAGCAATAGTTACTTTGAGGTTCTCACTGTTGAGTAAATCAATTGTATCTTGAAAACTAGTTCATTTACAGTATTTGGTTTAAATCTGTGATTCACCTACTTTTCTACATTTTGTAGCTTTATATAACTGACACTGCTCTGAAAGTATCCAGATCTTTGTACTGTTTCACTGCTTCTATATTTTATGGTGTTGAAAACTATTTCCCCAGGCTGTGGGGTACGGGCATCTCTGATGCTATTTTCTGTTTATAAGTTCTAACTTGTATAGCATCCCAAACTGTACCTTACAGATCTAACAAATTGAAATATTTATATGTATAGGGTTGGATCAAATCAGTGAGGGAGTATAAAGAAGTTGTTTTCATTCACATGACTGATGGCTCTTGTTTCCAACCACTGCAAGTTGTGGCAACACCTGATAAAATACCCAGGTAAGATGCTTTTTAAACCTACCTCCTGTACCAAGGTTTGTTGTACAAATAGTCAAATAATGAGTAAAACATTCAGAATTATTATGTTTAGTGTAATTACATTAGATTGCTCTCTGTTAAGTGCTCACTGATTTTTTGCACAAGATGCACCTTTTAAGTTTCTCTCTGCTGTTGCAGATAGAAAACTAAAACTATTTCTATTAAGGATATATGTGACATATATTGGAGCAAGGTAACTCAGTTGGCCCTCACTCCGTGGTAGTGGTGTCCAATCAAGCTCATGTCAACATGTTGGATTCAAGGAGGTGTTGTTTTGGTATGACTTTAGCTGTTGAAAGGGGCATAAAACCCCAGCTTTGGCTTCAGGCATGTAGAATAACAAATCTAAAATTCTCGACATATCTGAAATTTGCCACTGGGAAATACTAATAAAATAAATGAATTGAGGTGAGATTTATTGAATGTATATTAAGGCTTTTTGAACTGCAAAATACCATGTTTAAGATAAAGCATCAGTTTCTTCCTAGAATTAACTTAGCCCAAATAGGTTTTAAAGGTGGCAAATTTTAGATTCCTGGCGAATTTTAGATTCCCTACTCTAACATCATACATCATGCTGCTGTTATTAAGCGTCCCGCAAGGGACACTTGTTTGTGTATGGGAGACCTTCAGGCTCCGCCGGCTCCGCATTTTGTTTTCCTTATAACTCTGTAACCGTTTGGCGGATTCTTTTCAAATTTGGCAGGTTTAGCCAGTAGCCTTGGGGAATTTTTTTGAATATGCTGCAGTAACATTTCAACCAATCAGAGAGGTCACATGACCAAAAATGTCTTTTTTCGATGGGGAAGCTTGTCCGGATGATAACTTGAAAGAGATTTTATCAATTCACCTGAAAATTGGCAAATACATTCATTATATCCCCAGACGAAAGTCGGGGATATATTGGATTCAGGTCCGTCGCGCCGCCGCCGCCGCCGTAGAAATTTCCTTGTGGACGCGATAACTCAAAAACAAATTAATATTTTTTTTTCAAACTTGGTACACATGTTAAGGGTGCCCAAAGGAAGATCCCTATTTTAAGGTGACCTTAAACTCCCAGTAAAAAAGAACTTATGGCCACCTTAAGGTCAGAAATTGGACTTTTGGCCACTTAGAGCCCTGTAGGTCACAAACTATGATGCTCAGCTGGCTGAAATTTTACCTGACAACACATTAATATGTTCTTAGTACATGTGCCGAAAATCACGACTTTAAGTTGAGGAGAAAATTGTCCTTGAGGCCCATAAATACCCCCACTTAGGGATTTTTTGCTATACTTTTCACATATTTTGCCCTATAATTTGGAAGTGGTAATTCTGATGAGTCTCAAACTGTGCTAGGTATAACTTTGATATGTAATCCTTGTCTGTAGAAAATTTTAGGGCTGTAGGTTTACCCAAAGGGGTCGACTTAAGGTCTCAAAAGTGCCCACAGAGACCCAATTTATGCACTTTTTGCCACTTTCAAGCACTGTAGCTTTCAAATTATGTCTCTCATCTAAGTTAAATATCATCTGGGAATATATCTATGTGTTTTCTTATATGTGCCCCAACATTTAGGCCTTTAATGGACAGTTAACCTGTGTATCAGGACCATAAACACCCACCCGAGTGACCCTTATAAGACATTTTTCACATCTTTTTCCCTGTAACTTGGAAATGGTAAGTCTGAGAAGTTTCAAACTGTATTAGATATATATTCTGTGTGTAATCTTAGTATGTAACAGATTTTAAGTCTGAAGCTTTAATTTTGAAGGTCAAATTGAGGTCTCTAAAAGGCTCCCAAAGACCCAATATTTGGACTTTTTGCTACTTTTAAGCCCTGTGACTGTCAAACTATGTGACTGATTGAGCTCAAATCCTATCTGGGAAGATATTAGTATGTTATTTATATATGTGCCAAAAATTAAGGCTTTAAGAAGACATTTAACCTGTGTATGAGGACCATAAATCCCCACCCGAGTGACCATTTTTAGACATTTTTCACATATTTTCCCTGTAACTTGGAAATGGTAAGTCTAAGAAGTTTCAAACTGTATTAGAATCATATTCTATGTGTAATCTTAGTATGTGACAAATTTTAAGTCTGAAGCTTTAATTTGAAGGCCACATTTAGGTCTCTAGAAGGCCCCATAAAGACCCAGTATTTGGACTTTTTGCCAATTTTAAGGCCTGTGACTGTTAAACTATGTGACTGATAGAGCTGAAATCTCATCTGGGAATACATTATTATGTTCTTTTTACATGTGCCAAAAATCAAGGCTTCAAGTAGACATTTAACCTGTGTATGTGGACCTTAAACACCCACCTGAGTGACCCTTTTAAGACATTTTTCACATATTTTGCTCTGTAACTTGGAAATGGTAAGTCTGAGAAGTTTCAAACTTTATTAGATACATATTCTATGTGTAATCTTAGTATGTAACAAATTTTAAGTCTGAAGCTTTAATTTCAAAGCCACATCGAGATCTCTAAAAGGCCCACAGAGACCCAATATTTGGACTTTTTGCCACCTTTAAGCCCTGTGACTGTTAAACTATGTGATTGATGGAGCTGAAATCCCATCTGGGAATGCATTATTATGTCCTTTTTACATATGGCGAAAATCAAGGTTTTTAGTAGACATTTAACCTGTGTATGAGGGCCATAGACACTCGCCCAAGTGCCTTTTTTGACATTTTTTCCGTATTTTGCCCTGTTATTTGGAAATGCTTAGTGTGACAAGTCTTAAACTGTATTATATATAATTTTTGTTTGTTATGTATGTCCCCCAAAAAGTTTCAGATCTGTAGTTTAATTGCTAAGGTCTCTTTAACAATTGTAAAATGCCCACAGAAACCCAATTTATGGACATTATGCCACTTTAAAGCCCAGTAACTGTCAAACTATGTGGGTTATAGAGCTGAAATCTTTGAATTTTTAAAAGGAAATGCCTGTCTATTTAAATTTTGAATATTAATAATGTTATGGCTATCTTAGTCTTTTAAGAACTTAGTTTTATGTGTTATACCTCTGCTTGCTGAGTTTTTAACTTTTTAAAATGAAACTGGTTAAACGCCGGTTAAACATATTCAAGTAGACAAAATGGACACTTTAAGTGAGCTTTAAGTCCCAATATTAATGAAATTATATCTGTATGTAGTAAAACTAGGGGATTTTTAACCCTCAACTAGCCCAGTTTTATTCAACTTGCCTCAGTTAATTTTGACACAGCTCCTACAGTTATGAACTCATTTCAGTTGATAATCACATACTTAAAATTCTCAATTCTTTTTGTATTTGAGTACCCCTTTTATATAGATTGTTTGTTTACCATTTATGCTGTAGCACTCCATCTCTTTGAGAGAACATGTAAACTGTGTAAAAAAGATGTAGAAGATGAGATACATTTTGTTTGTGTTTGTCCAGCTTTAGAGCTGATTCGTATGAAATATTTCAAAATTTTAAATATAGATAAATCTGAATTATTAATAGATCAATTATCAAGGGTATTAACTCATATGAATGTCAATATGGTTATTAATTTTATTTTTGATTTGTGGCAAGAAAGAAAAAGTAAATTATATTGTTAATTTTTATGTATTGAATTGCTGTCTTTATTTACTGTATCTTACCTCAAAATATGTTTGCTCTGTTTGTTATTAACTCTCTATTTAAAGTGACTTATAAGCCCATATAGGGCTGGGTATTACTTCAATAGTTTTTGTATAATCCTTGTCAACATAATACATGTCACTATAATAAACTAATAAACTAAACTAAGTCCCAACCCACATCCCCCACCCGGATTCCCCCCACCCACCTCTGGGACCTCCAGCTATATTGAGTGACACTAAATAAACAAAGGTATTTAATGATATCAGATGAGAAACAAAGACCTCAATGGGGTTGCAGATCTTGTGTAATAGTGAGAGAGGTGTGTAGAAGGGGAGAGGGGTGGGGTGGGAGGTGGTGGGCTTCATTACATATAACACAAAGGGGAGTCAGAACTGAGATTGTGTCACATATTTAGGTTGCATATATATGGACCACATATATAGGTATAGAGGAAATGAATAACTGAAAACAATTTGCAAATTCTAAAAATAATATAATAAAATAATAATATAAATAATTTTTTTTAAATAATATTTTATTTGTGAACAAATATAGAAACAGATATGCGCTTTTGGGATTATGAATTTTAGAATGGACATTGAATCATCAATCATTTAAATACTTTGAAGGAAGATTGAAAAGTATGATGGGTTGAGTTAAAAATAATATTTTATTTGTCAACAAATATAGAAACAGATATGCTCTTTTGGGATTATTATTTTAGAATGGACATTCAATCATCAATCATTTAAATACTTTGAAAATAGGTTTAGAGTTATCATTGCAGGAAGATTGAAAATATAATTTGAGTTATGTATTCGGCATCTGGGGATACACCATCTTCCTTGGAAGATATAAACAGAGTAGATTGATGTGCTGAAGTTCATATAATAATGGGTAATTATGTTTTTAAAAATTCCTGATCAAAACCTGTGGCGTGAGTGATGACCTGTCTGGGGATATGTTGGCGCCGAGTTGGCCCCATCTAGTTCTATTAAAATCTGGAAATCATTAGATTTTGGCATTGATTGGTTAAGAAATGGCCGAGTAATTAATGATTAATTAATCATTATGAATTTTCCAAATAAGGAAAACACAAAAATGCTTATAACTCGAAAACCGTGCTAGATAGAGTGATTTCGACAAAATTTTTGACCCACAGGGTATCTCTGCAGAGTAGCTATCCCAATTTTGAAAAAAGTTTTGTCTCGCCAAAAATGGCGGCCATTTTGAATTTTCGAATTTTTTCGCAAAAATTGCAAAACATAAAAATGCTTATATCTCGAAAACCATGCGAGATAGAGCGATTTCGACAAAATTTTTGACCCACAGGGAATCTCTGCAGAGTAGCTATCCCAATTTTGAAAAAATTTTGACTCGCCAAAAATGGCGGCCATTTTGAATTTTCGAATTTTACGCAAAAATTGCAAAACACAAAAATGCTAATATCTCGAAAACTGTGCTAGATGGCGAATTATCTCTTAAAAGTATTGCAGATAGCCAATTTTTCTCAAATAATTCATTCACCTACTTTTGGAAGAGCTTTCACATGGTGAAGTTTCAGACCCATAGCTAATTACTCACCTACTCAAAATGAGTAAATGCGAATTATCTCTAAAAGTATTGCAGATACCCAATTTTTCTCAAATAACTCATTCATCTACTCTTGGGAGAGCTTTCACGTGGTGAAGTTTCAGACCCGTAGCTAATTATTCACCTACTCAAAATGAGTAAATGCTAATTATCTGTAAAAGTATTGCGGCTACCCAATTTTTATCAAATAACTCATTCATCTACTTTTGGGAGAGCTTTCACTTGGTGAAGTTTCAGACCTGTAGCTAATTATTCACCTACTCAAAATGAGTAAATGCTAATTATCTGTAAAAGTATTGAGGATACCCAATTTTTATCAAATAACTGATTCATCTACTTTTGGGAGAGCTTTCACATGGTGAAGTTTCAGACCCGTTGGTAATTACTCACCTACTCAAAATGAGTAAATGCGAATTATCTCTAGAAGTATTGCAGATAGCCAATTTCTCTCAAATAACTCATTCATCTACTTTTGGGAGAGCTTTCACATGGTGAAGTTTCAGACCCGTAGATATTTACTCACCTACTCAAAATGAGTAAATGCGAATTATCTCATAAAAGTATTGCAGATAGCCAATTTTTATCAAATAAATGATTCACCTACTTTTGCAAGAGCTTTCACATGGTGAAGTTTCAGACCCATAGCTAATTACTCGCCTACTCAAAATGAGTAAATGCGAATTATCTCTAAAAGTATTGCAGATAGCCAATTTTTCTCAAATATCTTATTCATCTACTTTTGGGAGAGCTTTCACATGGTGAAGTTCCAGACCCGTAGGTAATTATTCACCTACTCAAAATGAGTAAATGCGAATTATCTCTAGAAGTATTGCAGATAGCCAATTTCTCTCAAATAACTCATCTACTTTTGGGAGAGCTTTCACATGGTGAAGTTTCAGACCCCCCTTCCCAATGACTCCTCCAAAGCCTCACTCAGTCCACCAGTAGGAGGTCGCCTCCCTTCTTTCAGGAGAGACTGGCTAACAAACAAATGTTCTCAAAACGTGTTAAACATTATCCCCAATGGCTAAGTTCTGCCATTCCGTTCAAAGCCAAACTTGATCAGATTTCCTCTGATTCTGTCAGAGTACAAGGCCCAACAAAAAGACCAAGCCTTGGCCACTTGTATCCAGTCTCTCCTGTCAAAGAACGCTATTGAAAGGGTGGAAAATGTAAAATCTCTCGGGTTTTACAGTCGCCTGTTCCTAGTACCCAAGCCTCACCAAAGGTGGAGGCCAGTCATAGACTTAAGCAGGCTCAACACTTTTCTACACGTAGAAAAGTTTAAAATGGAAACTCCAGAGTCCATCAGGACTTCCCTGATTCCAGGGGAGTGGGTATCGTCAAGGAAATACCTAAGGTTTTGCTACAAGGCTCAGGTGTTCCAGTTCACCTCCCTCCTGTTCGGGCTGGCCACAGCCCCCCAGGTCTTTACAATGATCGTAAAGGAAGTGAAACTAATGGCCCTCTCAAGAGGACTCAGAATTCACCAATACCTGGACGACTGGCTGATCAGGTCCCAATCTAAGGAGGAAGCCCAAGTGAACACACAGGCAGTGGTAGACCTAACTCAGTCCTTGGGGTGGATAATAAATCAGGAAAAATCAGAACTGAAACCTACTTGGGTGTTTTCGTTCGTGGGCTACGAATACCACCTAGATTCAGCCCTTGTAAAACCCACTCAAGAGAGATGGCTCAAACTTCAGGATTTGATCCTACGACTCAAGTCAAAACATGTTTTGACTGCAAGATGTTTGATGTCTCTAATTGGGTTGCTAGCCTCAACGGAGAAAATGGTCCCGGAGGGACGCCTTCACATGAGGCCCTTTCAGTTTCTTCTCAAGGAGCACTGGAGATATCCTCAGTCGCTGGACAACCTCCTTCCTTGGACAGAAGCCATTGCAGCCCACCTAGATTGGTGGCAAAATCCCTCAAACTCGATGAAAGGTGCAGACCTTCATCCCAAAGACCACAGTATCCAACTCTTTACCGACGCCTCAAACGAAGGTTGGGGTGCTCACTTAGACCAAAATTCTACAAAGGGTCTGTGGTCAGATCGGGAAAAAAGGCTACACATAAATGTCCTAGAATTGAAGGCGGTCTCCCTGGCCCTTCGAGACTTCAAGGACCAGTGCCAGAATCAAACAGTGTTAGTTGCGACGGACAACTCAACAGTGGTAGCCTACATTAACAAACAAGGAGGAACACACTCACCAGAGATGTGCGCTCTCCTGTGAAAGATCATGACCTGGTGCCATCACTACCACATAACATTGAAAACCAGGCACATTCCAGGGTGCCTGAATGTGATGGCCGACCTGCTGTCCAGGTCCAACCAAGTGCAGTCAACAGAATGGTCTCTGCACCCACAGGTGTTCAAACAGATCTGCCAGAAGTGGTTCACACCTCATGTAGACTTATTTGCCACTCACCTGAACCACAAGCTCCCACTGTACGTGTCTCCTATCCCAGACCCAAGGGCCTGGGACATAGATGCTCTAAACATAAACTGGACCAACCTCACGGCCTATGCGTACCCTCCTACGGCTCTCCTTCACAAGGTGATCCAAAAGATCAGGCAATGTTATTGCCTGATCATCGTAATAGCCCCAGGCTGGCCAGGGATGCCCTGGTTTTGGGACCTAGTGCAGCTCTCAACAGAGATCCCACTACAACTCCCAGTGTCAACGACCCTACTCAAACAGTCCCACAAGTATGTGTTCCACAACAACCCCCAGCACCTGAACCTCCATGCCTGGTGTCTAGGAGCGGACAACTCCAAGAACAAGGCTTCTCTGTGGAGGTGGCAGAGAGAATTGCTGCCCCTCAGCGGTCATCAAGGACCATCTACAAGTCAAAGTGGGCCCTATTTGAAAAATGGTGCAGAGAAAATTCGGTGGATTTCTCCACTCCATCTGTGAAACAAATCTCAGATTTTTTCATGTACCTGTACCAAGACCTAAACAGGCGCCCCTTGACCATTGATGGTTACAAGACTGCAATCGTTGACACTTTGGGCCCAACGGCCCAACATATTGCACACAATGCAGACCTTCATAGGTTACTCTCCAGTTTTCACAGGGATCGTCCCAAAAGTTCCAGAAATTTACCCAAGTGGAACCTTTCTGTTGTCCTCAACGAGCTCACAAAAGCACCATTTGAGCGCACGAAAGACACAGACCTCAAACATCTTACTCTCAAAGCTGCTTTCTTGCTAGCTTTGGCCTCCGGCAAGCGCCGCAGCGAAATCCATGCCTGGGTCGCAAACAAAGTATCTAATCTAGGCCAATGGGAAAAGGTCGCCTTGTTCCCGTCTTCTGATTTCATAGCCAAAAACCAACTAGCAAGAGAAGGTTCTCAAAGTGTGTCTCCGGTGACTATTCCAGCTTTGACTACCATTGTAGATTGACAATTTAAAGAAGACAGGACCCTGTGTCCGGTACGGGCCCTGAGGTATTATCTGGACCGAACCAAAGACCTGAGAGGGTCTCGTCCCTCCTTTTTATCTCCTTCAAGAAAGGACATACCTCAGACATCAGACCCGCTACTCTCTCTTCCTGGTTGAAACAAACCATCCTACTTTGTTACAAACAAGCAGACCAACAAGCCTTGGACTTGGTCCAAGTTAAAGCGCATGACATCCGGGCTTTCGCGGCCTCTAAGGCCTTTTACGGTGGGGTATCGGTGGACCAAATCATGCAAGCCTGTCACTGGAAAACTCACAACACATTTACAAATTTTTACCTCAAAGACCTTACTTGGTCGGACACCGACAACAATATGTATCTGGGACCTGTAGTGGCGGCACAACAAGTCCTAGATCCTTCCCCTCAGACCAGTTGTCCTCGGAAAGAAAAAGGGGGGGGGGGCACATCCGCTACAACCAAGTCTTCAGGAGTCTCTCCCAGGATCTAGGTATTCCTTTACCTTCAAGATGTTACGGGTAAGGTCATTTTGTTTTTTACTTATCAAGTATTTTGTATTAAGGACTTACTTAGTTGTCATTAATCTCATATTTAGGTGGCAAAAATTTATGAGATGTCCAACCATTGGGTTGGTCAGTCATTCGTGAAGGGCCCTCAGGGACTCTAGACCTCAAGTGAGCACTGCTGCACTTCCGTCCTACAGTCAAACATCTAGACAGATTCAGCACTGTCCCTCATTTTACTTAGGTTTTTGGCTTTACAGGCC
The DNA here is from genome assembly GCA_964017235.1 of Sabellastarte sp. h YS-2021. Classification (NCBI taxonomy): domain Eukaryota; kingdom Metazoa; phylum Annelida; class Polychaeta; order Sabellida; family Sabellidae; genus Sabellastarte; species Sabellastarte sp. h YS-2021. The sequence continues at coordinate 68,340,018 of OZ024927.1, forward strand.
CGGTCTTCGGGATCGGGGCACTGTAAATGGGACTCAGACTGGTATTTCTGGCACTATTCTGTATATATTAATTCAAAATCTTAGAAAAAAAATGACATATCTTCCAGTCTCAGCTGTAATCCCGCCACCGGGCGGTTGAATTCAGCATTAAGTCCCACATGGTAAGTTATTGTAGCGTAATAAAATTGAAAATTTTAATTACTTAAATGTAGCTTTTATAAGCTACAAGCTTACCATGTGGGACTTACAAGAGTCCCACCCTGCCTCCCCGCTGTTTACAGCTGAGGGGTAGGTTTTAGAAAATTTCAACGAGAAAGTAGGACGATTGGTCAGAAGTTATCACGTGACGACAACTACCAGTATATCCGGTGGCTAACAAGAACTGTCTTTTTTTCTAAGACGTTGGCCGCGGGTGTGGCATCCCGAGAACAGCATTAAGTCCCACATGGTAAGCTTGTAGCTTATAAAAGCTACATTTAAGTAATTAAAATTTTCAATTTAATAGGATAACCCCGTTCGACATTAAACATATGATATGGCAGCCATTTGTTTTTTGAACTAGGCCAAAATTACTGTCAGGCTAGCTTTTCTAGCCATATAGCTTTTGTGCAAATTTGATGAAGCTAGCTGGAATATTTCAAGATTTAGAGCACCTTTATGATTTTCAAACAATTGGCTATGACGGCCATTTTGTTTTTCGAAATGAGGCCAAAATTTTGCACAGACAGGTTTTCATAGCCCTAAACATTCCCTGCAAATTTGGTGAAGATATCTTTATAAATGAATGAGACGAATGAGAAGGTTTATGTAAAAACGTGACGAACAGATGCACAGATGGAAGGCAGTTTATAATCTCCCGACCACATCCTTCGGCTGCAGGCGGGACATAATCAGGCATTTATAACAATGCATGACTGGTCCTGGCTCATTATAATTCTGCGAGTATCTTCTCATGACATACCACCACTGTTGTGCTTCAGCAAGGCCTCATTTGGGTGCTGTATTGAAATCCAGGGTAACGTTAAAGCCAGTCCAGGCACCAAGCAGAAGGTGGAGGTCATGGCTGAGAACATTAAAGTGTTGGGAGAGTGTGAGAGTGTTGTAAGTATTGAAAGTATTAATAAAGTAAAAGATTCATTGTTGGATCTTTACAACCCTTTAAACAGGAAGGATTATATTTTGATAGACCATTAGTATTTCCCACATTTTGGGTTTGAAAGAGTCTCGATTATATTTTGATAGACCAATAGTATTTCCCACATTTTGGGTTTGAATCCAGGGAGTCTGCCAGTCAGTTGTCATGTCTAAAAGGCAGGGTTTTTAGCACATCAAGGGTATTTGCCATGTGTCAGTAGAATGCAGTGCATTGAACACAACTTTACCATAGAAATACATTGGGCTGATATTTTTTACCTCACAGCCTATATAAAGACCAATTTTGTGAAGGCCAGAGATCATCAACCTCAAGGTGGAAGAATTTCAAACTTGGCAGTGACATTCCTCATGGAAGTGCAGTTATGCATTGTCAGGATCCAACTTAAATTTGACTTTTTTGACTGTAACATTGGACATAAAAATCTTTTTGTTGGGCTGTATCTGAGCAACCATTATGCAGAAGCAGCTTAAACTTGTTTTCCATAGTGTAGTTGATGATTATGGTTAAACCTCAGTTTAACGTCTGACCGTGATCATTTGACCTTGGTCTTGAAAATCTGTGATCTTAGGCTTTAAAATTTGTCTGACCTGTATGTCAGCTACTGTAAGGTGGAAGAGGTTCACAGAGTCTTATATGTAGGACTTCCTAATGCCATCCCCACTGATATCTACAGCTCTGATCCCAGTAATAAACTATGAAAGCACTCCTAGTGCACAGACCTCCGCCAAGGCAACTGAGTATCCCTATATTCATATATATTGTAACTTCACCTAATGTGTAAATGCGTATAGTAGATAGCAGTGTGGCTCAGTCAGATGTGTGGGTCTTTTATTAGAATACTATGGTAAAATATAAAAAGTCTGACAACTACTTCATGGACATGGTGAATAGAATGACCTTTGAAGGGTATGCCAGTTTATTTGTGGACAGGTGAAAAACTCTGACAACGTGGGCTGATATCATGCACGTGTACGTCTGGGATTTTAGAATAAAAGAGCAATGATATTGGGAATTCTTTGTCATTTGAAGGTATAGGGGCCTTTGCTGCTGCCCTCCCACCACTCCCAAGATACGCTAGGTAACAGTATAGGTCACAACTATTAAGTGGCATTCATACTTAATTCCTGTAGCTATTCACTAGGAGTTGTACATAGATTCTAGGGATAACTTTGAATTAGCAGGGTAAAAATAGTCGTACACTACATTTGTCGTTTAATCATTTGGTAGCCTAAATATTCAGAGCTTTTCACCTTGACATATACTTGTGTGGGTCAAATAAAGGTCACCCAGCTTGTTTCTGTAAAGGTTGTAAAGTATGGGTGTTAGAGTTAGTGATAAATTGGTAATAGATGATAATAATATTAATAATTGCTGGCGGGTTATGTTTGGAAAAAGAGACGTTAATAAATTATAGTTTGCCTGCCATGTAATTTAAAACAAATAAAATGAGTGTACAAGACTTAACTGTGATTCGAAGTGAGGTGGAGGAATCCTATGCTAATAGTGTTATACTAAAAATACTGACTTAGTGTGTTTTATTTGTTTTAATAAATGCCAATCTCATTGTTGAATTTGTTGTTTTCCATTAGTTTAACCTTTCAAGGTCACTCACTAAAGGTCACACTATATTGACTGATACTGCTTTTGTTATTATTTTGGAGTAACATCAACTACAAACCCCAAATCATTGAAAATGGGAATGTTGCAAATTTGGGATTTTTTTTGTCCAAAGTATGATCCAGATCTTTCTCATACTTCTTCTTTTGGTCAGACCCTACCCACATAAAAATTTTATAAAGATGCATTCATTTGCTGTAAACATAAAACAGATAAACAGACGTATAAACAAACAACACACTAAAAACATAACCTTCCTGGGCTGGGATTCACAAAGATTCTTAAGTAAGAATTCTTACTTAAGTACAACATTTGTGGTTAAATATAATCACAAATGTTGTACTTTCTTACTTAAGAATCTTTGTGAATCCCGGCCCTGGTAGATATATAGGGGGTTGTTTCTTTTTGGTTACAAATATGACATTGCCACATTACCTTTTCACCTCTTCTCAAGCTCCTGATGTCCCAAACCATTTCCCCAAATTCTGATTTACGGGCATCTCTGATGCCATTTTTACTTATAGAAGCATAGAAAACTTTCAAATTCCAAATTTTCTTATTAAGGCTTGTTGATAATTTTTTGTTTTAATTATTTTTTCCAGGAATACCCATTTAAGTACAAAGACAGGCACTCTTTGGACTATCAGAGACAGTTTTTACACTTGAGAAACAGGCAACCATTCTTTACATCCTTACTAAGAATACGGAATTCTGCGACACAAGCCATGCACACTTACTTTCAGGTGACAAATTGCTTTGTGAGATTTACAATAGAGTAAACCCTGCTTAGAATGTTTTGTGCCAGTTGATTTTTGTTTAAAATACCAAGGATGTTGGTCATCACTCAAACAATATTACATGTATATGGATATTGGAGATTCTTATTCTACGGTTACGTGTCTTGAAAAACTTGCTAAATAGAACCTGTATCAGTCATGCTTAAGTGTAAGTAGAACCAATAGTAATACTAATATATATTATTTTTTATCCATAAAACCATATCCGAAAAAAACAATCTTTTTTGTTAGTGTAAGACTGTAAGTGGCATTAAGCATTACAAGAACTTAATTGTATGAAAATTGCAGTTTGTGGTTATACAGTTGTAAAAGTGGGAGTCTTTTACAAACCAAAATGATCTTAATATCGGAAACTTCACTGAATAACTGACACTATGCTGAGTTGAAATCTGTATCTTTCTTTTTTAGACCAATGAGTTCATACAAATCTCAACCCCCGTGTTGACGTCCAATGATTGTGAGGGAGCTGGGGAAGTGTTCCAGGTTCAGGTTAGATTCACTTTAAATATAGTGTACAAACTACAGACCCATTGATGTATCTATATATTGGCGGCCAGTAAGTAATTGTGTACCTTTCTGAGTAAAATATTAAAAATACATATTGTACTGTATTTGCTGTTAGTTACATAATATAGATATAACTTTGGTAAAATAGTTAAACCACCCCAAAACCATGCGATTTCAAGTTTAAGCCAAAAAGTTTTGTTCCCCTTAAAACATTTGTTGGAGCTTTAAAGACAGAATCAGATCTACCACACTTGTGCCAGTGAACTACATTAGGAACAGATCAGAAAATACCACTTTTCATTAAATTTTAAATAATATCTTGCCTGACAATCATCTTATTCCTGCTATACAACAGGAAAATGCATCCCAAAGTAGGTTCTCGACTATACTGACGAGAAGGTTCCTCACTTTAGTCCATACTTTCAAAAATCAAAGAAGCAATTTGGTCCTAGTTTGGTGTTCTACAATCTGGAATGAATTGCCTGAAAAACGTTCATTTAGCCTCCCTGCCACTTCCTTCAGGAAGAAACTCAAATCATAGTTATTCTGCAAGGGCTTGCCACCATAGTTTGTTATTCATCCAGTGCCTCTAATGGCCGTTGCCATGCCCATGGACTGATGAATATTGCCTATGATTGTTGCACCTTGTAGCCTGCTTAGATGCAGATATGTAAAAGTCTGAGGATAGAATAGAATAGTGTACAGATTAAGTGTAATCTGCAGGTCACCTCTCATGACTTTATGCAGGGTTTCCAAATAATGGTCCATCTTGGCGATGGAACAGAGAAGTAAAGTGTTTTTTTAAGCATTTGGACTTTACATTGTAGCCAGCTAATAGGAAGCTTATAGAGGACATGGAAGAAGCTGAGGAAAACCAATCTGAAGAACCTGGGCAGTTTTTCAACAGACCTGCTTATCTGACAGTTTCGGGTCAGCTTCATCTGGAAGTGATGTCAGGGTGGGTTTTGTAGGAGTGAACAATAAGAGTAAAGTCATGATAAATTGCCACTTGCTTTGTTAGTCTATATGGTTCAAAGCCAGACCATTTATAAATCTCAGCAGACATAGTATAAGTAGGACCAGTGGTGGAACCAGTTTGGAGGTCCAAACACATCAGAAAAAGACTACATTTTGGAGATTGCCAAATAACTACAACCAAATCCTGTGGACGTTAGAGGTTCTAGTCTTACATAAGCTATTCTTATACCTAATATTGATATACTGTGTGATGTAAGTTCTTTTCTAAATGCAGGTATTTTTGAAGATTATGCATGTTTTTACTTCTTGGTAGTTGCAGATCATTTAATAATATTACAGTGATGTATCGGAAGTTACCACTATATGTGGCTATATTAAACCATGTTTTTATTTGTATTTCTTTCACTGGAGTGTACAGAATGAACCCAGCTTGAGACTCGGTCAAACAATCTTGCATGGATAAAATTATCAAAATGTGTTTTACTTGTTGGTCTTTTTGTGATAATTGAACTCTCATGTTTAGTTATGTGGTAAACCCACTTGTTTTACTCAGCCTACTTGTGTAACTCTGAATAAACACAGATATTTTATCTGTAATGAACCCACTTGGTTTACGAGGTGCTGAGCCCACTTGTAGTTTTTTGTCAGCCCATTTATTTTACTTGTAGGTCTTTTGGTAAAGTATACACCATGAACCCGACATTCAGGGCTGAGAATGCCAAGAGTCGTCACCATTTGTGTGAGTTTTGTATGGTGGAGGCAGAACAGACTTTTATTACCTCAGTAGAGGAGATCTGTCAGGTGAGTATTAAGTGATGAGTTATGCTGCAAACAAGATGTGACAGAAAACAAATTTGAAAGTGTTTTATATTTATTTTTAATTGGCATCCTCTTCAGCCATAGGAGTCTATTATGAGTTGAAAGTAAGTCTGAAACTGACTGTGACATTTGTAGTGAAGGAATTTCCTTGTCCAAGTACAACTGTACTGGTCAAGTAAAACTAACTAATATTTGTATGATTTTCTTTTGAAATTTGCAGAAAATGACTTATTTTAAGGTTAATTTTATGACTGTATTACAGAAGTGGTAAAAATTATCATTTGTGTAAATCAAGAAAAATTATCACTTTTCCTGTTTGTATATTCCATATGCTTCATCCTTTTTTATATCCAAAGATGAAAGTCGGGGATATATTTGTTTTGAGCTCATCACTGCTTCCAATGAGATTTGCTTTCAAATATGATAACTGAAAAAGTGTTTCATGGAGACTGTAGTGTAGAATACGGGTTAACTGGAATCCTATTTGCTGACTGAAAGGCAATTTTGTAGTGTCCTGTTTTTTTAAATCAAAATCGGTTTCCTCACCTTTTCATTATTTAAAGATAAGTTTACCAAAATATTCAACCACAAAAAATATATTTCACAGTATTTTATTATGTTTTGTCCATATATTAGACAGTTCCTCAAAATTCTTCAAAAAGTACATCATGTTTCATATTTACATGCGAGTTACAGCTCATGTACACATTTTAATACTTAGGTCACGGCATATCAAATCAAACACACCCAGTTTTTTGTCGAACCTCCACTTCTGGTAACCCTTTTTCGAAATTGCATTCAACCACAATACTTATTGAGAGTTGATGGTATGAGGAGAGTACATATGGGCAATGGCAAGAACCTTGTTATTTAATAACATTGACCTTCAATTTTCAAGGTTAATGCCAAGTATGATTCTTGGCCAGTGTTTCATACTTATGCTCTATTCTTATACACTGTAGCTTGGATCATTGTTTGGGTAATACGTATAAAAGCCCAATATGGTATAGCTCCTTTATAAACCGGCAGAAATTTGACATAATTTGGCATATTTAAGCTTGTAGTTATGCAAATACACAAATTCATATGTGGAAGGGGACTTGAGAATACAGTGAAGTATTGGTATCCTGTTTCCTGCCCTCGAGTACCTTTCCTAATCTGATGTTTGACCCCTTGTTCAAGGTCAGAAAGGATGAAGTTACCAAAATGCCTTCTGTTTCTCTTTCTGTTGATCTTAGGGTTTGGAATGTCAAAACAAAATATAAGAAATCATGGATCATGAATTTTTTGTGTGATGAAACATACAAAGAAATTGGGAGCCGTGAACTTTTTGGTGATGAGACATACAAGGTCCTAATTATATTTCCTGATTATTGATCCAAAAGGTTTAGAATGTGAAACAATGGACAGGAAATCATAGGCTGCGAAGTCAAAGTCAAGTCAAATGATATTAACATACCTGGGAAGCCCTTAAGTCCGAGGAAATGCTGTTTTGAGACACAGTGTCTCATTTGACTAGTATTAAAGAATTCTTTACAGAGTGATACAAATATCTGTCACTGTGGCCTAGTGGGTAAGACACTTGTCTAGGAACTCAGAGGACGTGGGTTCAAACCCAGGTACAGGCAGATACATAGTGGCTCGGATGACCACTTAAAATGCCGGTCCTCTGTCATTGGGTCCTATCCCCAGTGGCAGGCTAAAAAACCTCAAGGATGTTGATAAATGGTCATCCTTGAGCCTCTATTTTCCAGTTAGGGGATTGTCAGCTACTTGTGAGTTGGGGGCTGTACCTGTGCAGTCGGATTGGTTAGCTAGCGCTTTAGTCCTGTAGTATATGGAGATATTGCGTTGAGTATAAATACACAGTACAATACAATTTGTATTTTTGTATCTGTAGGTTATTCAGGGGTTGATAAAATTCACCACTAGAACAGTATTAAATCAGAGTGAGGAAGATGTCAACTTCTTTCAGGAATTTGTAGCACCAAAACGGCATAGTGTGAGTAAAGGTAGTGCAGCGTCAACTTTCTCTGCATCTAATGAATTAGTGTGTGTGTTCACATGTACATAACCTAACAACTTCTAATTTCTGCCATCTGTCTATTATATCTGTTATATCTGTCTAGTAAGCTATGTTTATGTAGCTTATGTGTCGGACTGTTATTGCGGACATCTGATGACAGATGTTTTGCCCCGCGACTAAAAAAATGTTATGCTTCATTTACTGCATGTATTTATCCTTCATGAACCTCCCGGTCTAAATGTTTTTAATGTCAGACTTTTAACATGTTTTAGTGTAAAATATTAGCAGAAGGTATATATTCCTAAAATAGAAGTGTTGTTTGTACACGTACGATTTTGTGGGACAAGAAAAGTGCACAAAAATGTTGCAAATGTTACAAATAACAAAAACTGTATACTTTGTGTAATAGACTGGAAATAAGTACAACAATGACAAATCATTGTGTTATGGTGGGTACTAATTCTGTTATTTAGTGCAAATTGGGTTTTAAAGGGGGAGATCATATCAAGACCGTAGGTGTCATTTGTATTTTCTGAACCTGTGTTTTATAATTGCAATTCTACTTACTGTTTGTGTACAAAACATGGAAGAAATCGATTGGCTGATTTTGTTTGCTTTAGTGGCAAGATGATTTGTGATTCAGTTAAACAGGAAAACTGTCAATGCAGTTTTGGTACACACTTATTTTAATAAATTGAACATTTCTTGTGTTGAGTTTTCTTACTTGATGAATTGCAATTTTGTGTACATGTCAGCACATAAATCAGATAAAAGTAGATCAAAACAAAGACCATTTGAAAGTTGAACATAGATATTATATAATACATGATGGAAATCCAAAAATTGCCAGTACAGTAAAACTCTGTCTAGCTATAACTTCAATATCTGATTCCCTATGCATTTATTATATCCCCAGACGAAAGTCGGGGATATATTGAATTCAGGTCCGTCGCGCCGCCGCTGCCGTAGAAATTTCCTTGTGGACGCGATAACTCAAAAACAAATTAATATTTTTTTTTCAAACTTGGTACACATGTTAAGGGTGCCCAAAGGAAGATCCCTATTTTAAGGTGACCTTAAACTCCCAGTAAAAAAGAACTTATGGCCACCTTAAGGTCAGAAATTGGACTTTTGGCCACTTAGAGCCCTGTAGGTCACAAACTATGATGCTCAGCTGGCTGAAATTTTACCTGACAACACATTAATATGTTCTTAGTACATGTGCCGAAAATCACGACTTTAAGTTGAGGAGAAAATTGTGTTTGAGGCCCATAAATACCCCCACTTAGGGATTTTTTGCTGTACTTTTCACATATTTTGCCCTATAATTTGGAAGTGGTAATTCTGATGAGGCTCAAACTGCGCTAGGTATAACTTTGATATGTAATCCTTGTCTGTAGAAAATTTTAGGGCTGTAGGTTTACCCAAAGGGGTCGACTTAAGGTCTCAAAAGTGCCCACAGAGACCCAATTTATGCACTTTTTGCCACTTTCAAGCACTGTAGCTTTCAAACTATGTCTCTCATCTAAGTTAAATATCATCCGGGGATATATCTATGTGTTTTCTTATATGTGCCCCAACATTTAGGCCTTTAATAGACAGTTAACCTGTGTATCAGGACCATAAACACCCACCCAAGTGACCCTTATAAGACATTTTTCACATCTTTTTCCCTGTAACTTGGAAATGGTAAGTCTGAGAAGTTTCAAACTGTATTAGATATATATTCTGTGTGTAATCTTAGTATGTAACAGATTTTAAGTCTGAAGCTTTAATTTTGAAGGTCAAATTGAGGTCTCTAAAAGGCTCCCAAAGACCCAATATTTGGACTTTTTGCTACTTTTAAGCCCTGTGACTGTCAAACTATGTGACTGATAGAGCTCAAATCCTATCTGGGAAGATATTAGTATGTTATTTTTATATGTGCCAAAAATTAAGGCTTTAAGAAGACATTTAACCTGTGTATGAGGACCATAAATCCCCACCCGAGTGACCATTTTTAGACATTTTTCACATATTTTTCCCTGTAACTTGGAAATGGTAAGTCTAAGAAGTTTCAAACTGTATTACATGCATATTCTATGTGTAATCTTAGTATGTGACAAATTTTAAGTCTGAAGCTTTAATTTGAAGGCCACATTTAGGTCTCTAGAAGGCCCCATAAAGACCCAGTATTTGGACTTTTTGCTAATTTTAAGGCCTGTGACTGTCAAACTATGTGACTGATAGAGCTCAAATCCTATCTGGGAAGATATTAGTATGTTATTTTTATATGTGCCAAAAATCAAGGCTTCAAGTAGACATTTAACCTGTGTATGAGGACCTTAAACACCCACCTGAGTGACCCTTTTAAGACATTTTTCACATATTTTGCTCTGTAACTTGGAAATGGTAAGTCTGAGAAGTTTCAAACTTTATTAGATACATATTCTATGTGTAATCTTAGTATGTAACAAATTTTAAGTCTGAAGCTTTAATTTCAAAGCCACATCGAGATCTCTAAAAGGCCCACAGAGACCCAATATTTGGACTTTTTACCACCTTTAAGCCCTGTGACTGTTAAACTATGTGATTGATGGAGCTGAAATCCCATCTGGGAATGCATTATTATGTCCTTTTTACATATGCCGAAAATCAAGGTTTTTAGTAGACATTTAACCTGTGTATGAGGGCCATAGACACTCGCCCAAGTGCCTTTTTTGACATTTTTTCCGTATTTTGCCCTGTTATTTGGAAATGCTTAGTGTGACAAGTCTTAAACTGTATTATATATAATTTTTGTTTGTTATGTATGTCCCCCAAAAAGTTTCAGATCTGTAGTTTAATTGCTAAGGTCTCTTTAACAATTGTAAAATGCCCACAGAAACCCAATTTATGGACATTATGCCACTTTAAAGCCCAGTAACTGTCAAACTATGTGGGTTATAGAGCTGAAATCTTTGAATTTTTAAAAGGAAATGCCTGTCTATTTAAATTTTGAATATTAATAATGTTATGGCTATCTTAGTCTTTTAAGAACTTATTTTTGTGTGTTATACCTCTGCTTGCTGAGTTTTTAACTTTTTAAAATGAAACTGGTTAAACATATTCAAGTAGACAAAATGGACACTTTAAGTGAGCTTTAAGTCCCAGTATTAATGAAATTATATCCTTATGTAGTACAACTAGGGGATTTTTAACCCTCAACTAGCCCAGTTTTATTCAACTTGCCTCAGTTAATTTTGACACAGCTCCTACAGTTATGAACTCATTTCAGTTGATAATCACATACTTAAAATTCTCAATTCTTTTTGTATTTGAGTACCCCTTTTATATAGATTGTTTGTTTACCATTTATGCTGTAGCACTCCATCTCTTTGTAGTCCCAACCCACATCCCCCACCCGGATTCCCCCCACCCACCTCTGGGACCTCCAGCTATATTGAGTGGTGGAGAAGGGGAGAGGGGTGGGGGTGGGAGGTGGTGGGCTTCATTACATATAACACAAAGGGGAGTCAGAACTGAGATTGTATCACATATTTAGGTTGCATATATATGGACCACATATATAGGTATAGAGGAAATGAATAACTGAAAACAATTTGCAAATTCTAAAAATAATATAATAAAATAATAATATAAATAATTTTTTTTTAAATAATATTTTAGTTGTGAACAAATATAGAAACAGATATGCGCTTTTGGGATTATGAATTTTAGAATGGACATTGAATCATCAATCATTTAAATACTTTGAAGGAAGATTGAAAAGTATGATGAGTTGAGTTAAAAATAATATTTTATTTGTCAACAAATATAGAAACAGATATGCTCTTTTGGGATTATTATTTTAGAATGGACATTCAATCATCAATCATTTAAATACTTTGAAAATAGGTTTAGCGTTATCATTGCAGGAAGATTGAAAATATAATTTGAGTTATGTATTCGGCGTCTGGGGATACACCATCTTCCTTGGGAAGATATAAACAGAGTAGATTGATGTGCTGAAGTTCATATAATAATGGGTAATTATGTTTTAAAAAATTCCCGATCAAAACCTGTGGCGTGAGTGATGACCTGTCTGGGGATATGTTGGCGCCGAGTTGGCCCAATCTAGTTTTTCTACATTTTCAACAGTACTTGATGACGTTTACGTCCAGTATGCATTTTTGTGCATTCAAACAAAAGTATCAGATATTGTGATATTTTCTACACCTTTGCTTGGATATAATGAATTTATGAATACACAGTCTATCAAATCCATTTTTACCCCAGAGCCCTTAAGGGCTGTCGGGATATTGTTTTCACCCATGGTGTCCGGACGGGCGGGCGGTGGGAAAAAGTTTGTCTGGGCTGTATCTCAGCAACCGTAAGGTGTAGGAAGTTGATACTTGGTAGGGACATTGGTTATGAGGTGTAGGTGTGCAACGTCAAAGTCTGACCTTGATTTGACCTTTGACCTTGCCATAGTGACCTTGAGTTTGAAAATCTTGTCCGGGCTATATCTCAGAAACCGTAAGGTGTAGGAAGTTGATACTTGGTAGGGACATTGGTTAGGGGGTGTAGGTGTGCAATGTCATGGTGTGACCTTGATTTGACCTTTCCGTAGTGACCTTGACGTCTAAAATCTTGTCCGGGCTATATCTCGGAAACTGTAAGGTGTAGGAAGTTGATACTTGGTAGGGACATTGGTTAGGGGGTGTAGGTGTGCAGCATCATGGCGTGACCTTGATTTGACCTTGATGTAGTGACCTTGACCTATAAAATCATGTCCGGGCTATATCTCGGAAACCATAAGGTGTAGGAAGTTGATACTTGGTAGGGATATTGGTTAGGGGGTGTAGGTGTGCAACGGCATGGTCTGACCTTGATTTGACCTTGCCTTAGTGACCTTAACCTATAAAATCTTGTCCGGGCTATATCTCGGAAACCGTAAGGTGTAGGAAGTTGATACTGAGTAGGGACATTGGCTAGGGTGTGTAGATGTAAAACATCATGGTGTGACCTTGATTTGACCTTGTCGTAGTGACCTTGACCTATAATGCCTTGTCTGGGCTATATTTGGGAAACCACAAAAATGTAGGAAGTTGATATTTGGTAGGGACATTGGTCAAGGGTTTTATGTGTACAACGTCCTGGTGTGACCTGGATTTGACCTTTGATCTTGCATATCTGATGCTATTTTATGTCTCTACGAGGATATCTGATACTATTTATCTCTCTTATATTTCTCATATCTTGTACTTGCATCTTGGTTGTTGCATCTTTGAGTGTCTTTTGGTGTAGATTAAGCACTATTAAAGTCATATTAGAAGTCATTAACTGTTTTATTTTTGCAACTTCCCATTGTAACAGATGGTATTGCATCAAGTGAGCCACAGGTTTTGCCCCAATTCCACATAAAAGCATGTATTGCTACATCTGTATGTATGGTTAATATTCAAAACATCCAAACCATAATTCGATCATACAAATGAAAATGGGAGAAGTCTTAAAGCTTCATAATTTTTAGTTTACTGAATTGTCTTGTTTTAATACTTAATCTTTACATGCAATTTCTTTCTCTTAGAGGTTACTTTCTCTACTTAAACATTATTTGGACACTGACACTGCTCTGAAAGTATCCCAATCTGTGTACTGTATCACTACTTCTATACCTCATGGTGTTGAAAACTATTTTCCCAGGCTGTGGGGTACAGGCATCTCTGATGCTATTTTTATGGGTTATGTGAATTGTGAAAAGTTTATATTTTTCCTTTTATTTGTTATTATCCATAAATTATTACATCTGTACTCTTTGAATTATTTCTCATATCTTGTATTTGTCCAATTTTAGGAAAATATTGAGAAAATCATGAATAAGGCATTCATCAGGTAAATATAATGGACCAAATGGGTTATTATATCCCCAGACGAAAGTCGGGGATATATTGGATTCAGGTCCGTCGCGCCGCCGCCGTAGAAATTTCCTTGTGGACGCGATAACTCAAAAACAAATTAATATTTTTTTTTTCAAACTTGGTACACATGTTAAGGGTGCCCAAAGGAAGATCCCTATTTTAAGGTGACCTTAAACTCCCAGTAAAAAAGAACTTATGGCCACCTTAAGGTCAGAAATTGGACTTTTGGCCACTTAGAGCCCTGTAGGTCACAAACTATGATGCTCAGCTGGCTGAAATTTTACCTGACAACACATTAATATGTTCTTAGTACATGTGCCGAAAATCACGACTTTAAGTTGAGGAGAAAATTGTGTTTGAGGCCCATAAATACCCCCACTTAGGGATTTTTTGCTATACTTTTCACATATTTTGCCCTATAATTTGGAAGTGGTAATTCTGATGAGTCTCAAACTGCGCTAGGTATAACTTTGATATGTAATCCTTGTCTGTAGAAAATTTTAGGGCTGTAGGTTTACCCAAAGGGGTCGACTTAAGGTCTCAAAAGTGCCCACAGAGACCCAATTTATGCACTTTTTGCCACTTTCAAGCACTGTAGCTTTCAAACTATGTCTCTCATCTAAGTTAAATATCATCTGGGAATATATCTATGTGTTTTCTTATATGTGCCCCAACATTTAGGCCTTTAATAGACAGTTAACGTGTGTATCAGGACCATAAACACCCACCCGAGTGACCCTTATAAGACATTTTTCACATCTTTTTCCCTGTAACTTGGAAATGGTAAGTCTGAGAAGTTTCAAACTGTATTAGATATATATTCTGTGTGTAATCTTAGTATGTAACAGATTTTAAGTCTGAAGCTTTAATGTTGAAGGTCAAATTGAGGTCTCTAAAAGGCTCCCAAAGACCCAATATTTGGACTTTTTGCTACTTTTAAGCCCTGTGACTGTCAAACTATGTGACTGATAGAGCTCAAATCCTATCTGGGAAGATATTAGTATGTTATTTATATATGTGCCAAAAATTAAGGCTTTAAGAAGACATTTAACCTGTGTATGAGGACCATAAATCCCCACCCGAGTGACCATTTTTAGACATTTTTCACATATTTTGCCCTGTAACTTGGAAATGGTAAGTCTAACAAGTTTCAAACTTTATTAGAATCATATTCTATGTGTAATCTTAGTATGTGACAAATTTTAAGTCTGAAGCTTTAATTTGAAGGCCACATTTAGGTCTCTAGAAGGCCCCATAAAGACCCAGTATTTGGACTTTTTGCCAATTTTAAGGCCTGTGACTGTTAAACTATGTGACTGATAGAGCTGAAATCTCATCTGGGAATACATTATTATGTTCTTTTTACATGTGCCAAAAATCAAGGCTTCAAGTAGACATTTAACCTGTGTATGAGGACCTTAAACACCCACCTGAGTGACCCTTTTAAGACATTTTTCACATATTTTGCTCTGTAACTTGGAAATGGTAAGTCTGAGAAGTTTCAAACTTTATTAGATACATATTCTATGTGTAATCTTAGTATGTAACAAATTTTAAGTCTGAAGCTTTAATTTCAAAGCCACATCGAGATCTCTAAAAGGCCCACAGAGACCCAATATTTGGACTTTTTGCCACCTTTAAGCCCTGTGACTGTTAAACTATGTGATTGATGGAGCTGAAATCCCATCTGGGAATGCATTATTATGTCCTTTTTACATATGCCGAAAATCAAGGTTTTTAGTAGACATTTAACCTGTGTATGAGGGCCATAGACACTCGCCCAAGTGCCTTTTTGGACATTTTTTCCATATTTTGCCCTGTTATTTGGAAATACTTAGTGTGACAAGTCTTAAACTGTATTATATATAATTTTTGTTTGTTATGTATGTCCCCCAAAAAGTTTCAGATCTGTAGTTTAATTGCTAAGGTCTCTTTAACAATTGTAAAATGCCCACAGAAACCCAATTTATGGACATTATGCCACTTTAAAGCCCAGTAACTGTCAAACTATGTGGGTTATAGAGCTGAAATCTTTGAATTTTTAAAAGGAAATGCCTGTCTATTTAAATTTTGAATATTAATAATGTTATGGTTATCTTAGTCTTTTAAGAACTTATTTTTGTGTGTTATACCTCTGCTTGCTGAGTTTTTAACTTTTTAAAATGAAACTGGTTAAACGCTGGTTAAACATATTCAAGTAGACAAAATGGACACTTTAAGTGAGCTTTAAGTCCCAATATTAATGAAATTATATCAGTATGTAGTAAAACTAGGGGATTTTTAACCCTCAACTAGCCCAGTTTTATTCAACTTGCCTCAGTTAATTTTGACACAGCTCCTACAGTTATGAACTCATTTCAGTTGATAATCACATACTTAAAATTCTCAATTCTTTTTGTATTTGAGTACCCCTTTTATATAGATTGTTTGTTTACCATTTATGCTGTAGCACTCCATCTCTTTGAGAGAACATGTAAACTGTGTAAAAAAGATGTAGAAGATGAGATACATTTTGTTTGTGTTTGTCCAGCTTTAGAGCTGATTCTTATGAAATATTTCAAAATTTTAAATATAGATAAATCTGAATTATTAATAGATCAATTATCAAGGGTATTAACTCATATGAATGTCAATATGGTTATTAATTTTATTTTTGATTTGTGGCAAGAAAGAAAAAGTAAATTATATTGTTAATTTTTATGTATTGAATTGCTGTCTTTATTTACTGTATCTTACCTCAAAATATGTTTGCTCTGTTTGTTATTAACTCTCTATTTAAAGTGACTTATAAGCCCATATAGGGCTGGGTATTACTTCAATAGTTTTTGTATAATCCTTGTCAACATAATACATGTCACTATAATAAACTAATAAACTAAACTAAGTCCCAACCCACATCCCCCACCCGGATTCCCCCCACCCACCTCTGAGACCTCCAGCTATATTGAGTGACACTAAATAAACAAAGGTATTTAATGATATCAGATGAGAAACAAAGAACTCAATGGGGTTGCAGATCTTGTGTAATAGTGAGAGAGGTGTGGAGAAGGGGAGAGGGGTGGGGGTGGGAGGTGGTGGGCTTCATTACATAGAACACAAAGGGGAGTCAGAACTGAGATTGTGTCACATATTTAGGTTGCATATATATGAACCACATATATAGGTATAGAGGAAATGAATAACTGAAAACAATTTGCAAATTCTAAAAATAATATAATAAAATAATAATATAAATAATTTTTTTTTAAATAATATTTTATTTGTGAACAAATATAGAAACAGATATGCGCTTTTGGGATTATGAATTTTAGAATGGACATTGAATCATCAATCATTTAAATACTTTGAAGGAAGATTGAAAAGTATGATGAGTTGAGTTAAAAATAATATTTTATTTGTCAACAAATATAGAAACAGATATGCTCTTTTGGGATTATTATTTTAGAATGGACATTCAATCATCAATCATTTAAATACTTTGAAATAGGTTTAGAGTTATCATTGCAGGAAGATTGAAAATATAATTTGAGTTATGTATTCGGCGTCTGGGGATACACCATCTTCCTTGGGAAGATATAAACCGAGTAGATTGATGTGCTGAAGTTCATATAATAATGGGTAATTATGTTTTTAAAAATTCCCGATCAAAACCTGTGGCGTGAGTGATGACCTGTCTGGGGATATGTTGGCGCCGAGTTGGCCCAATCTAGTTTTAAATTATTTTAAAACCAATTTACCTCAGTACATTACATTTATAAGTATTTTCAGTTGTCTTCTAAGAGAACACTGTATCCCTGGATGAAAATCAGGGAAAGTAAGTTTTAGAACAGTCATGCCACCACCTAAGGGATTTGACATTCTGTGCCATAACTTAAAATATTTTTATGTAGACCTTTTAAATTTGGTATGTTGGTATACATGAGTAAAGCCTCATATGTAGACTTTTTAAATTTGGTAGGTGGGTGTACATGGATAAGGCCTCAGAGGCCTATCATTTTATGGCCTTGACCTTAAACTATATAAAAAGAATGGCAATGTTTCAGAGGTCAAAGTTGGATATTCACAGTTTAGTATGTTTCTCACATACATATCATTTTATGGCCGAGATATGTAATACATATTATGTCCCCGATAAGCATGTAGAAACGTGACCTACCTTTCTATAAAGTCACAGCTGGCCTCTAAATAGCAGCATGTTGGCCTTTTTCCTAACTGTAACTCCTTTATTATAGGTGGTAGGGGTTTGAAATCTTTATATCTTTCTTATTATTCCTCTTAGACTGTCATTGTACTTTGTCCTATCCAATCTGGGGATATATTGCATCAAATTGGTGAAATTTCTAGTAAGTTATATTCAGATTTTCATATCATGAAATAGCTGCTTATTGTTTCCAGTATTATAAAAGATTGGATGTATGTTGTGTTTCTGTATACACATGCATGTCTCAATGGTTGTAGAATACTTTGATGTAATTACATTTGTAGACTTGAATATACTGAGGCTATTGCTCTTCTACAAAAATGCAGCAGCCACTTTCAGTTCAAACCAGAGGTGAGTCTGTCAAATAAAAAGGAACTTTTGTATCAAAATCACTTGTAATTCATAAAACATAAAATTAATATGTTTCCACTGTAGAACTGGAGTAAGAAATATGAAAATCAACATAGTTTGTGAACTTTGCCAGTAAAGAAGGACCCTTCTATTGCCTTCTGGGCTCGTTGATGTTATGCTTTTGTGTGAAAATAAATAAAGGCAGTGCCATATTTGAAAACAGTATGTATCATATTCATGTTTATGTGTGGCCACTATACAGTTCAGTGCAATATATGCAACAATAAATGGAAGCCCATTGTTTTCCTACTCTGGCTATGTCAAACATATTCATGTATTTCAATTGTTATATGCTTTAATACAGTGGGGCTGTGACCTGCAGAAAGAACATGAAAAATGGCTGGTGTCTCACTTTGAAAATCATCCTGTGTTCATTCTTAATTTCCCAGCTTCAATAAAACCTTTTTATGCACGACAGAATGACAATCTCAACACGGTAAGTACACAGAAACATTTAAGCAGTAATCCTGGTACCACAATATAGTAGTTGTACAGGTCAAGAAAGTGATGATAAGAAAGTGGCTATTATAACCTTTGATTTGATTTCAGTAATTTATAAGGTGCCAGATTGATGTGTACATCCTCCAGAGTTGGTGATTAAGGCTTCTTTGTATCTTATTTACTCACCGTTTTCTGTTGGGAAGCAAAAACTGAATGCCTATGGCTTACACTGAAAGCAAGTTCATTTTATATATTCCAAAGGCTTTAAATTGCAAAGACACAGAAATTTGCCTGTTGTACTCTGTTGATTCACACTGATGGTGTTCTGGGGACTGTGTGCATTTTGGGCTCATTACTAACACTGTCCTCTAAACTGTTGATTTTACAAGCTATTATAACCTTTGATTTGATTTCAGTAATTTATAAGGTGCCAGATTGATGTGTACATCCTCCAGAGTTGGTGATTAAGGCTTCTTTGTATCTTATTTACTCACCGTTTTCTGTTGGGAAGCAAAAACTGAATGCCTATGGCTTACACTGAAAGCAAGTTCATTTTATATATTCCAAAGGCTTTAAATTGCAAAGACACAGAAATTTGCCTGTTGTACTCTGTTGATTCACACTGATGGTGTTCTGGGGACTGTGTGCATTTTGGGCTCATTACTAACACTGTCCTCTAAACTGTTGATTTTACAAGAAGGGTTAGTCCAACACAAAACAGCATCCATCAGAGGAGAGATAATTATGATGGTGGGAGGGCAAATTGAGAAATTTGAATCTTTTGTTTGTTTCTGAAAGAAGGTTCAGTTGGTACATGACTAAAAATGATCTTTTGTGCGACTACAAGCTGTGGCTTTCAACTTGCTTGTAGGCATGGGAACCAGAAACTGAAAATCTCTTTCCATGACAATGTTCCGTGGAATTCACCATTGTCGAAAAAAATAAGGAAGTTGCTGTACATGAACATAATGATCTGTTGAAGAGGCAGCCAGTGAAGTTCTGAAAAAAGAGAAAGAAATGACCTGAGTGTATTCCATTTTGAAAAAAAAAAAAAAAAAAAATTCCAAACTTTAATAAAAGAAAACACTTCAAACTGATACATATATATCTGCCAGACATGTATTGATTGACAATGTACTGACCATATACATTAAATCTTTTCAGTTTTGTAGAGTCTTTACAATCCAAATATGAGAGGACTAAAAGAAATAAGTGTGAATGTAAGCTTTTATGCTTGACAGTAGCATACAGCTGATCAAGTTTGACATGTACCATTTGTCTCTAATTCTAATTCTAATTGGACTTTTATAGCGCTTAATCTCCCCAAATAAGAGGACTCTAAGGCGCAACTAAGCAATAAGCAGACATCAAAATTTCTGTATCCAGGGGCATAGCAGGGGTCAAGCACCACGGAGAACGCCAGGGGAATGATCCAGGCTAAGGTGGGTATGCTTTGGTGTACAGGTGGGTTTTGAGCTGCTTTCTGAAGGAGGCCAGCGAGGGAGAGGCACAAATCTCATCAGGGAGAGCATTCTACACAGTGGGAGCATCAAACGCAAAACTATTACCAAATTGTTTGACAGATTTGTGAACAGAGGGGCAGAACTTTGGAATGACAAGGAAATTACCACCACTTTGACTGCGCCTAGTGCTATAAGAACTGCTGTAGGAGGAAAGATATGGAGCAAAATATCTGGGAAAGCCTGTGTGAAGATACTTATAAACAAGTGTGGCCGTCTTGAACGCTGTGCGCTGTTCAACAGGAAGCCAATGTAGTTTCTTTAGCACAGGAGTTATACTGGTGTATCGACTGGTGTTTGATACAATTCTAGCTGCACTATTTTGGATGCACTGTAATTTGCGTAGATTGAACTTGGAGAGGCTCCTGAAAAGTGAGTTACAGTAATCCAGCCGACTACTAACCAGAGCATTAGCCACAAGCACAGAAACATCATGAGTGAGAAACCGCCTGACATGTCTGAAATCACGGAGTTTAACAAAACAACTTTTGCAGACATTCTGAACAGTCTCTGTCAGTAGTCATACACTGTAATCCAACTAAGCAACCCAGCAGTGATCTGGCTATTTTCAGTTTATTTATAGCCATATTTATGACTGACTATTTCTGTGTTTGTGGGTTCATGTGCAGCTGAGGAGAACATGGGATGCACAAAGGTCCTTCTATGCTAATCTGACAGTATCCAATGAAATTGGCATCAAATCCAAAATTGGACCATTGGTCATATTTAACACACTAATACCACTGTTGTAGTTGAGTAAGCGTGAGACTTCTTTTTCCAGGTGTCTGCAGTTGACCTGCTCGTCCCTGAGGTAGGGGAATTGTGCGGAGGTAGCTTGAGAGAAGAAAGATACGACATCTTGCATACCAGACTTGTGAAAGAGGGTCTGGAGGAAAGCTACGACTGGTGTGCCAATTATATTATACAAAATATGCATTTCAGTAAACAAAAACAAAACTTTAAAGTCGAACTAGAATAATATTTTGGAAATGTACAGTATAAAAAATACATGGGGTAACTAAAACATAATTTACTAAACTTGTGGGGCCCAGGCTTTAGTGTAAAATATGTTTTATATTTAAAATATAAAAGTATTTGAGGGTGCTTATATCTTTCTTTATTATTGGTCGTAGAGGTTTGTAATGTGAAACCCACATGTTCCATTTTGGCTGTAAGGCTTTGACCTAAATGTAGGAAATGATAGATTATTACATATGGTGCCTAGAGCATTTGCTAAGCTATGATGCTTTCTCTTACAGGTGGTTACAACTGCCTGGATCTCCAGTCCATTAGTTCTAGTTCACAGCGAATTGAGATATATTTTTTGCAAAACCTGAACAGGTTTTTATGTGACCTTGAGAAGACATTTCACAAACTCGGACTGTTTTTATGTAAAGCGAGATGTTTACGTTTACAGGTACCTAGATCTGAGGAGGTTTGGCACTGCACCACACGGAGGATTTGGTGTGGGGTTTGAACGATACATCCAAGCTCTTCTTGGCATCCAGAATATCAAAGACACTTTACCATTTCCTAGATATGAACGCAACTGCAAATTATGATGAAAACTTTTCCTTGCATATGAAATTTTGTATGTTTATATTATTCTGTTTTTGAGTCTCATGCAAATAACTTATTTTAGGAAAATAATACTGATTTGCAGAAGTGTGTTTAACTGGACTATGATCCAGTCATTAGGTTGGTTGTGTGCTGTACTTTTCCTCCGTGGGTACAATCTCTACTTCAAATTTGCACGACTTCTTTTTCTTTCTGGATCAGATGTCTGATAACTCTTCAATTATTATTAATGTTCCAGGTTAAGTGTTAAGGTGACAGCAGTTGTTTACAGAAATAGTAAAAGTGCTGTACCACAGTTGGAAATCTGAAACTTAGCAAATAAAGCAGTTGTGACTTGTGACTTCTCAGACTTATAAACTTGTAAAATAATTGGAACATTTGCAGATACCCAGATCTTTGATACAACAAAAAATTAGATGGTATATGATCCGTTTCATTAATGATGAGAGGCAACTGCTAAATTGTTAAAAACGTTCAAATTTGAGCAGTAGCTACCTTATCCACTTTTCTTCTAAAATTTGGATTAAATAGAAACTGTTACAGCCATAAGTACATAATATATCTTCCATGATGCTAGCCATACACATTTTTCTAAATAATATTAACAAATTTTGCAATCGGAAGCAGTGATGGTCCTGTGTACTACACCACCCAACCATGTTACATCAGGAAAGATATTCAATAGTAAAAGTATTTTTCCAGAGGCAGATCCTTGGGCACACCCACCTTCAGATGATGAAAGCCTTTCCTCAATGAACATCTGACCTGCCCTTTCCCACACCAGAACAATTACCTATTCAGGGTGACAGCTATTGATCCCAAGACATTACTCAAAACTGTGAAAAACTGTTCCCGGATTATACTGCACTAAAATCAACCTATAGGTAAACATCATTGGGGAAAGTAAGCTTTTTATATTATTTTAACAACTTGGGTCACATGCCTCCACAAATTCTGACACATTAGTACATGCCACATTAGAAATCCATAAAGAAGAGATATTCAGTCATTATTTGCAATTGTTTACAATTGTACTAAATGAATCCTCGAAGTCAACTGAAAAAGTGAAACCATTTAAGACCAAACTGTCATTTATTGAATTTACAAATCCATAGCTAACACAATGGCTACATTAAACGCAAAATCAAACACTTGGACCATCACTTGGGTCTCTTCTAGACTAAATCAGTTACACATTATAATCATACAATAATTGCATATAGGTTTAGTGTACACAATAAATTAGCAAGTGTATTAATATACAACATACCAAAACATGCTAGCAAACCATTATCTCCATGGTGAAAAGAAGGCGACTATTACAACAAACTTATAAGAAAATCAATTCACATGACTAAGAAAACAACTAATTCACATCCCAACTGGTCAGGTATACCCTGTGTAATGTAATACCCAGTTGCTGACAGACTCCACAACAAAAGGACTTGCAGTTCCTACATCTTTAGACACTACATGGAAAACAGAATAAAAACACCACAGTTCTGCAAACCCTGGATCCAACATGTCACCCAGGGAAGCTTTCTTAAGCTGGTACCCTATCATATTCAAGAAATACTTTCATTAACAGGTCACCTTCTTAATGGTCAACTTTGCTATCAATGAATATATGTCCGTATAAGACAAAGACATTATATGGACATATTACAGAGATGTTTAACCTACACAAAGAGGCCAAAGCAGCGCAAATGCAGAACTATTAATGCCTATTGTGCTTCCAACTGGAGGGCAGAAGGCATGTTCTCTCTTTCTTTCAGTTAATTTTTTCTTTTCAGAAAAAAAAAAAAGTATTCCATGTATTCCATACACAGTATTCCATGTTTCAAAAAATTTCTCAATCAATGCTGTACCTCCTTCATAATTGTGTTAAATCAGTGCTTTCCTTACTAAATCTCTTGGCATATCTTTGCTTCTTCAGTTTAGCTTTCACTACTGAAACTCACTTTTTAATTCACTTCTCAGACTTTGGAACTCGTTTTTCATTCTAATTCATCCCAGTTCAATGTGTACTTTCACTTTTAAAAATACTTTCAAAACATGACAACAACCATCTTCATTGGATCTTTTATTCTTTTTTTTATAAGCAAATCCTTAACACTCAGCCTGCCCTTTGTTAAAAAAATGATGCCTTACAATTTTGTAAAAAGCTTTCCTAACAACATATAAAACTGGACAAAGCACGGGAAACTACAAACTGTAGGAAGAAAAATTCCTCCACCTCCTTCCCAGTTTATACCAAAAATTCATCTAAAAGAACATGTTTTTCATAGTAATTTTACTGAGAAGAAAGCAGAGAGGATAAAAACATCACTAGAGTCAAGACCTGAAAGCTATGTATACGCAGACCTTACCTCCAACATGTCAGGTAAGGAGACCGTAAAGTAGTATCAATTCAAAGTTTACCTTATGCTAAAGAGTATACCTGCAAAAATTTACACAATGTTCTTACACAGTATACAATCTTATGTCCTTCCCAAGTTGAAATTTGCCTACCTGCTTATATTTTGGTGATGTTCATTGGAATTATGAAGCAAAGGTATCTTGATGTACCACTTTTCAAACTGAAGACTTCATCAAAAGGCTCCAATGTTAATTAAGTAACAAAGAAGAATTCTGATAATTAGTGAAACAACAGTCTTGGTGACTAATGCATATACCTCTAACAAGTCCCAAACTCTCCAATCAAAGTCCCAGAATGAGTTGTATTAGTTAAAATGAAATACTTTCATTATTTTAATTAATATAACCCAGTCTTATTAACCTTGAGACGATATATACAACTGATTTTGACCTCCAGAAAGGCCACATTGTACCTGATTTCTCAGAAAAACCACTATCATGTACAGGCCCTAACTCCAACGTGTCAGTTAGGGGAACTCTACAATGGACGGTCTTTCATGATCTCTCTTCAAGAATGGAAGAATAGATCAAGAACTGCCCTCCTTTTTGTATATCCAGATCTGTAGTAGGCAGATCAAACATGTTTCTTAAGAGACTTGATTGATTTGCCATCAGAACAGATGGGGAGTTGTGATGTACATGCTAAGTAATGTTTTACCAGAGCCTACAGATACTAGTGGCACTTCTGGACATCAACATGGGAAAACCCAGCAAGGTGATGGAGCAGTCCTACATCCATGCTGGGTTTTCAGTGGTCTAGGGGTACTATTGCAGGAGGGGATTCACAGTAAAATACAATCAAGTGAAAAACCCCAATTGCAATAAGTACAAACCCAAAAACCAGTAATTTTGCCAAAAAAAAATAGTATAAATACATAAAAACCTCCCAGCCTCGTGGGAGGTTTTTGTGTATATTATGTTCAAGTACATTTCTTTTAATACTTGTATAATCCCAAGTCAGAAAATGAGTTTTAATGTAGATTTATCCCAATCC
The DNA here is from genome assembly GCA_964017235.1 of Sabellastarte sp. h YS-2021. Classification (NCBI taxonomy): domain Eukaryota; kingdom Metazoa; phylum Annelida; class Polychaeta; order Sabellida; family Sabellidae; genus Sabellastarte; species Sabellastarte sp. h YS-2021. The sequence continues at coordinate 68,365,363 of OZ024927.1, forward strand.
ATTTGACTAGAATTTTCAGCACTTCCTAACTGATAAAGATTACCTTCAAATTCTGAGAATATATGCATTTTTACACCAAAATATGATATTAACCACTACCTTGATAGGTTTAAATTAATTTAATCATCATTATTATTAAAAAAACTGAATTGTCTTTTGTTACTCAGAAGAATCCCTTTCAGTATCAGAATGCCCATCTATGAACTCCTCTCCAAATAAACAAAATAATGGGAAATATGTACTGGACAATGTGGTCACATACCATACCTTGAGTATACAGGCCCTAGTTCCAGCATGTCAACTAGGGAGGCTATCCAAGGGCAAATCACAAAGGCCTTAAGAGTAGCTGCCATTTCTACAGCGTTAACTACAAAATCCTAGCGGATTTCAACCCCAGAAGCATCTGATGTATACCCACAGAACACATTCATTCAGTACGGAATAATACAATAATGATGAGGTTATTGATGACCATGTACAAACCAGAGAGGTTCCAATTCTTCAGAAACTCTGTGAAAACAGAACAAAAGTATGCAAGCTCTAACTCCAGCATGTCAGTTAAGAGACGTCCAGTAACTTTCTACATCTGCTACACATTTTACAAAAGATTGTGGTATATTTTTTACACCTCAAGCAATATGTTGTGCAAATTTTATTACAAAGTTCAAACACCAATCGAATGGAAATTTGAATATATGTAAGCAAGGAGAAAGCATTTCTACAAGAAGACTTGTTAAATGTTCTGGACATTTGGTGCATATTTCTGTAAGTGTTGAAACAGAGTTATAGTAGGATCTTCACTGTGTACATATGGAAAGAAGGTGTAATGATACTTAAAGCAAGCAACATTAAAGCTATGTAAAATGCATAATATGAGTTTCTTCTCAATATATTAACTGTCCACTGGTTACCCAGTTTATCAGGGACCAATTTTTTGGCATTCTGCCAAATTATGTGAGCTATTGGTGGATATTGTTTATTTGCAAAGGATTTAACTTAACTACCATGGTAAACTCTACTTAAAACCTACATTTTAAGTCTTGGGCCAACACAAAAGACCAAAAAATAGTATATATATGTGTAAATAATATGTATATAACAAAATAAAAATAACTTTGTGTATAAAATGCAATATCGAATACTTTTGTTTTATCAAATACATTTAATACATGTATATTTAAGTAGATGCAATTGAAGAGTTTTCACTTGATTAGTATATTTACAATGAATGATGAATGTGTCTAGCGAGGATGAAGTTTACTTACAGATGAAAGTTGGGTACTTGTGAATCTATGAGATGTCAGATGAATAAAAAAATGATAGTTGTTTTTACAGATGACTTGAAGAAGTTGATACATAGGAGAGAGCATGAGTGCTGCTTTCATTAAATACAGCACAACCAACCAATGTATTGTATGACAGAGAAATGCTAAACTGAGATCATTGTACCTAGGGCTGGTATTTATATATACAACCAACAAAAATTCAATTGGAGCTTAAGTATCAAGCTTTTGTATTTGACTTGAGCTGATATTTTACCTATCTTTGGCTGATCTAAGATGTAAATTTTGCCCCAGAAAGAAAAATGCATGGCCATCATGTGCCTATTTCTTGTTAACAATTCTTTGTATAAAACCTAGTTTACGGCTATATTGGAATTTTGTCCCTAAAAGAATTCAATCACAACATTTGCGAGGAACTGAAAAGGTAATTGAAAAGAATATATTTAACCCCTGCAAATATTTTGAAATAACTTATAATGGAATGCCTCTACAATTGAACTATGTCGTTATTTTATCACTGATCTTCTAGCCAAACACTTCAACCCAAACCAATAACATCCTAAAATCTCACGATATGCTTCACATTACCACTGTAAATCAATCAGCACTTGCACCATACACACACTAGACTAGAAAAAACACATTCACACTCCGTCTCAACCATGACCTTGTTTCCAGAAAGCTGATTGGACAGTTCAAATAAAAAGTTACACAACTATTCAGTTGATGATGGAATAGACGAGCCTTGTTCAAGATCTACTCTGTCTCTCAGAAAAACATTCATATTTCACAACAATATCAAGAGTACCACATTAAATAGAGAGAAAAAAAGAAAAACAATTATATGTATGTATAAAAAAATTAGTAAAATGTAAAAAAGTAATAACCTACATAAGTATAACATTTTAATACAAACATATATGTACAAAGATATAATATGGATTTTAAACAGTTCATAGAACACATGGTGTTGTTTACTTGACTACTAACAATGCTACAGAACTGTGGACAAGTCACTAAGCCACTACAGATATGGAGAGATGTGTTATCACTGCAAGCCCCTCTGCTATGAAGTCTTATCAACAAAACATATCCTTTCTCAAAAGCACAATAATCTTGACACTTCCCATTTCTTCTTTTAGTCATAATGAACTCAGCACCGCAAGTTGGTCCTATAACCCATTCTTTTCACCATGGAGAAATGTGAACAAATAATAATAAAAACAACACAAGTTAACATTATTTTCAAATAAAGTCGGGATGAGAAAAAAAAAACCTGTGACAATCTATAAAAGATCTCCCCCATTATCTACACTACATTAAATTGAACCCCTAATGCATAAACAGGTGCTTCCTGGTAGGCTGCTTACTATGCCTAAACTGGGGCATTTGAGACAACACTTCTCTTGTAGACAAATTCAGGTAAAATTCAGTCAGTTTGTTAAAATGGAGTCAATTTCTGTGTAAATCACTGCCCATATTTGTGTGTATTAACACAAGATAGTAGCGAGACTTAACTAAAATTTTCAGCAACAGGCATAAATTTCAGTTTAATCTGAATTAAAATCTAGGGCCAAATATACCTAATTACAGTAAACCATGCATCAATATCAACAGATTAACATTTTCAATCAGTACAGCTAAATACAGGAGAGCAACACTGAACTAATATCATGTTTCACTTTGATGGTAAAAACTTCAAACTGAGCACAATAAGCACTTTAGTTGGAGTTATAATGAACTTTCAACTTCTTCCTACAACAATAGACATGATTATCTTATCAACACTGGGCTAGTTTCTACTTGACCTCTACCAGATCTATGCTCATGTGTTTTAGCAATTCCTTTTATTTTTAACTGATTTAACTTCAAATTTCCTATCAAATATGACAGATCCTGTGCAGGTAAAGTACTCCAAAACTTATTTCACTTAAAACTTCATTATCATTACACTGGCCCTACATGTACACAGTAAAACTGTAACCCCCAAAATCCAACAGATTCATGATGTCTTCAAAATACCAGTGTCTAGTATTGTTTTTAAGAAATTTTGAATGTTAAAAGCCTAATATATAAGCATTACGTTTAAGTAATTTAAAATGTCAAGAGGCTAACCTATTCTTTCTCAGTTTGTGTATGAATGTAGATCTTTTGCTAAAACATGGAAGACACAATAACCGAATGTTTACCACTACAATCCTCATTTATTACTGCAGCCAAACTTTCATAAAACATATAAAACTTCATAAATGCAGCAAAGTAGCATTTTTCCAACACTTTTTATAGAGACAAATTTAAAAGTATTAAATGCAACAACTAGAAATAACTGTCTAACAACTCATCAATTTAAACAAACCAGATAATATGCCTACCAATGTTCAGGTCTCATGATGCTCTGGACAGTGTAGAGTCCCTGTATTCTCCTTGATTTGTTCAACAGCATTTGGTCAGTATGTTTATAAAAAAACATCTGTACATTCTTTTTTTCTAATAGAAGAAAGTTTTATAACTTTCCATTAACATTTTATATCAATTTAAGTTCTTTGATCGGTTCCTAAAACTTTCCAACACTGATTTCTTGAAACAATTAAATGATACAGATATCCAATTGTACTTTATTTTTTTCAATAAAGCTTTATATATGGAAGAACTAATAAGATAAAACAGAAGAATCAAAATGAATCAAAGCTGTCTCAGCAAAAAGCAGAAAAACAAAGAAAATGCTCTGATTGCTGTCCGCTGGTAAAACAAAAGCAATTGTAGCTGTTTTATGTACAGTAAAACATATTGATAAGGAGTAACAAGAATCACACAAATCTAATAAACCTTTCTGACCTTTCCGCACAGATAAAAGTTTGAAAAAGTGAATAGAATTTTGTTTGTTTTCAATCTATCAAACATTGAGGAAAAACACAAGATTCTCATTTTCTTTCTGTAATTACTTGTCATAGAGAAATTAAAATAAGCTTGAATACAGCAGCATGACTGAACAAGAAATTTGTAAAACCTCAGATATGTCTTTGAGCTCGATGTAACCGTGTTAGAGTTCAGCATTTGACTTTTTATACACACTGGGTTACTATTTCCCCAAACTGTTGTTTCTAGGTTAACAATGTTAATCAAAAAACTACTAATGGTTTTGTATTTACTTATTAATTTTACAATCTTAGGCCTATGGCCAGATATGTGACATATGCTACAGTATGGGAAGTGTGACATTGAGTTAACTCTCCTGTTTCACATTTGTTTTATTCTTGTAAGTCCATTTATCAATTCAGTTACAGAAGTTTGTGTTTTGTTGCTCAGTTTGGCAAATTTGTTATACTCTAGCGAATACTACAAGTGTCACTATGACAAGCTGATGATAAAACATTAGATTTATGAATTATTAAATGTAGAAAGCCACATTGCTTTAACAATACAGAAGACTTTGAATTGGTCGAAACCATGGTTTATTATAAAATCCAGTGTCAAAACTTTATGCACAATAACTACCCGTGGGACATTTATGAATAATAGTTATGAGACACATGTATACAAATTAAAGACAGACTCCTGCAACACAGCAGAATTATTTTGTAAAACGAGGCAAGTAATCTGATGAATATTTCCGTACACGTGTTATCAAAAAAAAAAAAAAAAAACACAGCACAATTACATTTCCAGTTTGGCATAAACTCGAGTTGGCTCAGATAACACAAAAGTACAGATACTTAATCCATCTGCGGTATATAACAAATATATCTCACCCCAACTACTGAATATTTTCACAAAAAAAAAAAAAAACAAAAAAAAAAAACCTGGGATAAATATTTAATATCAATTTAACTTAACAGATTGCAAGTCTTGTACATATGCATGTGCTATGAAAAGATGAAGTTCTCCATATCATATACACATATCCAGGCAAAAAAAACATCAGAAAATCAAAATTTGTTCATGATAAGTTAAGAGCAGACTACTCCAATTGATACTAGTTGCACACATATTGCTGATCCCTGTTAAGAGGACTGTTAAGGCACCACAAAAACAAAACCATTTTACCAGGATTTCTGAATTATTGATTATTACGACTAGTTAATTAAGTTAAGGACAGAATTTCTACTTAACAAAGTCCTGCTTGTAAGGGTTTATACTGTAATATACTCTGCAATATTCTACTCAGTGAAAAAGACGACTGAATTATACAAAGTGTCTATATACACAGCATAGACATCTACAGGACAACAACTGTACAGAATACTAGAAATACTTCACTTCCTACGGTGCACATCTAAATTTATACACACATATCATATAGTACACAAGCTAAATGAATAATATTATTATAACAGTTAATTTTAATATAACACAACAATGAAAAACAACAAGGAAGAGATACAATAGTTGTCCTGTCTAGTCAAAATTTTAATACAATCAAATAGTTACAAAATACTGTTAACATGGTTTGCCTTCTACTGCTTTAATATCCATTTTAACTACAGACCCTACAGAACTTTAACCATTTCATGTTATTCATCAGAATAACCTGAAACTATCTAATGGTCTGAATCTCATTTACACATCTTATTAAGTCAGGTAAACACTGATAGTTATAAACTTTTCTGTGCAATCCGACAGTAGGAAAATGTGAACATATGTAACATTTCAAACTGACAAGACAGGAAAACTACAGACAAACTAAACAATAACATTAGAGATTGTATGCACACTTCTCACAAAAGGCCCCACTGATTTTTTTTTAAACACCACTTCTTTTTATCACAATGAAATAATTTCAAATAGAAAGCCAGAAGGTGTCATCATTTCCCTCCAACACATGGTTGCTTTGTGGCTTACATTTTACAAATATACACCACCTACTAAGCTGTAGATTTAGTATAACATGATGTGGAACCATTAGATGCTACTCACATGAACACTCAGGATCTCAGGATGACCACACTGGATCTCCGTATGTGTTACGCAAGATAGAGTATATACGACACGTACGTTCATATAACCCTGGTATAGCAATGCCTGTTAGCTTGACACAGGTCTTGCTAACAACTTTCTTCACTCCTTTGTAGAGTAAGCAATATGAAACCTGTGAGAGTAGTATGTGAAACTCAACACAGAAAAGCACCCTTTGGAAATAAGACAAATGAATCAAAATTTATGCAAATTTTTAACCAGGGAAAATTAGATGCCTAATGTCATAAAAATCACAAAACTGTTGAGTATTTCCCAAGACTTAAGGAAACAGACATGGGTTTTGTCAGGGACAAAATTCATATGGCTTACTCTACTTGGTTATTTTGTACTCAAATATTCGAAAAGGATGCCACAGGTGTTGAGTGGCACAGGGTGAAACTTGTCACACACGTTACAATATAAATTGAGGGAAACTTGTAAAAAGGGTTCTATGTAATGTTAGAGACATGAACCGCACAAACAGTTCCAAGTATGTCACAGTCAAAGGTCACGGAACAATGAGTAAGGTTTCATCAGTGGTTTGAATATAAACTACAATGAATTTACAGGAAAAAGTTAAAGGTTTACATGTACACAAACACATTGCATAAAACACAAGAGAGATTTGGTATCTTTTCAGTTATGAGAGTGTAGATGCGGTCTCTCCTCTCCTATTTGGAGAGTTTGCTGATCACACGTATTAAGGCACCGTTTTCTTCCTTTAACCTCTGGTTATCAGCCTTCAGGCCTTCAATCGTCTGAAAAAATACAAAAAAAAAAAAAAGTCTCATAAATGACAGAAAAACTACAAAAAAACTGTACAAGCGAAAAGATTAATTTGATCACTAGGATTGCAAGACTTCAATTTTATTGGTATTTAAAATCTGTACCCTTCTCTTAAATAGACAATGACCATAGCTTATCATTGGTCCTCGTGATTTTTTTAGCTGCCCATGCTTGCTTGATCATCTATCCCACATAACACATGAAATATGCACAAATACAGACTATTTAAAACAGGACAGTGGTAATGTTTTGATACTCATTTTATTTCACATATGGATTAGCATTTTATTTATTTTATTATTATTATTTTTGTTTTACATCATGTTAACAACCAGGAACATATTGCAATGGGTACTTTACAGGTGGAGGAACCAGTGCATACTAGTTGTTCAAGATTCTGCACTGTAAACCAGTGGCCATCGGCAAGTAACTAACAACTTTCCAACATGAAGTGCTGGGCCGAGATTCGAACCGGCGACCTCAAAGGTTGAAGGTGAGCACTCTAACCACTACACCACCGAGCCCCCCCCCCCCAAAAAAAATGGATTGTTAAACTGAATTCCCTGTACAATAATTTTATGCTGTACGTTAATATTATTGCACAATATCCAAGCTACTACCTATTCCCTACTTTTATGCGCAGTTGAATGATGTTAAGTCAAATCTCACGGTACCAGAAAAATAATTCTTTGCTCAGAATTCCAGGTAATGGTTAACATTTTTCTAAAGGCCTTTAAAGAACCTGATATTTATCTCAAGTCCAGTATATCTCCCTTTCATAAGGCTGTACTTTAAATGTGATTTTCAACTTTATAACCACTCCATAACTGAAAGATCAATATTCATACATTTGAATTGATCCTTATAATATTTTATTAAATTTGATAGTTTTGATATCAATTTTTTTCTCCTTCTTAAACTTATTACTATCACAAGTACTTATACATATACATTACACAATTTTTTTTTTTTTTTTTTTTTTTATATATTTTTTTTTGGGGGGGGGGGGGGGGGGGGGGGGGGATGTGAGAATTCAGGTTTTAACAGCATATTTTTAGTGATGTGAAATAGTATTTCATTATCAATCGATAGTAGTGTTCTCAATATACCCTTTTTGGTGGGACCGGGTAGGTATTGATTCAGCGGGCGGGTACCCGGGTACTCGCGCCGATGGGCGATAATAGGTGATTCTACAAAAATCTCCACATTTACAAACTTAAAACTTACACAAATAATGGAATCCAACCATTTGCTTTATTTCTCGTCGGCCACCTTTTTTGCATTCAAAACAGTACGACACAGAAGAAATGTTAACCAAGAAAAAGATTTCTGAACATTCAAAACACGGTTGTTTATTGCAGTGTCCATAAAATTGGAGTCACATGACCTACCAGTAAAGCATTCACTGTTGCTCGAATGTAGTTTCGGAATTGAAACTTTATTTTTTTCAGGCAGGTAAGTGAACTTTATTGATGCTAAATCATGAACTACTGTTTGAAAATATCGTACTTTTATTTATTCAAGGTATGCATGTCACTATGTAGGAAACATATACAACGTTTCATGTACTCGGAATTACATAACTGTGTTAATATACTGATGATTTTCAAAGGGTATCGGCATTTGACAATGCATAAACAACCAAAATAAAAAACAAATTAAATGCTATAAATGGTGTACAAGGGTGAGAAAACATTACTCTTGTGCATTTTAATTGAATAGTTTCATTTTTAGGTGAATTTATGGAGCCGAGATATGTCTGTACTCGTCAGCCAAAGTGGGCGATATTGACAGTAGTTTGAATGTTTCGGGTACTCGGGTATGTGATTTCAGATTTGGGTAAATATTCAGGGTTCGGGTACCCGGATACCCGTTGAGATCACTAATCGATAGGCAAAGTTAAATTTGAGTTTGATATTGCAAATGCATTTGAATCCGTTAGCTATTACTTCTGCCCTGATAATTACTACAGGGATTCAAGATTTCAATGTAATCTGTCAGGATTCAGAACCATAGCTAGATCCGTAAGTGTTTCAAAGGTCAAAGTTGGGGTTTTATGTCCCATTCAACAGCCAAGGTCATGTTGGGACAGGTTCTCAGTATTGTCACATGTGGGGGTTGAACCCACACAGAGGTGACTGCCTGTGATTAGATACCAAACTTGTTAACAACTAGACCACTGAGAATCTCCATTAGTGTTTCAATACTACATTAAGCTAATATCACCAAAATGACACGAGATCAAATACATTGACAAACAGTGATAGCATAACCTACTAATAATATAGACCAAACTTAACCATCTTGGCACACAATAGACAACAATAACACACAAAAGACAATGGTTGACCAACAATAGCAAGCTTTGACATTACTTGATACAGAAATAAAAGTGCCACTTAAACAGCGGGCATGGTTGTTAGTTACTATTGGATCAGTAGATCTATGCCAAATTATAAGATGCGACGAATAATAAGGGAGATATAGGTCATTATAAGTATCAAGGACCACGTTCGACATTCAAGGACGGGTCGAAGGTTAAATCTTAACCAACCCAAAAATTTGGAGCACATGATTTCCCATAAGTCGTCTTCACATCCAAACCTCTACGACCAATAATAAGGGAGATATACACCATTATAGGTATCAAGGACCACATTCGACCTTCAAGGAGGGCTCCAAGGTCAAATCTGACCCCACCAAAAGATTCGAGGCACATGATTTCCTATAAGTTGTCATCACATCCAAAACCTCTACGACCAATAATAGGGGAGATATAGTCCATCATAGGTATCAAGTACCACATTTGACCTTGAAGGAGGGATCCAAAGTCAAATCTGAAACCAGCAAAAGATTCTGGGCACATGATTTCCTATAAGTTGTCTTTACATGCAAAACCGCTATGATGAAAAATCAGGGAGATATCGGCTCCTTTAAATTTGGTCACCTCAGATTTTCAAATTCATTGCCATAGCAACCAACCCAATTGAACAAACTGGACCAAAATGATAGCCAGGCAAGAATTCATGGCAGGGAAGATATCTTGAAACCTTGGTAAGGATAGGTGCAACAAATTTCCAGCTATAAGTGATTTACTCAATGGTGAACTGTCAAAGTAGCTATTACTCAGTTAACTATGGACCTACAGCTCTGAAAATTTGCCATGACAGAGTACATTTAAAAGTACATGACCAACATATTTGACAAAAACCCTCTAAATATAATAGGTTTGCAGATATAAGTGATTTACTCAATGGCGAACTGTCAATGTAGCTACTACTCAGTTAGCTATGGACCTACAGCTCTGAAAATTTGTCATGACACTGTGCATCAAAATGTAGCTGAACAACATATTTGACAAAATTAGTGTAACTCTAACAGTTATGAAGAAAACAAAATTACTCATTTTGGTCATGGTTGAAAACTGAATATAGCTATTACTCACGTAGCTATTGAGACAGACCTCTGAAAAAGTTACCACCTAGTAGACATGGAGAAAGTAGCTGAACAACATATTTTACCAAAATGTTGTAAATGCAGTCATTTTTGAGTTTAAAGCACTTTACTCAAAGTACCTACCAGTGCTATTACTCACTTAGCTATGGCCATACATAATTTCCTGGCCAGTGGGCCATCTAGAGATCATCAACATGAGCCAGTAAGTTATACAGCCAATAATAAAGGAGGTATATGGCCTCAGCCTTATATAGGCATATATATATGCAGTAAAAGGTACCATTTTGAGTCATTTTAGTAGGCCTAAGGTGACCTTGAAAACAATAGTCAAGGTCAACAAACTGGATGCTGGTACTCCATCATGTACTCCAAAAGTACAAATGTACTCCAAAGCCATTTTCAATAGTTTCCATGCAATATAGTCAGCATTAAGTGTGAAAATATCTTGAAAAAGGCCAAAAATGGGTTCGGTGAGGTAATTGGCGGTCTATGGATGACCTTCAATGAAGAGCTTCAAGGGCAAATTTCTGTATGCTTACAGAAGACATATATATGTATTATATATACCAGTCATAGGATGATCTAACTTTCTGTATTTGAGAACCTGGCCAAAATGTGAAAAAATGGCCAAAATCTGACCTTTAAGAGGCCACCAGTGACCTTGAAATTGAAGGTCAAGGTCACAAAACAATAGCGTTCATGGCATTGCCCATATATAACCACATACCAAATTTGAAAGGTCTAACTAAAATCTTTTTTAAGTTATCGCGTCAGAAAGGAATTCTCTGTGGCGGCGTGACCGTACTGAACCCAACTTTCGTCCAGGGATACAAAAAAAAAGATTTTTTTATACAGGAATACATACAGTATGTTAAAACTGAAATACAAAGCTGTGAGAAAAGTGCATTTACAAATGTATACAGAATTGAACCTAATACAGTGAAAGCTAAGGAAACTGAAACAAACTTCTACCTAACCAATATTTCCATACAAATGGAGGAATATCTAACTGGAAAAGACCCTCTCAAGACCTGGTGTTGATTTCTATATAAATGGAAAGTTATGTTAACTAAGATTTTACTTAAAAAGGCCTTTCTGTACAGGACAAAATGACACAAAGTAGTGAAGCACAGAAGGTAATATATGAAATCTCTATAATTTTTACTTTCAAGCATTATTTTTTGCATGTGTGTTTAAATCCTTCGGCTATGTTAAACCCCTATTTCTGTGACATTGTGACTGAAGAATGTGAAAACTCTGCATGATACATCACAAAACACAGTATAATTAACACAGATTTGCGATTCAAGTTTTAAACAGATTTTCTCAGAAATATAATCAAACTCCTTTAGGAAGAATACTTTATAGAGTACATTTTCACACGAGGTGAAAAAAAATATTAGGTCCTTGGATGTACTACAGGAATGTGTTTGGTATCCATTGAACAAGCTTCAACTGTACATCTACATCTAGCTCTAACTTTCTGAGCAGTTATTCTTCAAACCAAGAAATATTAGCACACAGCAATCAGTAAGGTTAGGGAGGTTAAAACACAAGAAAGAAAACAAGGGAAACTAGAGGATCGTTCGCAAAAAAAAAAGATAATGTTTTTGCATAGCAAAAACAAAGCGTCCCGAAAAGGATATAAAGGAGAGTGCTAAAGTATTAAGAAAATGCTTCGTTTCTAGCCTTATACTGTTGTGGCAACCAAAGTCAGCGCAGTCTGCTCTATCTAGCACAGTTTTCAAGATATAAGCATTTTTGTGTTTTGCAAAAAATTCGAAAATTCAAAATGTCCGCTATATTTGGCGAGACAAAAATATTTTGAAAATCTGCAGAGATATCCAGCAGGTCAAAAATTTTGTTGAGTTCGCTCCATATAGCACGGTTTTCGAGATATAAGCATTTTTGTGTTTTGCAAAAACTTTGAAAATTCAAAATGGCCACCATTTTTGGGGAGACAAAAATTTTTGTCAAGACAACTGCCACGGTGTGTATCTCCCGCCGAGCATTAAAGGAGAAGAAATAGCTTTTCCGAGATATTCACAATTTTTCATTTTCGTGTGTGAAAGCTCTTCCAAAAGTAGGTGAATGAGTTAATTGAGAAAAATTGGCTATCTGCAATACTTTTAGAGATAATTCGCATTTACTCATTTTGAGTAGGTGAGTAATTAGCTATGGGTCTGAAACTTCACCATGTGAAAGCTGTCCCACAAGTAGATGAATGAGTATTTGATAAAAATTGGGTATCCGCAATACTTTTACAGATAATTAGCATTTACTCATTTTGAGTAGGTGAATAAATAGCTATGGGTCTGAAACTTCACCAAGTGAAAGCTCTCCCAAAAGTAGGTGAATGAGTTATTTGAGAAAAATTGGCTATCAGCAATACTTTTAGAGATAATTCGCATTTACTCATTCTGAGTAGGTGAGTAATTAGCTATGGGTCTGAAACTTCACCATGTGAAAGCTCTTCCAAAAGTAGGTGAATGAGTTATTTGAGAAAAATTGGCTATCTGCAATACTTTTAAGAGATAATTCGCATTTACTCATTTTGAGTAGGTGAGTAATTATCTACAGGTCTCAAACTTCACCATGTGAAAGCTCTCCCAAAAGTACATGAATGAGTTATTGATAAAAATTGGGTATCCGCAATAGTTTTTGAGATAATTAGCATTTACTCATTTTGAGTAGGTGAGTAATTAGCTACGGGTCTGAAACTTCACCAAGTGAAAGCTCTCCCAAAAGTAGGTGAATGAGTTATTTGAGAAAAATTGGCTATCTGCAATACTTTTAGAGACAATTCGCATTTACTCATTTTGAGTAGGTGAGTAATTAGCTATGGGTCTGAAACTTCACCAAGTGAAAGCTCTCCCAAAAGTAGATGAATGAGTTATTTGAGAAAAATTGGCTATCTGCAATACTTTTAAGAGATAATTCGCATTTACTCATTTTGAGTAGGTGAGTAATTATCTACGGGTCTGAAACTTCACCATGTGAAAGCTCTCGCAAAAGTACATGAATGAGTTATTAGCTAAAAATTGGGTATCCGCAATAGTTTTTGAGATAATTAGCATTTACTCATTTTGAGTAGGTGAATAATTAGCTACGGGTCTGAAACTTTACCGAGTGAAAGCTCTTTGGGATAGCTGCTCTGCAGAGATACCCTGAAGATCAAAAATTTCGTCGAAATCGCTCTATGTAGCACGGTTTTCGAGATATTAGCGAAAAAATTCAAAATGGCCGCCATTTTTGGCAAGATAAAATTTTTTTGAAAATTGGCATGGCTACTCTGCAGAGATGCCCTGTGGGTCAAAAATTTCGTCGAAATCGCTCTATCTAGCACGGTTTTCGAGATATAAGCATTTTTATGTTTTGCAATTTTGCGAAAAATTCGAAAATTCAAAATGGCCGCCATTTTTTGCGAGAAAATTTTTTTTAAAAATTGGCATGGCTACTCTGCAGAGATACCCTGTGGGTCAAAAATTTCGTCAAAATCGCTCTATCTAGCAGGGTTTTCGAGATATAAGCATTTTTATGTTTTGCAATTTTTGCGAAAAATTCGAAAATTCAAAATGGCCGCCATTTTTGGAGAGACAAAATTTTTTTTTAAAATTGGCATGGCTACTCTGCAGAGATACCCTGTGGGTCAAAAATTTCGTTGAAATCACTCTATCTAGCAGGGTTTTCCAGATATAAGCATTTTTATGTTTTGCAATTTTTGCGAAAAATTCGAAAATTCAAAATGGCCGCCATTTTTGGCGAGACAAAATTTTTTTCAAAATTCGGATAACTACTCTGCAGAGATACCCTGTGGGTCAAAAATTTCGTCGAAATCGCTCTATTTAGCACGGTTTTTGAGATATAAGCATTTTTGTGTTTTGCAATTTTTGCGAAAAATTCGAAAATTCAAAATGGCCGCCATTTTTGGCGAGACAAAATTTTTTTCAAAATTGGGATAACTACTCTGCAGAGATACCCTGCAGGTCAAAAATTTCGTCGAAATCGCTCTATCTAGCATGGTTTTCGAGATAGAAGCATTTTTGTGTTTTCCTTATTTGGAAAATTCATAATGATTAATTAATCATTAATTACTCGGCCATTTCTTAACCAATCAATGCCAAAATCTAATGATTTCCAGATTTTAATAGTATGAATGTATTTGCCAAGTTTCAGGTGAATTGATAAAATTCCTTTCAAGTTATCATCCGGACAAGCTTCCCCATCGAAAAAAGACATTTTTGGTCATGTGACCTCTCTGATTGGTTGAAATGTCACTGCAGCATATTCAAAAAAATTCCCCAAGGCTACTGCCTAAACCTGCCAAATTTGAAAAGAATCCATCTAACGGTTACAGAGTTATAAGGAAAACAAAATGCGGAGCCGGCGGAGCCTAAGGTCTCCCATACACAAACAAGCGTCCCTTGCGGGACGCTTAATAAGTCCTGCTGATAACTGGATGGTTAAAGCAGAGTATTTTAACTTATGCAAAGATCAACTTCAGAGTCAAAGAAAATTTTCTTTTAACCTTCCATTAAATCCAATCAGGTATGTAACTTTTAAAAGGAATAGTTACGGTCAACAGAGAGAGCATCTTTAAGGCAGGTTATATCTTTGTCAATTCTAAATCTACTCCGAATGCTCTGGGACCATATGCCAATGTAAGTTGAATCATTATGCAGTACTTTCATCAATTTTACTTTTTAAACTGAAGTGGCCCTGGTGAAATGACATAAAAAATGTGTTTATTGTAAGGAGAAAACTTACGGAGAAAACAAGCACTAGATCAAAAATCAGCTTTCTCCCGATTCAAACTGTAAGTACCAACCCAAAGAAAATCCATATTTATTCCAAACTCGGTCTTCTTGACTATGTGTTGGAACAACACACAAGTCTTAAATGACATAGCTTCATAACTAAAACAGGTCAACAAGCTATGTACCATGACAGTATTGTTACAGGTGAATTTAAATATTGACAACATTCCTTTAATATTCCTTGAATGTTAATATATGTATATATTGGAAGGATCGAGACAAATTGCAAAACACAAACGCATGCTCAGATACCCACAAACACAAAAAATCCACAACATTTTCAAATAAAATAACAACCATAAATCTAGAAACAAATGACATTAAATATTGATGCCAGTGTATGTACTGTAATACTCGTACAATTCTTTCTAAATAATAATAAGAAGATACAACAATTGTGAGTTTTACATGAGAATGGGTAGCAATAGTTGCTAATACAGATCAACAGATATTACCTATTATTTAGACAATTTGGATACAACCCGTGTTAAGGCCCTATTCTCCTCTTTCAATTTGTTATTTTCTGCTCGCGCCTGATCCAGACACTGTAAAGTTTGAATACAAAAAGAAAGCAAAGAGATATCACACACAGTGTTAAGGTGTTAGTCTGTGGAAAAAATATAGGCTATATGTGTCATTAGATTCTGTCTTTAAGAACTCTACTGGTACCAACACAATTTGTAAACCTTACCTTCCATAAATATGGGTGTTCTGTCCATGATTTTGAATGTTATACTTCAGAATATTGATTTTTTAACCTTCTATTATCTTAATATTCATTTTTATAACTTAATTTTTAGTCCCCAAAAGCTGTATAATTTGCTTTTTGTTTTATGTTAATATGATTTCTATTTTATGAGCCTTTTATAATTCAAACATAATCTAACTGTTCCAGAATAGTTAGACAACAGGTGTTGCACTGTGGCCTAACACAGTTGTACCCTGTTAAAGTGGATCCCAAAAGTAGGGACATCACAAATCCAAATATTTCATGTTGGCTAATCACTAAGTACCATTCATGTCGACACTGAATAATTGTCAAATATTTAAAACTAGAAAAAATCGTAAGCAGCATGTCTTAAAAGGCATTCTAAAATGGTAGGCTGCGCAGTGAACGTGGACACGTCTTTTGCGCAATGCTAGAATCGCGAATATAGAACGGTAAATAAAACAACGCTGTTGAATTCTGCGTGCATCGTCCCTTCGCGTACAAATGTAAACAAATGATTCGTGGTAAAATAAGTGGTTAAAATATTCATAAAATTGTAATTTCTTGCTTGATTTTAATAAATAGCATATCATTTTAAAGCTTACAACATAGTGAAAGCATCTACATTGACAGTCTCTAAAAATTTCATAACAAATTGCATGAAAATAAAGCGACAAAAATACTTATTTTTTACCTTAGATATCGCTATGTATGTTTCATTGATGGAACAGCCAACATGGTGTTGGATTTGTTTTGAATTTTGCGTAAGATTTACTGCTTATTTTGACCAAAATATTAGTGTAACCATTTTAGAATAGGAATAAAAGACAAATTCTCGTGCTTTATGGTGGTTTTAAACTATTGATCTGCTGTATTAAAGCACTCAGCCCTTCGGGCTTCATGGCTTTAATACAGCCGCTCGATAGTTTAAAACCATCATAAAGCACTCGAATATGTCTTTTATTCCTATAATGAAAATGATAAATATGCGAAACAAAATGAAAATACATGTCCATAATCTGTAATATTTAATAAATTTACTGTTTTCCTGTGACTTCTGGTTCATATATTTCAGACAAGAAGTGGGCAACATGAGAGGTAAATGGTACTTCTGGTTTTATGTGAATGCATAAACAACGCAGAAAACATAGCTGTAGTTGGGTTTTAACTTATTTTATGTGACAATATGTACATATTTGTTGGATTCAGACCTTTTGTCATCTTCTACACTACATTAAACTTTTATTCTTACTTTAAAATATCTACAGAACATTTGGCTAGAAATTTAATTCTTTTAGGAATACCAAGAATTTGAATTTTTCTTGCAGTGGCACATCTTATGAAGAAATTGGGAATTGCTATACTGTGAATCACCATATGATAAAGATTTTAACTCAAAGAACGAATGGGGTTGGAACTCTTATTAGTGAAACACAGGTGACTGTTGCAATATCTCATCATTATAACACAAAAATATCCAAGGAGAATCCAGAATTCAGTTTAATGTGTAGCTTTAAAGATATTTAATAAAATTTTGTCAGGGCGGAGGAAGTCCGTGCATACTGTTCAATCAAGGCTCTGCACTTTAAACCACCAGACATTAACAAGTATTGGCCTACTTTCCCCTTTTTAAGGAAATGGCGGAGATTTGAACTGATAACCATAGATGTGGGTGACTACTAAACCATCAAGAACAATAAAGAATATAGTTAGAAGGTAATTGACAACTAAAAGGCTAACCATGAATGGGATAGTTGCATTTGATGGAATTAATTTTGTCACCATACATGACAATATATGGTATGTTTTGTTCATACTTTTTGCACAAAATTGTTTTGTCTTTTCTGCCATAATGAAAACATGGAGGAAGCTAAACAATCAGTTGGTACCAGTAAAGTAAAAGCAAATCCACTGATTATTATACTGGTTAAATATTATCACTATTACTAAATAGAATACTGTAGAATGAAGAAATAGAATATTAAATGCATTATTAACACAAGTTCCAGCCACTACCATTGTAAGAACTAGCATTTTCCTAACCTCAGAAGTTATTTCCACTGGATTAGACAATCTTGTGATATAAAAGCAACCAGTGAAGCAATAGGGTGTTAAGATTTATGATATTATTTTCACTCATTTTAAAATGTTGCTTGCTTGTTTATATTCACTTCCGTTCATACTGAATAGAATTTTGGATTTACATCCCAGAAAACAGTCTGGGCCATGCTGAGATATTAGTTGGTTGTGGAAAGAAGTAACACAGTAACTATGTTTCACTAATTTCAATTTTCCTGAAACAGTTTCCGAGTTGAAAAATAGGTTCAAATGAGAATTACTCAAGATAAAGGGGGCAAATTGTTTTACCAAGTACAATTATACCATGTGTTTAAAAGTTTCTGCTATATTTCAGAATCTTTTTGAAAACTGCTTTGAACAATTTTGTGATTGATGCTTGTTCATAATTACGTACAAGTACAAAACTATGATCTAATTTGACATCTTTAACACAACTTGATACTGTAATCAAATAGCAGAAAAAAAATGATTTTCTGAATAAAGTAACTCTATAAAGAGGAACTTATCTGATGTCCTCAAATGTGCAAATCTCAATTTGTTTTCATCAACTTTATGTTTAATGCCGGTGTAAATAACTGCAAGTGTAATTTATTTGAAACATAATATCTGTTAAGACAGCGATTTTCAAAACAAACATAATACCATCCTAATTAATATCAATTAACAGACATGATAAATATCAACAAAATGCTGCTTATGAAAATTCAAATTTGCAAATTAAAGTTGTGTTATGTTTAGCTACGCTCCTTATGTGTTATGCATACAGAAAGTCTGCTTCATCTTCATAAATTAAAGAAATCGTTACATAAGTTCCACAACCGACAGAAAAGAAATGAAAAGTTAAAGTGACCGACAAAATATACGTATTAAGCTTAGTTATATGTGACGCTACAGTCAGACACATGTGATGAAGAAATATGAAGAGGACTCAAACAGCTAAACAATACTTTGGAATGTCTTAATACTAGGACAGGGTTGATAACACCAGTATTGAGGACATTTCATTTGAATACCACAATGACACTTTACAACCAGCAACGCCAATGTCAGTACATATAGTTGTGAGAAACCATAAAATATTTGAAAAAAAAAAAAAAAAAAATTTTGAAGATATTATAATTTTTCATTGTATTTTAACACTTCTATATCAAATTTGAAAGAAGAACGGTCATGTTTTTTTTTTGTTTTTTCAAACTTCACTTCTGGTTAGTGTTCTCATTCATTTGGGGACATGCTAAAACATGAATTTTTTGGTATCCCATAATTGAGGCGGCTTCTCATTGATGGGATACCAAAACAGAAACTCTGTTGATCACCAACCCTGCCCTACTTAATACAGACACTCATGATTTATGGTATATTGTCAGCTCATCGCCAGCACCAACAGGTCAGAGACTAGCACAAATGTGAAATCAATCACACCATGTGAAATTCAGCAATTCTTCAATTTAAGCACCAAAAAGCAACATACATTGTAATTCTCCAACAGATATGATTAATGGCATGAAATCAGATTTGTTTGCAGGTATGCCAAAAACTCCTGTCATATATATTTTCATAATTAATATGTACAGGAAAATATAGACTGAATTTAAACCATGCAAATCCTACATATGTGTAACTTATTTAGTAGATAAAAGATCTTGAAACACCAATTGAAAAATTGTATATTCTTAAATTTTTTTTTTTTTTTTTTGTAAATTCACAATTTAAGAATTTTGACATCAAGAATATTATAAATATGTTGGCAAGTTAACTTTGTGCTCCTATGTTTGTTTGTTTGTTTGGTTGACATATTTGTGTTATTTCCTGCCTTGGATGATGAACTGACAGTCATTTTGACATTTGTGTATCTTTAATCAACAAATACAAACTGTTTCTGCACTCTATCACAAAATCTATCAAATTAATTATTTTCCAAACTTGAAATCATACTTTAAGATATTATATGCAAAAATACTGTCCCCTTTATTTCTATTTATTTCCGAGTATTTTTCACGATGCATGAAATACTGTTTTCTTTGTACATGGATTTAAAGCCAGGAAAGTGAGGGGTTATGTGAATTAAACACTTTGTGACAAAAAGATCAAGTAGTGATTTAACAATAAACTAGAGGAATGCTTTTGCTAACAAAAGCGAAGCATCCCTTAAAGTTTAAAATGCTTTGTGGTTTTAATAAGCATGCTGTAAAGCTAAGAATGCACAAAGCTGCACCGTATGCTTTCCCAATACCTCTTAATACATTCTGAAGCTATAAAAGCAACAATAAAGGAGATATAAGAGAAAAACTCCAAAAGCAGCTATTTATGACCCCAGTTTGGCCCATAAGGGAGGGTCGGGGGGTAAAACTGACCGGCTATTTAGATTCTCCACATATGCTTTCCCAATACCTCTTAATACATTCTGAAGGTCTAAAAGCAACAATAAAGGAGATAAAAAGCAAAACTCCAAAGCAACTATTGTATGACCCCAGTTTGACCCATAAAGGGGGGTCGGGGGATAAAACTGACCGGCTATTTAGATTCTCCACATATGCTTTCCCAATGTCTCTTAATACATTCTGAAGCTATAAAAGCAACGATAAAGGAAATATAAGGCAAAAACTCCAAAGCAGCTATTTTATGACCCCAGTTTGAACCATAGGGGGGGGTGTAAAACTGACCGGCTATTTAGACTCTCCACATATGCTTTCCCAATACCTCTTAATACATTTTGAAGGTATAAAAGCAACAATAAAGGAGATATAAGGCAAAACTCCAAAGCAACTATTTTATGGCCCCAGTTTGACCCATAGGGGGGGGGGGGGGGGGGGGGGTATAAAACTGACCAGCTATTTAGACTCTCCACATATGCTTTCCCAATACCTCTTAATATATTCTGAAGCTATAAAAGCAACATTAAAGGAGATAAAGGCAAAAACTCAAAATTGAAAAATTTAATAGTAATTTAAATTTTTATTAGAAATACTTACCATTTCCTAACAGTAGCTATTTGTTGGAGCCATCCAACCCAATGCCCAACGCAGAGATGCGATTTTAAGGTTTACTAACAACCTTAACCAAGCCATTGGGTTACAGTAGTCCGTCCTCCCGCCAAAGAGGTCACATGACTACATTGTTTACCTCATTATTTTTGTTGCAAGTAAAAGAATGACTTGCGGGGAGGCGGGAGGGAAATTTGAGTGTTAGGAAATGGTAAGTATTTCTAATAAAAATTTAAATTACTATTAAATTTTTCAATTTTATAGCGAAATACCCTTACCATTTCCTAACAGTAGCTGAATTCAGCCTTGTAGGATGGAGGGAATTCTTTTTAAGAAAACCACTACCTAACCTACAACTAGACATCATGAGAACTTCATAATGGAATTACATGCATTAATGAACATATAACTTCCAAACATTCACAACATACAACTCCAAAAAAATGGCAGTATGTAGCTGTAGTTCTCACAACTGCTGACAATGTTGGTGTTGCAAAAAGATGTCATAAATAGATATCCCATCTACATTGTAACATCCGACCCCAAAACAAGGTCAAACCAACCTGTAAGTGTCATCAGCATAATGCCAAATCCTTCCCAAGTCAGATTTAGGCAACATTGATATCTAACTACAAATACATCCAGCATTGCAGACATACCAGCCCCAAACTGCAAATGTACCAATATAAGTATGAAACACATACTTATAAATTAAGAAACTGTAACTGCAACTGTAGGAACCAATTTCAAAACTGACCCTATGACAACAGAGGTTTTTCAGGTAGAAATTGGTATACATACGATGCAATTCCCAATAACATGTATCAAGAACTCATGTAAGGAAAGCATCTATAAAAACTAAAGATGCAATCAAAAACATACATCAATAGTTTCCGTGACTCAATCTTGACTCAATCAAGATGAAATAGATGCCAAAAAATAAGTCTTATTAAGAAACTTTCTTAATGGCAGTAAAAACAAAAGATTTTTTCTGTCTCAAACCTTTTGATTACCAACCCCTAACAGGACAGACAGACATTGAGTCAAACTGTTGTCCAAAGAGGCTAAGAGCTAGCATGACCACAGGCTTAATTGCAGTAGGCCCATCCAAAGCAAACTGGATCTGGCAATTGTGACCAATTCTCCTATATAACTATATAATTAAAGGAAGAATATGTCCAAGCATTAATGTCACTCCTTTACCATGACTCTGCAATCCACAGAGACACAGATCACTGGCTCAGTTGCAGTGATTGCAGTAGGCCCATCTGAAGCCAAACTGATTCATGACCAAAAAGGCAGTCAATGGGCCAAAGTTACCTGTGACCCATTCTCCCTATAGCTAAGGGAAGGGTCCAAACATGACTGTCACTACTTTACCTGAATCCAAGACCAAAGACTGTCTTGAAAGGAAATAACTTCAAGAAAGCCTTCCTCACAAGATCAAAGGTTGTCTGATAAGAGCATGTAGGACCAATAACAAATTCCAAACATTGGTTTGTCTCTTACTAAAAGTTGTTAATGTCTTATTTATCTCAACTTTTAGATACTTCTTGACCCTTTTGGCCCCAAACCATCCGCAATTGCTGTTCTATAGCCCACAATAATGGATGGTATTAGGATGTTTCCTTAAACTAGTATTTCAGGAAATTTGCTCCATGTGGAATGGTACCTGGCTCTCTTCACACCACTTCCCAAAAAAGAACAATTGATTCTCAGATTCTCCTTGAGGAGTGCTCCTTCATTTTTCCACCACTTCCTCTGGGAATCTTCCATAATATTCATGCCTGACTTCCAGATGCCAAACATGAAGATTCAAGTAAACTAGACTGTTGTGAAGTCTGTTGCTGAATGGTTGAGTCAACAGATTTACCCCCAAGGGAAGTCTTAGAAGAAGTTTTGTGGACAAATTCATCAGATCCCAAAACTAAAAATCCCTGGCCACCCAATCATGATGATTCTGCACCTGTAGGTGGTCATCTGTTGAATCACCTGAGGGATGAGGGCCACTGGACATAACTGACCAGACCCTCCCCAGAGATGTTCAATGCATCTGTTTCCCCAAGACTGACTGTCTGAGACATGAGACATATACATGTTACAACACCTGCAGGACAAAGACCCTGGGCAAACACATGTCTGTCCAGACCTTCACAAGAGATGTTGAAGCACCTGTTTTCAGAGGCTGACAGCAGAGCTACATAGGAAGCTTGTGATTCATCTTGTTGCAAACACATCAACCACTGATTGATGGCAGCAATGTCTAATTTGACTGAAAACCTGACGATTCATAGCCCCTTTGGTCTGAAATAACTTATGTTCCTAGACAAGGAATCTGCCAGAACATGTAGATGTACTTCCCTGAATCTAAATCATTCTGGCATTGGACTGAATCATGATTCTGAAGGTACCTATTCCCTGAGTGGAAGCCTCCCTGGCTGTTCACATAGGCAACCACTAAAGAATTGTCTGTGAAAATCAACTGATTTCAACTCAGAAGCTGATTTCTGAATCATTTTAAGATAACAACATAGCTTCCAGCTGTATAATGTTATGTTATGAGAAGTCTTGACTCTTCCTGATTCCACAGACCAATGGCTGTGGATGACTCCAGAAAGCACCCCAACTCATTAGGGAAGCTTCTGTGAATGGAGAGAAAACTGTGCTCCTGAAGGAGTGGTGAGTCCTCCTTCAAAATTGAACTATTAGTCCGCCAGTGAAGATGATCCCTGAACCAAAGATCCAAGAAATGGGATATCCAGAGACTGAAGATATCAGCAGTGTTTCCAGATACCATTGGAATGACTTCATATGCAGATAACCCAATGGTATAATCTTTTCCATTGAAACCATGCTTTCCAAAGTGACATGAGCTTACAACATGGATTCAACAAGAAGACAATAGATTTCCTTTGAGTTCGATTAATGGAGTTGGAAATAAATCTAATTTTAGAAATTGTGATCCAACCCAGGCTCTCGACAAGATGCACCCCCATGGGTGTATCCCTGGCATTGCTGTTTTGAATTTGTTGTCATTAGCCAACCGTCTATATACTGGCGAATACTGATGCCTTCTGCGAGAGCCATCAACTTCAACACTTTTGCTACCTTGGTGAACTCGAGAAAAAACTGTAGCAATACTGAAGGGTAAGGCAGTGAACTGGTAGAATCTGTAGCCTCCAATGAAGCGAAGAGACCTTGTTAGCTGGATGAATCGGTGAATTATGTGTACTACACCATAAATTCTAGTGACGTCAACCAGTCGCCTTCTATACACGAATGGCGAATATACTGCAACAGTTCATATTGAGTAAGGTACATGCAAAGCTTGTTTACCTGACCTTAAGTATACTGACATTTCTTCTTTACTAAACCCAAGAAAAAGACTGTAACTGTAAACTTCCAGCGATGTGACTGGTGATATCGCCCTTTTGTCGATCATTTCATAAACAGCTTTTATCAAAACTGCTGTTTCTCCCATTTTTTTTTTTTCCTAAACTTCTGCCAACCTCACTTCTAGAAAGTCTGGCTGAATATTCTCCTTTCCCAAGACTTGTATAGTACCAAAACTGGGCAAAGGTTCCTTGAAACCATAGGAAGCCAGCTATCATCCCTGCTTCCATAGGGCCTGTATAAGTAAGATCCACTCCCCTTTTAACTAGCTGAGGAGTAGGAGGCACTTGTAACTCTATTTCCAGGGTAACAGTCATGATAGGGACAAAAAGATCTGGTATGAGGCCTGGTGTCCCTTTATTAGTCCATGCTCACTTCTAGACTTACTAATCATCCTTATTTCTATGAAAACACTAGATGACAATCCTCTGAACCTCTAATATGTCCAGCAAGAGAACCTCATTAGAAGTGAAAAATACATTGTAGATTTGCTAAAAACATTCTAAGCCACATCCCTCCTGTTGAATCACATGTTCTTAGACATGGTAAAAACTGCAACAAGAAGATTAGCACACAAACTAATCGACTGTGGACTGGAAATGCACATTGCACACTGTACAAGGCATTAAAAGTCTAACATAACATGCTGATCCCTTAGACCCCTTAATAGACCTGAACTGAAAAAGTGAGACCATACACTCTTGGTCTCTGCTATGGTCTTCTGCAAGCGAACTTGTTCCTGAGGTGTCTGAAAGTGAACTTCCTGCAGACCTCCTGCAACTAAGGAGCTGTCCAGGAAAGTGATTAAGTAAGAAAGTCCAAGCAGAAACTTCTTCCTGCATAACTGCTCTATAAAAACACCAGAGGCTTCAAACTCCTTGAAACCCAAAATAAAAGCCACATTCAATGCTGGCTGTTCACCCAAGGAATGTGGAAATTCCAAGAAGTAGGTAAAAGTGACAAAACGAGGAAGCATTCACACTGCCTGTGACTGTTATATATCAATAACTAGCCACTTAATAATAGTCAGCAACACTCTGAAAACATAAGGACTAAGTTCTTTGTATTCTTGGGAAGAATCACAATCCCCATCACCTGAAAACTCGATTCTAAACCTTTTGAGAGGTATAGAAACCCGAGTGTATTCAAATTCTTGTCCCAAAACCTTGAATCAAAAGCTTTTACTTGTAGATATGAAGGACACTCCCCGCCATCTGACAACCCGAATCTAAACCTTTTGGGAGGAATAGAAAACTCGATTGTCTTTGAATGACGTCATGCAGGTATTTCCTTTACTGAATGTTTTGAATGGACCTCGACGGAAGAGTTTTCTGAAGAAGTAGTCTTTTCCTGCATTCAAAACTCCTCCACGGTGCCGTGTCCATGGTAACTTAATGGCTGCCCCCAAGGGAGATTCCTTCTTCTGTGGCATCGACAATCTATTCGACTGGGATGCACACTGTGATAAAATTGCTTTCAACGCCTGGCTATTAGAACCCAACGTGAACAGCAATAACGGCCACTCGAATTGTCATTCTCATCCAAGATGGCGTCGTCCAGATCGCTTCTGTTATTGAAGAGTACATTCTTTCTATATACGTATGCTGCAAAATTATAGCTTCCAACGTCCAGCAAACTGAACCAAACGACTGGCAAGCTATATAAAAACATCATTATTGCATAATGACCTTCTTTATGTTGATTTATTTCCTCGAGGTTGAAGACGATCGAACTTTCGATGTCGCCATCCAAAAGTCCTTTAAGTGCATAATATAATGCATACCTCGAAGATACAATAAATGAATTAGTTCTGTATCATATATACATATAAATATGAAGAGAGATTAACAGTAAAATCTCAAAAAATAAAGAAAACCTTGACAAAACTTCTACTAATTTCCAAAGACGTCCATACTGATGATGGCCAACAAAAATAATGAGGTAAACAATGTAGTCATGTGACCTCTTTGGCGGGAGGACGGACTACTGTAACCCAATGGCTTGGTTAAGGTTGTTAGTAAACCTTAAAATCGCATCTCTGCGTTGGCCATTGGGTTGGATGGCTCCAACAAATAGCTACTGTTAGGAAATGGTAAGGGTATTTCGCTATAAAATCGGCTATTTTATGACCCCAGTTTGACCCATAAGGGGGGGGTCGGGGGTAAAACTGACCGGCTATTTAGACTCTCCATATATGCTTTCCCAATACCTCTTAATACATTCTGAAGCTATAAAAGCAACAATAAAAGAGATATAAGGCAAAAACTCAAAATCAGCTATTTTATGACCCCAGTTTGACCCATAAGGGGGGGCCAGGGGGTAAAACTGACCGGCTATTTAGACTCTCCACATATGCTTTCCCAATACCTCTTAATATATTCTGAAGCTATAAAAGCAACAATAAAGGAGATAAAGGCAAAAACTCAAAATCGGCTATTTTATGACCCCAGTTTGACCCATAAGGGGGGGTCGGGGGGTAAAACTGACCGGCTATTTAGACTCTCCATATATGCTTTCCCAATACCTCTTAATACATTTTGAAGCTATAAAAGCAACAATAAAGGAGATATAAGGCAAAAACTCAAAATCAGCTATTTTATGACCCCAGTTTGACCCATAACGGGGGGCCATGGGGTAAAACTGACCGGCTATTTAGACTCTCCACATATGGTTTCCTATTACCTCCCAGTACATTTTATAGCTCTAAATGCAATACTTAAGAAGACTAGGGTGAAGTGGTTGGCAGAATGCCAACCACAGAGTCGAATCTTGGGACAGCAGTGGGTGTTGAAATCTATAAACTTGGTATTATCGCCCGCAACACAGAGTGAGGTACAGTGACAGTAAAATATTGCTGGATTATATATTTGTAAAATGTTGTTAGAAACACCATTCTAGCCTCACGTTTTCATCACTCTGTGGGTGTACAACTACCAGCATTTGATATTTTATTTGTTTTAAATATTGCGAGAAGACAGAGTGAGGTGCGGTAAAATATTGCTGGATTATATATTTGTAAAATCTGTCAGAAACCCCATCGTAGCCTCACGTTTTCATCACTCTGTGGGTGTAAAACTACCAGCATTTGATATTTTATTTGTTTTAAATATTGCGAGAAGACAGAGTGAGGTGCGGCGACAGTAAAATATTGCTGGATTATATATTTGTAAAATGTTGTTAGAAACCCCATCGTAGCCTCACGTTTTCATCACTCTGTGGGTGTACAACTACCAGCATTTGATATTTTATTTGTTTTAAATATTGCGAGAAGACAGAGTGAGGTGCGGCGACAGTAAAATATTGCTGGATTTATATTTGTAAAATCTGTCAGAAACCCCATTGTAGCCTCACGTTTTCATCACTCTGTGGGTGTACAACTACCAGCATTTGATATTTTGTTTTAAATATTGCGAGAAGACAGAGTGAGGTGCGGTGACAGTAAAATATTGCTGGATTATATATTTGTAAAATGTTGTTAGAAACACCATTGTAGCCTCACGTTTTCATCACTCTGTGGGTGTACAACTACCAGCATTTGATATTTTATTTGTTTTAAATATTGCGAGAAGACAGAGTGAGGTGCGGTGACAGTAAAATATTGCTGGATTATATATTTGTAAAATGTTGTTAGAAACCCCATCGTAGCCTCACGTTTAGAAACCCCATCGTGAAAACTTCTAGGACATACAAAAGTGCCTTCTAGTGGTTGAATGTAGAACTACGGAGTTTGAATTTTCATTGTCTCTGCCAGAGGTGTCCTCGATTTTGATTGGCTGAATGACAAATGTGTAGTACTACCGTGACGTCACTTCATTCATTAATTTCTTTGCGGTTTATTTGTTTGACAAATAATTGAGTACACGTAGATGGGCAGACAGCAATTTTACATTAACAGTGACTGCGTGATAAACCCTGCAGACAAATAAATTAATTGGGGTTTAAGGTCTAGAAACCAGCAGACGAAACCGTTAAAAAAGACTCGTTCGAGTAGACCATTACAATGGCAAACACAATAGTTTCTAGGACATACGGGTCCTTGGAGAAAGCCAGACGAAGTGCTAGACAAGCTTTTTACTTTATAAAATATAACTGAATAAAAGCATTAAAAATCTTCAAAATGGCAGAGTGTATAGTATAGACCTTAATGTACCGATATGTGAAGAAATATTATGCAGAATTTGATATTTAAGGGCTTAAACGGCCATTTGAAAATCGCGGCCGCAACTCAGTACATAACTCGAATCAAAGATTCGACTAATAATAGGGGGGTTGACCTAAATTTAAGGCTTTCAGATTGGAAGGTGTCAGAAAATCACTCATAAATGAGACATTTTTCAAGGGATTGCTCACAAAATCTAATCAGCTCGCGTTTTCGATAGTATGAACAGGTGTGTCAAATTATACGTCTCTGTAGCAAGTAGTTTTTCCTGAACTGTGATGACGGCGGGGTGTACTTCAAAAAATAGTTTTTGATCATGTGACCTTCATAAAGGTCAAAGGTCAAATTTAAGCATGCAGAAAAATTTTCCCACGCCTAAGGTATATAACTGCCAAATATGGTTTGAAACCTTCTAATAATAAGGGAGATATTCAAGGGAGACCATAATGCGGCAGCGGCGAGGAAACTGAGGCGAAAACAAATAAGCGCCCTTTCAGGGACGCTTAATTATCTGAAGTATTCAATTTGTTTCTTCAAAAGAAGGCATTGTCACAGCAACACTGCCACAAAATCACAATTATTCATCTCTGTGACCTTACTATTATTTTACTTGCTGTTAAATATTTGCAGTTTATCACAGCCAAACTATATATTCCACACTAAACAAATTGAACCAAAATAGCATATCTATTTTCAGAAATCACAGGTAAAATACACAAACTGTATAACCTAACACAAAACCACAAACATACCGTAAATGACCTATTTAGCGCATCCGCCCTTGTAACCGCACCCTACCTCTTTTTCCCAGCAATATCGTTGGTGACAGTGCACAATATCCACATATTTTTTATATATTGCACGTATTTTTACTTATTAAATTGACATTTTTGTCATGACTTTCGAGTTTGTTTTTATCTACCGCCATATTTACAGGAAGTGGGTACTTTTGGTAGATTCTAAATGCCGGAACACCGTTATTCTTACCGGATTGACCTATACTTCATCCCGGAAAGTGTTTCATGATGGGTGCACTAAAAGGGGAATGTTTTCCCACCAAATATTGAATAAAAATAGACTTTGCTTAAAATAGGTCATTTACGGTATTCAAAAGTTTTAAATTTAAAAGAACATAAATGAGGGTTACAGATGATCTACTGAGCTGTGTTTTGCATAGCATCTTACAGCAACTTGACATGTAAGTTGCAAACCACTCAATGATTCTTTGTATAATTCAATAAGTTACACACAGATATTCCCTCAATGATAATGGATGTGAAAAATACACACTTTGTCAAAATCAACTACATTTGTTGTTTAAGATATTGCAGTTTTTGATGATTTAAATTGAGGTCAAAGGTCAAAGTTGGAGTTTCACGTCCCATTCAGTTACCAGGGTCATACTGGGACAGGTCTTCAGTGTTGCCACTTGTGGGAGTTGAACCCACACAAAGGTCCTAACTATGATTAGAAGCCAAACCTGCTAATCAACTTAGGCCAGCTTGGACCTCTATTTAACTTGAGGCAGACAGGGACATAAAAATACTTGGTGTATATATTCAGCATAATGGATTAAATAAACACATGGTCAAGCTTGTCTTGGGTTTGAAGTCTTTGAACATACCATTTAAAATTTAAAAATATTCAAACTTTGAGACTTTGAACTTCATTCCTGCAAGGAATCAAGAAGGTAACTGAGTGACCTTCATGATTATTTTACTGTAGGCAAGACAACATAAACCTAAAGTCTACAAATTAACTAAATATTTTACACATTAAATCTATTTCCAACTAACAAAAGTTATTTACTAGGATTCAACTGAAATATCAGGGAAATAAAACTTTCTGAGGACGCTGTATGACATTATAAGTGGAAACATTCAGTAGGTCTCAAGTCTACCTAATGACCAAGGGAAGTGAATGAAAATTAATTCCTGATGAAATATAATATCTGTACTTATCTCGTAAGCAGAAACTGACCAAAAGTGAAAATTACTTCTACTGAATTTCTTAAAATTTTAAAATTAGTGAAATTTCCTTCCAGCTTAAAGTTTCTGTTTATATACATAGCATATTATTTCTGAGACCATAAATAGAAACTCAAGTTAAACAAAAAATGACTGCACCATCTATGATTAAAGGAGTGGATGTCTGGGTGTTTTTACTAGAATAAGCTGGTACACAGCAACATTTAATAATAATAATTGGTACAATCACTGACCACTGTAAACCACTGACAAAAGTCACTATTTGAAATTTAATATAATATTTAACAGAAAGTTAACACAAACTTGGAAAATATAACTACACTACATCCACTGACATCAATATGACTTCAATAGAGAAGTTCAAAAAACAAACTTCAGAACTAGAACAAGTTTCATTTACAACTGGGAAAGGATTCATTTTGCTCCTTGAAGCTGGATTCAGTGAAGATACATTTATACCTTAAAGTCAAAAACTCTCAAAATTAACAAGTACAGTATGAGTTTTTGAACTATTTTGTGGATCACTGATACTTTGTACACAACAGTGTATATTTTGCTTCAGTTATTTATGTTAGGGATTTGGCATAACCAAAATCAGCTCAATGCCACATGAGGCACAGTAAAAACTTTATTATCTGAACATACCAAGAGAGTGAGCTTATGTTCAGATTACAGAAGGTTCACAGACCAGTTTAGATGATGGGGGTTTGTACTGTATTGGTTAATTATTCAAAGGTGTCTTTCAGTCTGAGGGGAAAAGTGAGGTTGGAAACATTTTGACAAGACACACTTCCCTAACCTATATAACCACACACAAGATTCCCACCAACTTTACAATTGCAAGTTTCAATCTCCTGCCTCCCTCACTAATTTGATATACACCTAGAAAGAGGTTTCTGTTATAGTTATGCCGAGTGTATGAACTTTACCAGCAAACTGTGGACCTGCAACTCAAAATAGTTACAGGTCTGTAGCAAAAGTTGCCTGTCTATATTTCAGTGTTGGTTACATCCATATCGAGTTTCAAAATTGACAAAGTGGCAGTGCTCAAGAATAAATGGTTCAATATTATTTTTTCTATAATGGCAACAATGTTTGTTGTGGTAGTCCTGGTTCTGAAATACTTTCAGTGATTATAGCAGAAACACATGAAGTTTTTATGGTTATAGCTAGCAATAAAAGATGGAGAAAAGTTACCAGTCTAGGACTGAGGGGTAGGTGTTAATTTAGTTCAGTAGCTATGCTGATTAACTGTGATATACTATAATTTAAACATGTAGTATGAAAATCATATGTACTTTCTATCTTGTGTAGTTCTATTTTAGAATTTTTAATCTGTTGTGTATCTTTGCAAAATTTCTGTCCATTATAACATGGTTTTATACGTCAAGTGTGACAATTGACCTTTACAATGGACTTGGCCCATTTCACTATTTTTGCGAGCTTTCTACATTTTACTTATCGTCCTTTACTGTAAGGTAATTTAACACAGCAGTTATTACATAGTTGAACAAATTTTACAAAAGAAAAATAATCGATTAAAATACTTTTTTTGTAAAATCGATCTCCTTCACTGAATTCAGCTTTATGTCTTGGTGTAACAATGGTGGCTGCGCTGGGTTTTAAATATTATGGTGGGTGGTTTATAATTTATCAAGGCGCAACTATCAGCATTGAAAGAATAAGAATACTACACATCTAAACATACATCTACACAATTACATCTAAACACTGACAGCTTGCCTCTACTACATAATTGCACTTGTTTCCTGGTCATGTATTAAACTCAAGTAAAAAAAAAATGTAATTGGCAAAATAGAATTCACCTAAATGAAAATATTTTACCAGTGGAGTTTTTCAAATCAAATTATGTAAAATTACTTTGTAGGATTGCTTTGTTTTGGTTAATTTTTTACTAATTATTCATGCATGGGCAGCATTTTGTACAATATGTATTTTGGTTTTGGAAAACAAAATTAATGTAATGCAAGTTCAATATTTACAAATACTTTAAATCCCTTTTATGTGGTGAAACCATGACCTTATTATTCATTGTGTAATTCCTTAAATAATGAAATATATAAATGAATAAACTCAACCAAAACTGGTAAACTTTTGTCATAACCACTAGATTTGAACAGGCTTTGAAAGACATTCAGCTGAACTGAAACATTAAATAGTTGTGTAACTGAGAACAATATTATGACGCCACTAAATCACTGCTTGAAGGAGATGGATTATACAGTCAAGTTGTGATTAAACAGCTGACCACAACTCTTTTTTTTTTCAATTAATGGGGGTTTAGAAATCTACATCCCTAAATAAGGCATGGATACAAAGAAGGAATGGGTCAGTGTCCCCGGTATCTCAGGATCAAGAGAGTAAGAAGAATACTACACATTTTTAAAATACTGTGACAACTCTTTGCAACCGCAATCTCGCTTGTCAACACTAATGCCTGAAGGGAAACTTAAAACACTGGAAACAAACCCAATATCTGAACAAATTGCACAATTTTATTTCATATTTTTCATATATTTGGGGACTTCAATTGAGATTTTGTGGACAGGAAACTGCCAAGTTTTGGTTTCACTTCGAGTCAGTGGTCTACTCAATTGGGGTGTACTAAAACACATCTTTTTCAGAATCCCGAACTCAAATGGCTTTGCATTGGCGGCCTCCTAATCTATATATATATATATATATTTTTTAATACCAACCCATCCCTAGCACAAATAAGTTAATAGCAGTAATGCTGCGTAAGGTTGCTATTAACTATTTCACATTTTGTACAATATATTTTTCTCCAAGCTTGTATACAAACCTTAACTTCTTCTTCTAATTCTGAGATCCTTCTTTCTAAAGCTCGTTTTTCCTGTAGTTAGCAAAACAGAAAATCATTTAAATCTAAATATATTAGCAAACTAAGTGAGAGATGGAAAATAATTATATAAATGTAGAAAGTTTACTTTATAAAAGTAAAATAGCATCAGAGATGCCCATACCCCACAGCCTGGGGAAATTGTTTTCAAAAACCATGAGATATAGAAGTAGTGAAACAGTTCAAAGATCAGGATATTTTCAGAGCAGTGTCAGTTATATAAAGCTCCAAATAATGTGTAAGTAGATAAAAAAAGAGGCCAAGGCCTGCTGCCAGTAACTGCAGCAATTATGTGGCCACCCAGTTGATATCAAATTAAAGTAATATCAAACTTAATTCAAAGTAATCTCTGCTGACACGGATGCATATGACAATGATGCATAATCATGGCTTTATGGGAGATACACTTAAACTGGAACATTGCTTGCAGCAAAAAAGTTCCCAAAAAAGTGTTTTGCAATTTTTGCAAAAAATTTGAAATTTAAAATAGCCGTCATTTTTGGCAAAAATTTTGTGAAACAAGACCACTGCCGCGGTATGTATCTCCCGCCGAGTACCGCAGGGGAAGAAATACTACATTGAAATTTTTCCCCTTTGCATAGGACACTGTTGTACCATCCTGCAGGTCGAAAATTCGCTTGAAATCGCTCTATCTGTTACGCTTTTCGAGATATTGACACTTTTCCATTTTCAGCAAAAATCCAAGATGGCCGCCGAAAGTTGCGAAAATTGAAATTTTCCCCCTTTGCACAGGACACTCTTGTACCACCCTGCAGGTCAAAAATTTGCTCGAAATCACTCTATCTCTTACGGTTTTCGAGATATTGACACTTTTCTATTTTCCGCAAAAATCCAAAATGGCCGCCAAAAGTGGTGAAAATCGATATTTTTCCCCTTTGCACAGGACACTCTTGTGCTACCCTTCTGGTCAAAAATTCGCTTGAAATCGCTCTATCTCTTACGGTTTTAGAGATATTCACACTTTTCCATTTTCCCGCAAAAATCCAAGATGGCTGCCAAAAGTGGTGAAAATTGAAATTTTACCCCTTTGCACAGGACATTCTTGTACTACCTTGCAGGTCAAAAATTCGCTCGAAATCGCTCTATCTCTTATGGTTTTCGAGATATTCACACTTTTTCATTTTTTTTCCGCTAAAATCCAAGATGGCCGCCAAAAGTGGCGAAAATTGAAATCTTTCCCCTTTGCATAGGACACTTTTGTACTACCCTGAAGGTCTAAATGCAATAGTTTTCAAGTTACAAGTGATTTCACTCATGATGGAAGTTAGTGAAAAATCCAAAAGTAGCTATTACTCACTTATCTATTGAGATAGACACACAAGTTACTCACCATGTTGTTGCTGTGGGAAAAAGTAGGTGAATAACATATTTTAACAAAATGCTCTAAATACAATACTTTTCAAGTTATAATCGATTTAGTGCATGATTTCATTAATTTTAATGCATTAAAAATTATTTTAATAATTCATAAAAAAACTTTAGCATGTGAAATATCTCCAA
This sequence comes from Sabellastarte sp. h YS-2021, assembly GCA_964017235.1. Classification (NCBI taxonomy): domain Eukaryota; kingdom Metazoa; phylum Annelida; class Polychaeta; order Sabellida; family Sabellidae; genus Sabellastarte; species Sabellastarte sp. h YS-2021. The sequence goes on from OZ024927.1 coordinate 68,400,372, forward strand.
AATGTAGGTGAATGAGTTATTTGAGAAATACTGGCTATCTGCAATACTTTTAGTGATAATAGGCAATTACTCATTTTGAGTAGGTGAGTAATTAGATATGGATCTGAAAATTCACTAATTGAAAGTTCTCCCAAAATATAGGTGAAGTGAGTTATTTGAAAAATACTGGCTATCTGCAATACTTTTAGAGATAATTCGCATTTACTCATTTTGAGTAGGTGAGTAATTACCTACAGGTTTGGAACTTCACCATGTGAAAGCTCTTCCAAAAGTAGATGAATGAGTTATTTGATAAAAATTGGGTACACACAATACTTTTAGAGATAATTAGCATTTACTCATTTTGAGTAGGTGAGTAATTACCTACGGGTCTGAAACTTCACCATGTGAAAGCTCTTTCAAAAGTAGATGAATGAGTTATTTGAGAAAAATTGGCTATCTCCTATACTTTTAGAGATAATTCGCATTTACTCATTTTGAGTAGGTGAGAAATTAGCTATGGGTCTGAAACTTCACCATGTGAAAGCTCTTCCAAAAGTAGATGAATGAGTTATTTGAGAAAAATTGGCTATCTGCAATACTTTTAGAGATAATTTGCATTTACTCATTTTGAGTAGGTGAGTAATTAGCTACGGGCGTGAAACTTCACCAAGTGAAAGCTCTCCCAAAAGTAGATGAATGACTTATTTGAAAAAAATTGGGTATCTGCAATTCTTTTAGAGATAATTCGCATTTACTCATTTTCAGTAGGTGAGTAATTACCTACGGGTCTGAAACTTCACCAAGTGAAAGCTCTTCCAAAAGTAGATGAATGAGTTATTTGAGAAAAATTGGCTATCTGCAATACCTTTAGAGATAATTCGCATTTACTCATTTTGAGTAGGCGAGTAATTAGCTATGGGTCTGAAACTTCACCATGTGAAAGCTCTTCCAAAAGTAGATGAATGAGTTATTTGAGAAAAATTGGCTATCTGCAATACCTTTAGAGATAATTCGCATTTACTCATTTTGAGTAGGTGAGTAATTAGCTATGGGTCTGAAACTTCACCATGTGAAAGCTCTTCCAAAAGTAGATGAATGAGTTATTTGAGAAAAATTGGCTATCTGCAATACTTTTAGAGAGAATTCGCATTTACTCATTTTGAGTAGGCGAGTAATTAGCTATGGGTCTGAAACTTCACCATGTGAAAGCTCTTCCAAAAGTAACTGAATGAGTTATTTGAGAAAAATTGGCTATCTGCAATACTTTTAGAGATAATTAGCATTTACTCATTTTGAGTAGGTGAGTAATTAGCTACGGGTCTGAAACTTCACCATGTGAAAGCTCTCCCAAAAGTAGATGAATGAGTTATTTGAGAAAAATTGGCTATCTGCAATACTTTTAGAGAGAATTCGCATTTACTCATTTTGAGTAGGTGAGTAATTAGCTATGGGTCTGAAACTTCACCATGTGAAAGCTCTTCCAAAAGTAGATGAATGAGTTATTTGAGAAAAATTGGCTATCTGCAATACTTTTAGAGATAATTAGCATTTACTCATTTTGAGTAGGTGAGTAATTAGCTACGGGTCTGAAACTTCACCAAGTGAAAACTCTCCCAAAAGTAGGTGAATGAGTTATTTGAGAAAAATTGGCTATCTGCAATACTCTTACAGATAATTCGCAGTTACTCATTTTGAGTAGGTGAGTTATTACCTATGGGTCTGAAACTTTGCCATGTGAAAGCTCTTCCAAAAGTAGATGAATGAGTTATTTGAGAAAAATTGGCTATCTGCAATACTTTTAGAGAGAATTCGCATTTACTCATTTTGAGTAGGCGAGTAAGTAGCTACGGGTCTGAAACTTCACAATGTGAAAGCTCTTCCAAAAGTAGATGAACGAGTTATTTGAGAAAAATTGGCTATCCGCAATACTTTTAGAGATAATTAGTATTTACTCATTTTGAGCGGGTGAGAAATTAGCTACAGGTCTGAAACTTCACCAAGTGAAAGCTCTCCCAAAAGTAGATGAATGAGTTATTTGAGAAAAATTGGCTATCTCCTATACTTTTAGAGATAATTCGCATTTACTCATTTTGAGTAGGTGAGAAATTAGCTATGGGTCTGAAACTTCACCATGTGAAAGCTCTTCCAAAAGTAGATGAATGAGTTATTTGAGAAAAAATGGCTATCTGCAATACTTTTAGAGATAATTTGCATTTACTCATTTTGAGTAGGTGAGTAAGTAGCTACGGGCGTGAAACTTCACCAAGTGAAAGCTCTCCCAAAAGTAGATGAATGACTTATTTGAGAAAAATTGGGTATCTGCAATTCTTTTAGAGATAATTCGCATTTACTCATTTTGAGTAGGCGAGTAATTAGCTATGGGTCTGAAACTTCACCATCTGAAAGCTCCTCCAAAAGTAGATGAATGAGTTATTTGAGAAAAATTGGCTATCTGCAATACTTTTAGAGATAATTAGCATTTACTCATTTTGAGTAGGTGAGTAATTAGCTACGGGTCTGAAACTTCACCAAGTGAAAGCTCTCCCAAAAGTAGATGAATGAGTTATTTGAGAAAAATTGGCTATCTGCAATACTTTTAGAGAGAATTCGCATTTACTCATTTTGAGTAGGTGAGTAATTAGCTATGGGTCTGAAACTTCACCATGTGAAAGCTCTTCCAAAAGTAGATGAATGAGTTATTTGAGAAAAATTGGCTATCTGCAATACTTTTAGAGATAATTAGCATTTACTCATTTTGAGTAGGTGAGTAATTAGCTACGGGTCTGAAACTTCACCAAGTGAAAACTCTCCCAAAAGTAGGTGAATGAGTTATTTGAGAAAAATTGGCTATCTGCAATACTCTTACAGATAATTCGCAGTTACTCATTTTGAGTAGGTGAGTTATTACCTATGGGTCTGAAACTTTGCCATGTGAAAGCTCTTCCAAAAGTAGATGAATGAGTTATTTGAGAAAAATTGGCTATCTGCAATACTTTTAGAGAGAATTCGCATTTACTCATTTTGAGTAGGTGAGTAATTAGCTACGGGCGTGAAACTTCACCAAGTGAAAGCTCTCCCAAAAGTAGATGAATGACTTATTTGAGAAAAATTGGGTATCTGCAATTCTTTTAGAGATAATTCGCATTTACTCATTTTCAGTAGGTGAGTAATTACCTACGGGTCTGAAACTTCACCAAGTGAAAGCTCTCCCAAAAGTAGATGAATGAGTTATTTGAGAAAAATTGGGTATCTGCAATACTTTTAGAGAGAATTCGCATTTACTCATTTTGAGTAGGTGAGTAATTAGCTATGGGTCTGAAACTTCACCAAGTGAAAGCTCTTCCAAAAGTAGATGAATGAGTTATTTGAGAAAAATTGGCTATCTGCAATACCTTTAGAGATAATTCGCATTTACTCATTTTGAGTAGGCGAGTAATTAGCTATGGGTCTGAAACTTCACCATGCGAAAGCTCTTCCAAAAGTAGATGAATGAGTTATTTGAGAAAAATTGGCTATCTGCAATACTTTTAGAGAGAATTCGCATTTACTCATTTTGAGTAGGCGAGTAATTAGCTATGGGTCTGAAACTTCACCATGTGAAAGCTCTTCCAAAAGTAACTGAATGAGTTATTTGAGAAAAATTGGCTATCTGCAATACTTTTAGAGAGAATTCGCATTTACTCATTTTGAGTAGGTGAGTAATTAGCTATGGGTCTGAAACTTCACCATGTGAAAGCTCTTCCAAAAGTAGATGAATGAGTTATTTGAGAAAAATTGGCTATCTGCAATACTTTTAGAGAGAATTCGCATTTACTCATTTTGAGTAGGCGAGTAAGTAGCTACGGGTCTGAAACTTCACAATGTGAAAGCTCTTCCAAAAGTAGATGAACGAGTTATTTGAGAAAAATTAGCTATCCGCAATACTTTTAGAGATAATTAGTATTTACTCAATTTGAGCGGGTGAGAAATTAGCTACAGGTCTGAAACTTCACCAAGTGAAAGCTCTCCCAAAAGTAGATGAATGAGTTATTTGAGAAAAATTGGCTATCTCCTATACTTTTAGAGATAATTCGCATTTACTCATTTTGAGTAGGTGAGAAATTAGCTATGGGTCTGAAACTTCACCATGTGAAAGCTCTTCCAAAAGTAGATGAATGAGTTATTTGAGAAAAAATGGCTATCTGCAATACTTTTAGAGATAATTTGCATTTACTCATTTTGAGTAGGTGAGTAATTAGCTACGGGCATGAAACTTCACCAAGTGAAAGCTCTCCCAAAAGTAGATGAATGACTTATTTGAGAAAAATTGGGTATCTGCAATTCTTTTAGAGATAATTCGCATTTACTCATTTTGAGTAGGCGAGTAATTAGCTATGGATCTGAAACTTCACCATGTGAAAGCTCTTCCAAAAGTAGATGAATGAGTTATTTGAGAAAAATTGGCTATCTGCAATACTTTTAGAGATATTTAGCATTTACTCATTTTGAGTAGGTGAGTAATTAGCTATGGGTCTGAAACTTCACCATGTGAAAGCTCTTCCAAAAGTAGGTGAATGAGTTATTTGAGAAAAATTGGCTATCTGCAATACTTTTAGAGAGAATTCGCATTTACTCATTTTGAGTAGGCGAGTAATTAGCTATGGGTCTGAAACTTCACCATGTGAAAGCTCTTCCAAAAGTAACTGAATGAGTTATTTGAGAAAAATTGGCTATCTGCAATACTTTTAGAGATAATTAGCATTTACTCATTTTGAGTAGGTGAGTAATTAGCTACGGGTCTGAAACTTCACCAAGTGAAAGCTCTCCCAAAAGTAGATGAATGAGTTATTTGAGAAAAATTGGCTATCTGCAATACTTTTAGAGAGAATTCGCATTTACTCATTTTGAGTAGGTGAGTAATTAGCTATGGGTCTGAAACTTCACCATGTGAAAGCTCTTCCAAAAGTAGATGAATGAGTTATTTGAGAAAAATTGGCTATCTGCAATACTTTTAGAGATAATTAGCATTTACTCATTTTGAGTAGGTGAGTAATTAGCTACGGGTCTGAAACTTCACCAAGTGAAAGCTCTCCCAAAAGTAGATGAATGAGTTATTTGAGAAAAATTGGCTATCTGCAATACTTTTAGAGAGAATTCGCATTTACTCATTTTGAGTAGGTGAGTAATTAGCTATGGGTCTGAAACTTCACCATGTGAAAGCTCTCCCAAAAGTAGATGAATGACTTATTTGAGAAAAATTGGGTATCTGCAATTCTTTTAGAGATAATTCGCATTTACTCATTTTGAGTAGGTGAGTAATTAGCTATGGGTCTGAAACTTCACCATCTGAAAGCTCTTCCAAAAGTAGATGAATGAGTTATTTGAGAAAAATTGGCTATCTGCAATACTTTTAGAGATATTTAGCATTTACTCATTTTGAGTAGGTGAGTAATTAGCTATGGGTCTGAAACTTCACCATGTGAAAGCTCTTCCAAAAGTAGATGAATGAGTTATTTGAGAAAAATTGGCTATCTGCAATACTTTTAGAGAGAATTCGCATTTACTCATTTTGAGTAGGCGAGTAATTAGCTATGGGTCTGAAACTTCACCATGTGAAAGCTCTTCCAAAAGTAACTGAATGAGTTATTTGAGAAAAATTGGCTATCTGCAATACTTTTAGAGATAATTAGCATTTACTCATTTTGAGTAGGTGAGTAATTAGCTACGGGTCTGAAACTTCACCAAGTGAAAGCTCTCCCAAAAGTAGATGAATGAGTTATTTGAGAAAAATTGGCTATCTGCAATACTTTTAGAGAGAATTCGCATTTACTCATTTTGAGTAGGTGAGTAATTAGCTATGGGTCTGAAACTTCACCATGTGAAAGCTCTTCCAAAAGTAGATGAATGAGTTATTTGAGAAAAATTGGCTATCTGCAATACTTTTAGAGATAATTAGCATTTACTCATTTTGAGTAGGTGAGTAATTAGCTACGGGTCTGAAACTTCACCAAGTGAAAACTCTCCCAAAAGTAGGTGAATGAGTTATTTGAGAAAAATTGGCTATCTGCAATACTCTTACAGATAATTCGCAGTTACTCATTTTGAGTAGGTGAGTTATTACCTATGGGTCTGAAACTTTGCCATGTGAAAGCTCTTCCAAAAGTAGATGAATGAGTTATTTGAGAAAAATTGGCTATCTGCAATACTTTTAGAGAGAATTCGCATTTACTCATTTTGAGTAGGTGAGTAATTAGCTACGGGCGTGAAACTTCACCAAGTGAAAGCTCTCCCAAAAGTAGATGAATGACTTATTTGAGAAAAATTGGGTATCTGCAATTCTTTTAGAGATAATTCGCATTTACTCATTTTCAGTAGGTGAGTAATTACCTACGGGTCTGAAACTTCACCAAGTGAAAGCTCTCCCAAAAGTAGATGAATGAGTTATTTGAGAAAAATTGGGTATCTGCAATACTTTTAGAGAGAATTCGCATTTACTCATTTTGAGTAGGTGAGTAATTAGCTATGGGTCTGAAACTTCACCAAGTGAAAGCTCTTCCAAAAGTAGATGAATGAGTTATTTGAGAAAAATTGGCTATCTGCAATACCTTTAGAGATAATTCGCATTTACTCATTTTGAGTAGGCGAGTAATTAGCTATGGGTCTGAAACTTCACCAGGCGAAAGCTCTTCCAAAAGTAGATGAATGAGTTATTTGAGAAAAATTGGCTATCTGCAATACTTTTAGAGATATTTAGCATTTACTCATTTTGAGTAGGTGAGTAATTAGCTATGGGTCTGAAACTTCACCATGTGAAAGCTCTTCCAAAAGTAGATGAATGAGTTATTTGAGAAAAATTGGCTATCTGCAATACTTTTAGAGAGAATTCGCATTTACTCATTTTGAGTAGGCGAGTAATTAGCTATGGGTCTGAAACTTCACCATGTGAAAGCTCTTCCAAAAGTAACTGAATGAGTTATTTGAGAAAAATTGGCTATCTGCAATACTTTTAGAGAGAATTCGCATTTACTCATTTTGAGTAGGTGAGTAATTAGCTATGGGTCTGAAACTTCACCATGTGAAAGCTCTTCCAAAAGTAGATGAATGAGTTATTTGAGAAAAATTGGCTATCTGCAATACTTTTAGAGATAATTAGCATTTACTCATTTTGAGTAGGTGAGTAATTAGCTACGGGTCTGAAACTTCACCAAGTGAAAACTCTCCCAAAAGTAGGTGAATGAGTTATTTGAGAAAAATTGGCTATCTGCAATACTCTTACAGATAATTCGCAGTTACTCATTTTGAGTAGGTGAGTTATTACCTATGGGTCTGAAACTTTGCCATGTGAAAGCTCTTCCAAAAGTAGATGAATGAGTTATTTGAGAAAAATTGGCTATCTGCAATACTTTTAGAGAGAATTCGCATTTACTCATTTTGAGTAGGCGAGTAAGTAGCTACGGGTCTGAAACTTCACAATGTGAAAGCTCTTCCAAAAGTAGATGAACGAGTTATTTGAGAAAAATTGGCTATCCGCAATACTTTTAGAGATAATTAGTATTTACTCATTTTGAGCGGGTGAGAAATTAGCTACAGGTCTGAAACTTCACCAAGTGAAAGCTCTCCCAAAAGCAGATGAATGAGTTATTTGAGAAAAATTGGCTATCTCCTATACTTTTAGAGATAATTCGCATTTACTCATTTTGAGTAGGTGAGAAATTAGCTATGGGTCTGAAACTTCACCATGTGAAAGCTCTTCCAAAAGTAGATGAATGAGTTATTTGAGAAAAAATGGCTATCTGCAATACTTTTAGAGATAATTTGCATTTACTCATTTTGAGTAGGTGAGTAATTAGCTACGGGCATGAAACTTCACCAAGTGAAAGCTCTCCCAAAAGTAGATGAATGACTTATTTGAGAAAAATTGGGTATCTGCAATTCTTTTAGAGATAATTCGCATTTACTCATTTTGAGTAGGCGAGTAATTAGCTATGGATCTGAAACTTCACCATGTGAAAGCTCTTCCAAAAGTAGATGAATGAGTTATTTGAGAAAAATTGGCTATCTGCAATACTTTTAGAGATATTTAGCATTTACTCATTTTGAGTAGGTGAGTAATTAGCTATGGGTCTGAAACTTCACCATGTGAAAGCTCTTCCAAAAGTAGGTGAATGAGTTATTTGAGAAAAATTGGCTATCTGCAATACTTTTAGAGAGAATTCGCATTTACTCATTTTGAGTAGGCGAGTAATTAGCTATGGGTCTGAAACTTCACCATGTGAAAGCTCTTCCAAAAGTAACTGAATGAGTTATTTGAGAATAATTGGCTATCTGCAATACTTTTAGAGATAATTAGCATTTACTCATTTTGAGTAGGTGAGTAATTAGCTACGGGTCTGAAACTTCACCAAGTGAAAGCTCTCCCAAAAGTAGATGAATGAGTTATTTGAGAAAAATTGGCTATCTGCAATACTTTTAGAGAGAATTCGCATTTACTCATTTTGAGTAGGTGAGTAATTAGCTATGGGTCTGAAACTTCACCATGTGAAAGCTCTTCCAAAAGTAGATGAATCAGTTATTTGAGAAAAATTGGCTATCTGCAATACTTTTAGAGATAATTAGCATTTACTCATTTTGAGTAGGTGAGTAATTAGTTACAGCTCTGAAACTTCAAGTGAAAACTCTCCCAAAAGTAGATGAATGAGTTATTTGAGAAAAATTGGCTATCTGCAATACTCTTACAGATAATTCGCAGTTACTCATTTTGAGTAGGTGAGTTATTACCTATGGGTCTGAAACTTTGCCATGTGAAAGCTCTTCCAAAAGTAGATGAATGAGTTATTTGAGAAAAATTGGCTATCTGCAATACTTTTAGAGAGAATTCGCATTTACTCATTTTGAGTAGGTGAGTAAGTAGCTACGGGTCTGAAACTTCACAATGTGAAAGCTCTTCCAAAAGTAGATGAATGAGTTATTTGAGAAAAATTGGCTATCCGCAATACTTTTAGAGATAATTAGTATTTACTCATTTTGAGCGGGTGAGAAATTAGCTACAGGTCTGAAACTTCACCAAGTGAAAGCTCTCCCAAAAGTAGATGAATGAGTTATTTGAGAAAAATTGGCTATCTCCTATACTTTTAGAGATAATTCGCATTTACTCATTTTGAGTAGGTGAGAAATTAGCTATGGGTCTGAAACTTCACCATGTGAAAGCTCTTCCAAAAGTAGATGAATGAGTTATTTGAGAAAAATTGGCTATCTGCAATACTTTTAGAGATAATTTGCATTTACTCATTTTGAGTAGGTGAGTAATTAGCTACGGGCGTGAAACTTCAAGTGAAAGCTCTCCCAAAAGTAGATGAATGACTTATTTGAGAAAAATTGGGTATCTGCAATTCTTTTAGAGATAATTCGCATTTACTCATTTTGAGTAGGCGAGTAATTACCTACGGGTCTGAAACTTCACCAAGTGAAAGCTCTCCCAAAAGTAGATGAATGAGTTATTTGAGAAAAATTGGCTATCTGCAATACTTTTAGAGATAATTCGCATTTACTCATTTTGAGTAGGTGAGTAATTAGCTACGGGTCTGAAACTTCACCAAGTGAAAGCTCTCCCAAAAGTAGGTGAATGAGTTATTTGAGAAAAATTGGCTATCTGCAATACTTTTAGAGAGCATTCGCATTTACTCATTTTGAGTAGGTGAGTAATTAGCTATGGGTCTGAAACTTCACCAAGTGAAAGCTCTTCCAAAAGTAGATGAATGAGTTATTTGAGAAAAATTGGCTATCTACAATACCTTTAGAGATAATTCGCATTTACTCATTTTGAGTAGGCGAGTAATTAGCTATGGGTCTGAAACTTCACCATGTGAAAGCTCTTCCAAAAGTAACTGAATGAGTTATTTGAGAAAAATTGGCTATCTGCAATACTTTTAGAGATATTTAGCATTTACTCATTTTGAGTAGGTGAGTAATTAGCTATGGGTCTGAAACTTCACCATGTGAAAGCTCTTCCAAAAGTAGATGAATGAGTTATTTGAGAAAAATTGGCTATCTGCAATACTTTTAGAGATAATTAGCATTTACTCATTTTGAGTAGGTGAGTAATTAGCTACAGGTCTGAAACTTCACCGAGTGAAAGCTCTCCCAAAAGTAGGTGAATGAGTTATTTGAGAAAAATTGGCTATCTGCAATACTTTTAGAGAGAATTCGCATTTACTCATTTTGAGTAGGTGAGTAATTAGCTATGGGTCTGAAACTTCACCATGTGAAAGCTCTTCCAAAAGTAAATGAATGAGTTATTTGAGAAAAATTGGCTATCTGCAATACTTTTCGAGATATTTAGCATTTACTCATTTTGAGTAGGTGAGAAATTAGCTATGGGTCTGAAACTTCACCAAGTGAAAGCTCTCGCAAAAGTAGGTGAATGAGTTATTTGAGAAAAATTGGCTATCTTCTATACTTTTAGAGATAATTCGCATTTACTCATTTTGAGTAGGTGAGAAATTAGCTAGGGGTCTGAAACCTCACTAAGTGAAAGCTCTTCCAAAAGTATATGAATGAGTTATTTGAGAAAAATTGGCTATCTGCAATACTTTTAGACATAATTAGCATTTACTCATTTTGAGTAGGTGAGTAACTAGCTACGCGTCTGAAACTTAACCAAGTGAAAGCTCTCCCAAAAGTAGGTGAATGAGTTATTTGAGAAAAATTGGCTACCTGCAATACTTTTAGAGATAATTCGCATTTACTCATTTTGAGGAGGTGAGTAAGTAGGCCAAAGTTCACCAAACCATTTTCCCCTTAGCATAGGATACTCTAGTACTACCCTGTGGTTCAAAAATTTGCTCGAAATTTCTCTATCTCTTACAGTTTGAGAGATATTTCTGATTTTTCACATTTTCACTAAAAGTAGCAATAAAGTAGCCATTACTCACTTGTACATTGAGCAACAGTTGTGAAACTTAAATATGTTACAGTTCACAAAAAAGTACATGAACAACATATTTGAGAGAAATTGTGTAGCTGCAATACTTTTGAAGATATAAGCCATTTACTCATTATGGTTATCATTAAAAATTGAAAAAGTAGCTATTACTCACTTAGCTATGGAGATACACTTCCAAATTACTGACCATGTTGTAGCTGTGGAGAAAGTAGCTGAACATAATATTGGAACAAAATTGTGCAGCTGCAATACTTTTGAAGATATAAGCCATTTACTTATTGACAGTTAAAAGTCATATAATTATATTAGGTAAAAGCGCTATTACTCACTCAAAAGTAGGCCAAAGTTCACCAAACCTTTCCCCCCTTAGCAATAGGATACTCTAGTACTACCCTGTGGGTCAAAAATTTGCTCGAAATTGCTCTATATCTTACGGTTTGAGAGATATTTCTGATTTTTCACATTTTCACTAAAAGTAGCAATAAAGTAGCCATTACTCACTTGTACATTGAGCAACAGTTGTGAAACTTAAATATGTTACAGTTCACAAAAAAGTACATGAACAACATATTTGAGAGAAATTGTGTAGCTGCAATACTTTTGAAGATATAAGGCATTTACTCATGGTTATCATTAAAAATTGAAAAAGTAGGTATTACTCACTTAGCTATGGAGATACACTTCCAAATTACTGACCATGTTGTAGCTGTGGAGAAAGTAGCTGAACAACATATTGGAACAAAATTGTGTAGCTGCAATACTTTTGAAGATATAAGCCATTTACTCATTATGGTTATCATTAAAAATTGAAAAAGTAGCTATTACTCACTTAGCTATGGAGATACACTTCCAAATTACTGACCATGTTGTAGCTGTGGAGAAAGTAGCTGAACATCATATTGGAACAAAATTGTGTAGGTGCAATACTTTTGAAGATATAAGCCATTTACTCATTGACAGTTATAAGTCATATAATTATATTAGGTAAAAGCGCTATTACTCACTTAAAAGTAGGCCAAAGTTCACCAAACTTTTTCCCCCTTAGCAATAGGATACTCTAGTACTACCCTGTGGGTCAAAAATTTGCTCGAAATTGCTCTATATCTTACAGTTTGAGAGATATTTCTGATTTTTCACATTTTCACTAAAAGTAGCAATAAAGTAGCCATTACTCACTTGTACATTGAGCAACAGTTGTGAAACTTAAATATGTTACAGTTCACAAAAAAGTACATGAACAACATATTTGAGAGAAATTGTGTAGCTGCAATACTTTTGAAGATATAAGCAATTTACTCATTATGGTTATCATTAAAAATTGAAAAAGTAGCTATTACTCACTTAGCTATAGAGATACACTTCCAAACCACTGGCCATGTTGTAGCAGTGGAGAAAGTAGCTGAACAACATATTGGAACAAAATTGTGTAGCTGCAATACTTTTGAAGATATAAGCCATTTACTCATTATGGTTATCATTAAAAACTGAAAAAGTAGCTATTACTCACTTAGCTACGGAGATACACTTCCAAACTACTGACCATGTTGTAGCAGAGGAGAAAGTAGCCGAACAACATATTGGAACAAAATTGTGTAGGTGCAATACTTTTGAAGATATAAGCCATTTACTCATTATGGTTATCATTAAAAATTGAAAAAGTAGCTATTACTCATTTAGCTATGGAGATACACTTGCAAACTACTGACCATGTTGTAGCTGTGGAGAAAGTAGCTGAACAACATATTGGAACAAAATTGTGTAGCTGCAATACTTATGAAGATATAAGCCATTTACTCATTATGGTTATCATTAAAAATTGACAAAGTAGCTATTACTCACTTAGCTATGGAGATACACTTCCAAACTACTGACCATGTTGTAGCTGTGGAGAAAGTAGCTGAACAACATATTAGAACAAAATACTGTAAATGCAATAGTTTCAGAGTTATAAGCCATATAATTATATTAGCTAAAATAGCTATTACTCACTCAAAAGTAGGCCAAAGTTCACCAAACCCCAAAAATATTGAAGAGCAAAAAAATTCATTAGGACTTGTGATTTACCAAAAATGTGTAACTGTAGTAGTTTCAGAGAAAACTGCGTGACACACGCACGCACGCACCCACGCACCCACGTACACACGCACATGGTGCAAATTATAATCTCCCTCCGGCGAGCCGGGCGGGAGATAAAAATAGGTTGACTACTCTAAAAAGATATCCTCTAAATTTGAAAAATGCTTATGGCCGCCATTTTTGACGAGACAAAACTTTTGAAAATTGGGTTAACTACTCTGCAGAGATACCCTATGGCTCAAAATTTTCGTTGAAATCGCTCTATCTCGCACGGTTTTAGAGATACAAGCATTTTTGTGTTTTGCAATTTTTGCAAAAAATTCGAAAATTCAAAATGGCCGCCATTTTTGGTGAGACAAACTTTTTTGAAAATTGGGTTTACTACTCTGTAGAGATACCCTGTGGATTAAAGATTTCGTTGAAATCGCTCTATCTCAAGCAGTTTTAGAGATACAAGCATTTTTGTGTTTTGCAATATTTGCGAAAAATTCAAAATGGCCGCCATTTTTGGCGAGACAAAAACTTTTCGAAAACTGGGTTCACTACTCTGCAGAGATACCCTGTGGGTCAAAAATTTTGTCAAAATCACTCTATCTTGCACAATCAGTTAAAAATGACTAAGAGAAAAAAATGTAAAGATAAAGTATTAAAACAAGACAAGTCAATAGCAAGATGACAGCATTAATCAGTAAACCAAGAATTACAAAGCTGTAGAATTTATTAACTGCAGAATAGCTGTCAATGGAAATAGCATAATTATGTAAAAGTGCATATAATAATAAGTTGCAGCAATCCATATATCTTTGCTAAAAGAGAAACATGTCTCAAATATGCCAACTGAACACACTTTGGCAGAGCCAAAGCAAAAGGTCACACCATGATGCACCCTACACTCTCTAACCAATGTCCCTGCAAAGTGTTAAATTTCTACACCTTACGGAATCCAAGAAATAGGCCAGACAAGATTTTAAAACGCAAGGTCACTATGACAAGGTCAAAAGTTAAATCAAGATCACACCATGATGTTATATTCCTACAACCCCTCAGCAATGTCCCTACTAACTATGAATTTCCTACACTTTACAGTTTCAGAGATATTGCCCGGACAAAATTAGCAAGATGCCCGGGTCAATTTAGCAAGATCAAAGGTCAAAGCAAGGTCACATCATTACGTTGCACACCTACACCTTCCAACTAATGTCCCTACCAAGTATCAACTTCCTAAACCTTACGGTTACCGAGATATAGCCCAGACAAGACACAGGTCAACTTACTACAACAAGGACAAAGGTCAAATCAAGGTCACACCATGAAGTTGCACACCTATAACTCCCAACCAATGTTTTTACAAAGTAACAACTTCCTACACCTTACAGTTTCTGAGATATAGCCTGGATAAGATTTTATTGGTCAAGGTCACTACGGCAAGGTCAAATCAAGATTACACCACAACGTTGCACAGCTACATCACCTATCCAATGTCCCTACCAAGTAACAACTTCCTACACCTTACAGTTTCTGAGGTACAACCCTGATAAACTTTATCCCACTGCCCACCTGCCCGCCCATCCAGACACCATGGGTGAAAACAATACTGACAGCCCTTAAGGGCTGTGGGGTAAAAAGCACTGAAATATTAGGTAAAATAGTTTATGAAACATAAGAGTGCAACTAAAGTTTATTTATGTTATTTTACTAAAAAGATTATCAGGATTTTAGAATCAATTTGTGCATATTTTATGTCATTGCTTAAATCTCAGACTCTCTCCAGTTACATGTGACAAGAAAAGACAAAATCTGTGATTAGATAAAAAAATTACAGTGCTTTTGGATACAGTAGAATCTTGATAAAGAATAAAAATATAGGACAAAATGAAATTCAATAATTTATCACAAATCTTTACAGACATCTAAACTAGTATCCAAGGGTTTGACGTGATAGACTGAATGATTAATTTGGGTTTCACATCACTTTTAACACATCATGTAAGTAATATTTGGATGAGTTGTTGAGGGAGTGAAGGAGAGTAGTGTATACTAGTTGGTCCAGATTTTGCAAATCAATGGCTACTAGCACATAACTAACAATTTTCTCACTTTAGGTTGTGCCAGGACTCGATTCCAAGACCAAAGAGGTAAGAGGCAAGCATGTTACCCACACTAAACCACTATGTTCCTGGCTTTGAAAAAAAAACCATAACAACGACAAAATGTATTTTGCATGCTTGTCTCTGATCTGACGATAACTTAGTCATGAACCATTTTTTCAAATTTGAGACTATCTTTGCAAGACATTTCTAAAGTCAATTAAATTCAGTTCTTCCCCCAATAAAGTCAAAATGTGAGATATTTACCCAACTTTATAGGTTTTTTAAAGTTTTGCTGAAATATTAGCCAATGTAAAAAAGCCTAAAAGATTGACGTTTCAATAACCGGCTCTGATATATTCTTTGTGGTTACTGATATTTTGACACCTATGACATGAAAGCCAAATGCCAGCCAACATTTCACATTACCGACAGGTTTTCAAGAGTATTTTTGAAAATATAAAGATTAAGGCTTGGGTTTTATATCCTGTTCCCACTATGCTTTGATGATATATTCTCCATATTTCTGCATTCAGTTTTCTCAAGACATATCAAAGATGAAAACTATTTGTCAGTGACCATGCCCGTCTTTATCATTTCACATTCACTGGTTGCCAAATTTGGGATATAATGTGAATATATTACCCAGGGCATTAATTAGTTTCCCTGTTGATAATTGCCTTATGATTACCCATACTTTTGTAGAAGTTCTAGATCTACAATGGAAAAGAGAGAAAACACGAAACACTGACAGCACAGGTTAGTAAAATTACCCTTGACTCGTTGGTTTTTGACTCTGTTTTAACTTTGCTTCTTTCTAAGTCCACCCGTGTTTCTGTGAGGTCTTGTTTTAATCTATCTACATCTTTTCTTAATCTTTCATTTTCTGATTTTTCTTGTTCATACAACTAAAACATAAAAACAGAAGCAAAGAAGTGAAAGACAAGAAAGTATATTTTTTAAAAACTTCCTGTTAACAAGTGGCAGTATTTGGGAACATTTAAAATTTGGAACACTTTGCTGTTTCCACTTCTGGATAAACAGATTTTTATCAACATTTGGAACTATTTTTAAAAATATTTTGCTCACTCATTTGTACTGAGTAGAAAGGATTCCCCTTTTCTCAGGAAAAGAAATTCACAGTTTCAACATTCAAGTCTGAATATACTCTTTTTAAAATGCAGTTTATTTCAAGAAAATTTATATTATTAACTAGAAATCGGCCGCCCTGTTGATAGTAGATGCGAATAGAAACAGGATAGCATAGAAGAACACACATTATCATGTGTAATGTCCACCCATGAACCTTTTGCCCAAATTGTACAGTAGTCTTACAAGACCCTGTTTCATTTGTAAAATATATCAATGATGCTTAAATATTTGTTAGTGTAGATGTAAATTATTTCAGCTTCATGCCTTTTTGCATTGGTTGGGTTGAAAATTTTGACGAAATCACTCTATCTGGCACGGTTAAGAAGATAGAAGCAAATTCCTGTTTTTCTATTTTTGGCAAAAATTTGAAAATTCAAAATGGCCGCCATTTTTGGGAAAAGGAAATTTTTTTGAAAATTGCCAAGAGTACATTTTTTAGATACCCTATGGGTCGAAAATTTCAACAAAATAACTCTATTTTGCACGGTTAAGGCCAGTTTGTGTTTTTCCATTTTGGGCAAAAATTCGAAAATTCAAAATGGCTGCCATTTTTGGGGAGGGGAAAATTTTTTGAAAATTGCAAAGATTACATTCCTTAGATACCCTGTGGGTTGAAAATTTCGACGAAATCGCTCTATCTCGCATGGTTAAGGAGATAGAAGCAAATTTGTGTTTTGCCATTTTTGACAAAAATTTGAAAATTCAAAATGGCCGCCATTTTAGGGGACGGGAAATTTTTTTTTAAATTGCCAAGAATACAATGCTGAAATACCTGTGGGTCGAAAATTTCGACGAAATCGCTCTATCTCGCACGGTTAAGGAGATAGAAGCAAATTTGTGTTTTGCCATTTTTGGCAAAAATTCGAAAATTCAAAATGGCCGCCATTTTTGGGGAGGGGCAAATTTTTGGAAAATTGCAAAGATTGCATTCCTTAGATACCCTGTGGGTCGAAAATTTCGACGAAATCACTATCTCGCACGGTTAAGGAGATAGAAGCAAATTAGTGTTTTGCCATTTTGGGCGAAAATTCAAAATGGCCGCCATTTTGGGGGAGGGGAAAATTTTTTAAAAATTACCAAGAGTACAAAGCTCAGATACCCTGTGGGTCGAAAATTTTGACGAAATCGCTCTATCTGGCACGGTTAAGGAGATAGAAGCAAATTTGTGTTTTGCCATTTTTGGCAAAAATTCGAAAATTCAAAATGGCCGCCATTTTTGGGGAGGGGAAAATTTTTTAAAAATTACCAAGAGTACAATGCTCAGATACCCTGTGGGTCGAAAATTTTGACGAAATCGCTCTATCTCGCACGGTTAAGGAGATAGAAGGAAATTTGTGTTTTGCCATTTTTGGCAAAAATTCAAAATGGCCGCCATTTTTGGGGAGGGGAAAATTTTTGGAAAATTGCAAAGATTACATTCCTCAGATACCCTGTGGGTCGAAAATTTCGACGAAATCGCTCTATCTCGCACGGTTAAGGAGATAGAAGCAAATTAGTGTTTTGCCATTTTTGGCAAAAATTCGAAAATTCAAAATGGCCGCCATTTTTGGGGAGGGGAAAATTTTTTAAAAATGACCAAGAGTACAATGCTCAGATACCCTGTGGGTCGAAAATTTCGACGAAATCGCTCTATCTGGCACGGTTAAGGAGATAGAAGGAAATTTGTGTTTTGCCATTTTTGGCAAAAATTCGAAAATTCAAAATGGCCGCCATTTTTGGGGAGGGGAAAATTTTTGGAAAATTGCAAAGATTACATTCCTTATATACCCTGTGGGTCGAAAATTTTGATGAAATCGCTCTATCTCGCACGGTTAAGGAGATAGAAGCAAATTAGTGTTTTGCCATTTTTGGCAAAAATTCGAAAATTCAAAATGGCCGCCATTTTTGGGGAGGGGTAAATTTTTGGAAAATTGCAAAGATTGCATTCCTTAGATACCCTGTGGGTCGAAAATTTCGACGAAATCGCTCTATCTCGCACGGTTAAGGAGATAGAAGGAAATTTGTGTTTTGCCATTTTTGGCAAAAATTCGAAAATTCAAAATGGCCGCCATTTTGGGGGAGGGGAAAATTTTTGGAAAATTACCAAGAGTACAATGCTCAGATACCCTGTGGGTCGAAAATTTTGACGAAATCGCTCTATCTGGCACGGTTAAGGAGATAGAAGGAAATTTGTGTTTTGCCATTTTTGGCAAAAATTCGAAAATTCAAAATGGCCGCCATTTTTGGGGAGGGGAAAATTTTTTGAAAATTGCAAAGATTGCATTCCTTAGATACCCTGTGGGTCGAAAATTTCGACGAAATCGCTCTATCTCGCACGGTTAAGGAGATAGAAGCAAATTAGTGTTTTGCCATTTTCGGCAAAAATTTGAAAATTCAAAATGGCCGCCATTTTTGGGGAGGGGAAAATTTTTGGAAAATTGCAAAGATTACATTCCTCAGATACCCTGTGGGTCGAAAATTTCGACGAAATCGCTCTATCTCGCACGGTTAAGGAGATAGAAGCAAATTAGTGTTTTGCCATTTTTGGCAAAAATTCGAAAATTCAAAATGGCCGCCATTTTTGGGGAGGGGAAAATTTTTTAAAAATGACCAAGAGTACAATGCTCAGATACCCTGTGGGTCGAAAATTTCGACGAAATCGCTCTATCTGGCACGGTTAAGGAGATAGAAGGAAATTTGTGTTTTGCCATTTTTGGCAAAAATTCGAAAATTCAAAATGGCCGCCATTTTTGGGGAGGGGAAAATTTTTGGAAAATTGCAAAGATTACATTCCTTATATACCCTGTGGGTCGAAAATTTTGATGAAATCGCTCTATCTCGCACGGTTAAGGAGATAGAAGCAAATTAGTGTTTTGCCATTTTTGGCAAAAATTCGAAAATTCAAAATGGCCGCCATTTTTGGGGAGGGGTAAATTTTTGGAAAATTGCAAAGATTGCATTCCTTAGATACCCTGTGGGTCGAAAATTTCGACGAAATCGCTCTATCTGGCACGGTTAAGGAGATAGAAGGAAATTTGTGTTTTGCCATTTTTGGCAAAAATTCGAAAATTCAAAATGGCCGCCATTTTGGGGGAGGGGAAAATTTTTGGAAAATTACCAAGAGTACAATGCTCAGATACCCTGTGGGTCGAAAATTTTGACGAAATCGCTCTATCTGGCACGGTTAAGGAGATAGAAGGAAATTTGTGTTTTGCCATTTTTGGCAAAAATTCGAAAATTCAAAATGGCCGCCATTTTTGGGGAGGGGAAAATTTTTTGAAAATTGCAAAGATTGCATTCCTTAGATACCCTGTGGGTCGAAAATTTCGACGAAATCGCTCTATCTCGCACGGTTAAGGAGATAGAAGCAAATTAGTGTTTTGCCATTTTCGGCAAAAATTTGAAAATTCAAAATGGCCGCCATTTTTGGGGAGGGGAAAATTTTTGGAAAATTGCAAAGATTACATTCCTTAGATACCCTGTGGGTCGAAAATTTCGACGAAATCGCTCTATCTCGCACGGTTAAGGAGATAGAAGCAAATTAGTGTTTTGCCATTTTTGGCAAAAATTTAAAAATTCAAAATGGCCGCCATTTTTGGGGAGGGGAAAATTTTGTAAAAATTACCAAGAGCACAATGCTCAGATACCCTGTGGGTCGAAAATTTTGACGAAATCGCTCTATCTCGCACGGTTAAGGAGATAGAAGCAAATTAGTGTTTTGCCATTTTTGGCAAAAATTTGAAAATTCAAAATGGCCGCCATTTTTTGGGGAGGGGAAAATTTTGTAAAAATTACCAAGAGCACAATGCTCAGATACCCTGTGGGTCGAAAAATTTGACGAAATCGCTCTATCTGGCACGGTTAAGGAGATAGAAGCAAATTTGTGTTTTGCCATTTTTGGCAAAAATTCGAAAATTCAAAATGGCCGCCATTTTTGGGGAGGGGAAAATTTTTTAAAAATTACCAAGAGTACAATGCTCAGATACCCTGTGGGTCGAAAATTTTGACGAAATCGCTCTATCTCGCACGGTTAAGGAGATAGAAGCAAATTAGTGTTTTGCCATTTTTGGCAAAAATTCGAAAATTCAAAATGGCCGCCATTTTTGGGGAGGGGTAAATTTTTGGAAAATTGCAAAGATTGCATTCCTTAGATACCCTGTGGGTCGAAAATTTCGACGAAATCGCTCTATCTCGCACGGTTAAGGAGATAGAAGGAAATTTGTGTTTTGCCATTTTTGGCAAAAATTCGAAAATTCAAAATGGCCGCCATTTTGGGGGAGGGGAAAATTTTTGGAAAATTACCAAGAGTACAATGCTCAGATACCCTGTGGGTCGAAAATTTTGACGAAATCGCTCTATCTGGCACGGTTAAGGAGATAGAAGGAAATTTGTGTTTTGCCATTTTTGGCAAAAATTCGAAAATTCAAAATGGCCGCCATTTTTGGGGAGGGGAAAATTTTTTGAAAATTGCAAAGATTGCATTCCTTAGATACCCTGTGGGTCGAAAATTTCGACGAAATCGCTCTATCTCGCACGGTTAAGGAGATAGAAGCAAATTAGTGTTTTGCCATTTTCGGCAAAAATTTGAAAATTCAAAATGGCCGCCATTTTTGGGGAGGGGAAAATTTTTGGAAAATTGCAAAGATTACATTCCTCAGATACCCTGTGGGTTGAAAATTTCGACGAAATCGCTCTATCTCGCACGGTTAAGGAGATAGAAGCAAATTAGTGTTTTGCCATTTTTGGCAAAAATTTAAAAATTCAAAATGGCCGCCATTTTTGGGGAGGGGAAAATTTTGTAAAAATTACCAAGAGCACAATGCTCAGATACCCTGTGGGTCGAAAATTTTGACGAAATCGCTCTATCTGGCACGGTTAAGGAGATAGAAGCAAATTTGTGTTTTGCCATTTTTGGCAAAAATTCGAAAATTCAAAATGGCCGCCATTTTTGGGGAGGGGAAAATTTTTTAAAAATTACCAAGAGTACAATGCTCAGATACCCTGTGGGTCGAAAATTTTGACGAAATCGCTCTATCTCGCACGGTTAAGGAGATAGAAGCAGATTGGTGTTTTGCCATTTTTGGCAAAAATTCGAAAATTCAAAATGGCCGCCATTTTTGGGGAGGGGAAAATTTTTTGAAAATTGCAAAGATTGCATTCCTTAGATACCCTGTGGGTC
Source organism: Sabellastarte sp. h YS-2021 (assembly GCA_964017235.1). NCBI lineage: Eukaryota > Metazoa > Annelida > Polychaeta > Sabellida > Sabellidae > Sabellastarte > Sabellastarte sp. h YS-2021. The sequence continues at coordinate 68,421,748 of OZ024927.1, forward strand.
GAAAATTTCGACGAAATCGCTCTATCTCGCACGGTTAAGGAGATAGAAGCAAATTTGTGTTTTGCCATTTTGGGCAAAAATTCGAAAATTCAAAATGGCCGCCATTTTTGGGGAGGGGAAAATTTTTGGAAAATTGCAAAGATTGCATTCCTTAGATACCCTGTGGGTCGAAAATTTCGACGGAATCACTCTATCTCGCACGGTTAAGGAGATAGAAGCAAATTAGTGTTTTGCCATTTTTGGCAAAAATTCGAAAATTCAAAATGACCACCATTTTTGGGGAGGGGAAAATTTTTGGAAAATTGCAGATTGCATTCCTTAAATACCCTGTGGGTCGAAAATTTCGACGAAATCGCTCTATCTCACACGGTTAAGGAGATAGAAGCAAATTTGTGTTTTGCCATTTTTGGCAAAAATTCGAAAATTCAAAATGGCCGCCATTTTTGGGAGGGGAAAATTTTTTGAAAATTGCAAATATTACATTCTTTAGATACCCTGTGGGTCGAAAATTTCGACGAAATCGCTCTATCTCTTACGGTTTCTGAGATATTAGCAAATTACTCAAAAGTAGTACTGAAAATACACAATGAAGTACCTAAATGGCTATTACTCATGTACTGACAAAGCTATCAGTCCCAAATGCAATACCAAGCGAGCTATGGACATAACAATCTTGTATTCAAAATTGTAGTAAAATATCTTTAATTATTTTGGCTTAAATGCACGGAAACCAATGGGTACTGAAAATAGCTGTACTTAAGTATTACTCAGTAAGCAAAAGAGGTACAACAGCCAAAAGCAATCCCAAGCAAGCTACTGACCCAATAAGCCTGCATACCAAATTTGGTGACAATAGCTCTAATACTTTTCCTTTAAATGAGCGGAAACCATGCGTGATGCCGGACATCGGACGCCGGATGCCGGACATCGGACGGCGAAAAAAGCAAAAATAATATATCCACCCCCCAGGGGGGTGGACATAATTACAATCAGTTCATACCAAAGGTTGTTTTACTTTTTATTCTGTGTATTTTTTTTGATTGGTATGCTTACCTTTTCAACTATTTCTTCATTTTTTATAGTTTATGTGTATACTATATTCTCTCCTTTTTACAGTGTATACCATTACTAGGACTGCCAATGGTTATTCCAGCCTCGATAGACGAGTCAGCCTTTTCTAGTACTCGTGTCCATTTTAACAACTCGATTAAGCACAGTGTATGGTATTATCGCCAGTGAAATGAAACGTTTGTGTAAAATATGCTACATTTCATTTCTGCCACATAATATCAATTGAAGTTGTGGTTTTGTCTTATAAACATATAATTTACTCCATATTCTATAATATCTGGTTAAATGGGACACGTTTTTCTTCTAAAGTTTCATTACCATTTGTTTACAGAAGACTTCTAATGGTAGATACTAAATCTCGCAGTTACTTGAATTCAGGTAGGTTGTCAGCGTGTGGGTACTGGGGGTTCCTGACCTTTTTAAGTCTATGCTCTGCTTCTCATTGCATTGTCTTACCTTTTTATAGTCTATACCCCCTTTCTCCGAGTCCACTGAGGAAGAGGTGTAGGACCTGCTGTATGTAGTGCCTGAGTAAGATGAAGGACGATCGGTTCGTGAGCTTCCATATCGTGATGAAGACGTCGTGTCATAAGGTGATGTTGAAGAAGGTTCACTATATCGTGATGAGCCATAGCGGGAATTCTGAAAAAGTAGCGGAAAAACACAAGAAGTGAGTAAATATATTAATTTAAACATTGTACCCATAAAGAAACATGGTATACACATGGCAGCTATGTTGCATGAACAAATTCAGTTAAACATTCTACCAAAAGAATGGAAATACAGTATTAGTTCTAATAAAACTAGAAAAAAGGTTTTTGCTAACAAAAACGAGCGGCCCGGATGGAGACTTGAGTTAATAAAGCTGTAGTAGTTGTGGTATGAGGCTGTAAGGAGAAGGTAAGCTTTACTGTGTTATGTATCTGATGGGAAAGTGGATTATCTAGAAACTGTATCAGTTGCAATATTACACTGTAAGCAGAATAACTGGTGGCGTAGTACATATATGCAAGATATGAGAGAAATCCCTGCAATAGTCAATGAGAAAATTGTGTGAAAGTGTTGAAATTTTCAGACTTTGGGTGGGGTACCTCTTCTAATGGCTCTGGGGAACAAACAAACTGACAGATCTGCATGGATTTTACGATTTATCATCCTTGATAGCTAAGGTATCTTTTTAAAAAAACAGCATGTCTCTGGGTCTTGTAGTTTTGGAGGAGAAATTGTTCACGCGGATGCGGACGTGTACGCCGCAGGGTGATGCCATAATATCAGCTGACATAAAAACAGGAATTTTAAGGAAAAAAAGGTCATTAAAAGTCTTCCTTAAACTTAATCAATGTGTCAAGTTGAACTGATGTAATTGAAAAGTAAGTCGGTTGGGAGCTGAAAACCCTCATTTTTACTTCAAGATGGCCATGAATGTACTTGTATTGGAACTCCAAGGTGGAAAGAAAATAAGAATGTCCCTATTTTCATCTTTAATAAGTTTGCAAAATTTAACTGAGGTCAGCTGAACAATACAATAGCTGGAGAGTAATTACTCCATAATTTCACTGCAAGGTGGCCATAAGTTCATTCATATTGGGACTTTAAGGTGACCATAAAATAAGAATGTCCCTTTTGTCACCCTTTATAAGTGCATAAAGTCTAGCTGACGTGAGTTGAACAATAAGATAGCTGGAGGCTGAAAATTTCCTTTTTTTCACTACAAGGTGACCATAAATTCATTCATATTGCGACTTTAAGGTGACCATAAAATGAGAATGTCCCTTTCTGTCAACCTTTATAATATAAATGTGCCAAGTTTTATTTTAAAAATTTAAACATTAATTGAGCTTAGGGATGAAAAACCCTACATTTTAAGTTTAAGATGGCCATAACATCGTTAATATTTAAATAAGATAGTAAGAGTCTGCTTTTGAGCTACTTCAATATCAATATACGTTAAGATATAGAAAAAGAAAGGGGCCAGACGGCTTTATTCCAAATTTTTTGACTTTAGGGGGGTGGCATAGCTCCAATTATATTAACAGTTTAAGGTTCCATAAAGTCAGGGTAATTATTTGGTAAATCTTAATATATATGCCAAGTTTGGTTGAAAAAAATGAAAAACTAAGTGAACTGAAGGGCTAAAACCCCTTTTTGACATTAAGGTGACCTTAAGATTGCAGCTACAGGGATAAAACTTCGGCATGGGAAAGATTATCAAAAAGTAGCTGAATAAGTTATTCCAATAAAACGCCGAAATCCTGACCATTTTTAAGATACAGACCAAGTACCCATTTAAAAAAAAATTACGAAAATAAAACGTCTCCCGTTCAGGCATCTATGGTCCGATTGATGAGAAAATCCTTTCCGACCTGCGGATTTAGGTCTAGAATGTACATGATAAATTTTATAGCACAGGTGTGTGTGTTTTTTTCCAAAACGCGATGATGGGATGTTTTTGAAAAATGCTTAAAGTTACCTTAAGTAAAGATTAAGGTCTCCGCAAAGTATCCCAAAAAATTTTCCCGCCCCTATAGTTTTAAACTAGAGTCCAGTGGCTGGCTTTCACCCAACCACAGAGTCGAATCTTAGGACAGGACTGGGTGTTGAAATTTGTAAACTCTGTATTATCGCCCGCATTTGGAAACCGCTTTCACTGAAGTTTTCAGATTTGTGTCGCGAGATGGGTATTAGTTTATAAATATAAAGGGTCTGTAGATGCGCAGTTTTACAAAGCTGGTTTAAGATGAAAACCACCAGCATATTTCCTGTCCACGGACTTGCCTCATTAATATTAATGAGCAAATATGCGCAGTCACGGCAGTTCTTTGAGGGGTTTTCGTAACAATATTTTACAAGGCTGGTTTAAGATGAAAACTACCAGCATATTTTCTGTTCACGGACTTGCAGTTTGAAATTTGATTTTGAAATGAGAAGACATATTTCAATTTTGAAGTGTGGATATATAGTACTGTATATGGATATTTCACAGAAGCAAATTGTAAGTATTTAAATAAAATATTCGTGTGTTGCTGGATTATATATATTTGTAAAATATTGTTAGAAACCCCATCGTAGCCTCACGTTTTTATCACTGTGTGGGTGTACAACTACCAGCATTTGATATTTTATTTGTTTTAAATATTGCGAGAAGACAGAGTGAGGTGCGGTGACAGTAAAATATTGCTGGATTATATATTTGTAAAATATTGTTAGAAACCCCATTGTAGCCTCACGTTTTCATCACTCTGTGGGTGTACAACTACCAGCATTTGATATTTTATTTGTTTTAAATATTGCGAGAAGACAGAGTGAGGTACGGTGACAGTAAAATATTGCTGGATTATATATTTGTAAAATGTTGTTAGAAACCCCATCGTAGCCTCACGTTTTCATCACTCTGTGGGTGTACAACTTCGTCTTCTAGTGGTTGAATGTAGAACTACGGAGTTTGAATATTTTCATTGTCTCTGCCAGAGGGGTCCTCGATTTTGATTGGCTGAATGACAAATGTGTAGTACTACCGTGACGTCACTTCATTCATTAATTTCTTTGCGGTTTATTTGTTTGACAAATAATTGAGTACACGTAGATGGGCAGACAGCAATTTTACATTAACAGTGACTGCGTGATAAACCCTGCAGACAAATAAATTAATTGGGGTTTAAGGTCTAGAAACCAGCAGACGAAACGGTTAAAAAAGACTCGTTTGAGTAGGCCATTACAATGGCAAACACAATAGTTTCTAGGACATACGGGTCCTTGGAGAAAGACAGGCGAAGTGCTAGACAAGCTTTTTACTTTATAAAATATAACTGAATAAAAGCATTAAAAATCTTCAAAATGGCAGAGTGTATAGTATAGACCTTAATGTACCGATATGTGAAGAAATATTATGCAGAATTTGATATTTAAGGGCTTAAACGGCCATTTTAAAATCGCAGCCGCAACTCAGTACATAACTCGAATCAAAGATTCGACTAAAAAAGATAAGAAGGAAAGAAAAACTTGAAAGCCCAAAAAGTTATTCAAGGGAGACCATAATCCGGTGGCGGAGGCGGTGATCAGTCGAACTTACGTGAAAACAAATAAGCGTCCCTAACGGGCCACTTAATTACATTAGCACAGAACTGAACTCAAAATAGTAATATGGTAAACTAGGAGCAACTGGAAGTCGAAATCCTCCAAAATATTTGGTTCTAAGGCTTACTTCCATGTAAACCTATCAAAATAAAGCATTGTCTTATGTCATGACTTGAACACCCTCCACTTAAATTTAGCATTCTTTCATGCTCTACTTTCAAAGAGTCTACCCAATACAATTACAAACAATGAAAAACTTTATTTTAGGCAGGGGGTCTACTTACTATTTTGAACTTCTTTACATCTGATGAATGATAATAGCAAGGGTTATTTGTGCAAATACTTAAAGGAGTATCTCAATACGTGCAATCTTCACTGGCATTTCATAATATAAGTACAGATTATTTAAGGCACTGCAAATGTGGGTTTTAGTAAAACCAATCTAACACCTGGAACTGAGCAGAACAGTAGAAAACCATGAAATTCATGAAGCTGACGTCTATCCTCAAATTATCCTTACATAAACACGATCAAATTCAGCTTTCTTTCAGTACAATTTGCAAACATTGCTGGGGGTATTTTTTACAGCAAAATGTTTTTTGCAGTTGTAAAATTACTTTTATAGTCCCAAAAATCAACTGGTCTACAATATATTTATAACAGTTCACAATATCAAAGAATACTTTACAATTTCATGAATAACAAAATGGTCATTATTTTAAATATTATAGTTTAATTTTGATGTATCTTCTCATCTTTAGCTGACCTCTTAGTATTTTTGCCAAAAATATAATGGCATTGTCCTCATAAAAGATCAATTTAACTGTATTAACTTAAAAGTTAATGTTCACCTGTGCCAAGTCAGAGAAGACAAAGATATCTAGTTGATAAATGTACATGCAAATCCCTAAATTATTAATAGTGGATGATGTGTATAATAACAAGAAGGAAAAGATTTCTGACAAAAAAGGCTTGGTAGACCATGGAGTAGAAAATATACCAAATTCACCAGAGAATATAGAAACGTGTCCCATGGTGTCAGCAATGGATGTTAAGCTGTACTCAAACTCTGTCCTTCAGGTAAATACACCCCCAATTTGTAACAACATGGTCTAATTGAACCAGTACTGCACAAGTATTGAATAATATCACATAAAATTTCTCAGTAGATGTTACCAATAGCTAACTACCACCAACAGAATATTTTTAGGTTACCCATCAGGCACTGAATAATTACTGGTACTGCTAATCTTGGCAGAATTGGGGCCTAAAAATAGACTCTAATTCCTGGAACAAAAAGATGCTTGGCAACTTAAACTCATCTTTCCAAGATGTTTTTAATGTTATCAAGTATAGTATACCTGTGCTTTATAGATTCTATTCCATGGATAGACAGTTACTGTCAACTTAACCTGTGAATTAAACAGAAAATCTCAAAATGAAAGTTTTTATTATATACATCAACCTACTTTCAGGAAAGTCTTAACAAATTCCACAAATGATGAAAAAGTAAAGACACTGGCTTTCAGCACCAAATATTCTGGCAGATAATCAGCCCGGCCAAGGCTAAATACCAACATGGTTTATTCAGAAAGGTTTCCATTATCAAGAAGTTATTTGTTAATTGTATTTTAACTGTATTTGATTTCAGTTTGAAAAACGAAAATCTCTATGTTGTGCTAAGATATCTTCTTTAATGACATATTGTAGATCTTTCTCATCTTCACCCTTGTAATGAACATAATAAGTATCATAAAACAATCAAACAAAGACTAAAACATGCACCACTAATATTACTGTTGCCTGGTTTAATCCTGGGTTATCCATAGTGATTTATTGCCAGGGATATCCTACCAATGAATATAACCTTCCTCACTGGAATTGAACAAGTCACAAGCAGATTATAAAACCAGTAACCTTACCACTATACCACAAAATAAAACCATGTTCTATTTTACGTTACTCGGGGGCATGGTGGTACAGTGATAATACAATTACATCACACCTCTGAGGTCTACAGTTCAAACCCTGGACCCTATGTGGGAAAGTTGGTAGTTGCTTACCGATGGTCAGCAGTTAACAGTACAGAAACTTGACCAAATGTATGTACTGGTTTCCTTTGCCAGTAAAAGTGCCTGTCGTAATACAAACTATACAGTGTTGAAATTGACATTAAAACCCAAATAAATAAAAATATATGACGCTATTTGATTTCACAGATTATTTTGAGGCAGCTCTTTTAGAGAGCTAGTTCTTAAAAAACTATTTCCATTGTAACAAAGCTTGAAGAAAATTTAAGACTTATGATATACCTTGATCAGTAGAACAAAGAATTGTTTAAATTATTTAGTCATGGTAGAATTGAGGATTACACAATACAAACTCTCCTGTTGTAAGTTTAAATCCCAGCCCCAACTTGGCAAAGATTGCAGTTGTTTGTTTTTCTCTCCAGAGCAAGGCTATGAGATGTCATGTTTTGTGGCCTTTAGGTTTGGCTTTGTCTACACCTGACATACTTCTGACAAGAGCCAACAATAATAAGACTACATTATACTTTACTGGTAATCGCAATTACACTGTATGATGATGTGGATGTAGAAATACAGTGATATGTTCAACCTCACAACTCACTTCCTTGTTACAGCTATATGTTCAACCTCACAACTCACTTCCTTGTTACAGCTATTATATCACAATCATACACTTATTATATATATATATAAAAGGCACTGATGAGAATGATAAAAATATCAGATAGTTCAGCTATTCACCTATCTTATGTTTTTTTCCTCACAGATCAATATGTAGCAACAATCTTGGAGTTGCACAGATTCTATGGAAGAAAGAAATATATGCAATCTTTATTTTTTATCTGAAGTTATACTTTTCTCAGGATGTAATTTAAACAGTTACTATGCAGAAAACAGTAGAATTATGTTTTATCAGTTATCTAAGGTTGAGTCTCAAATAAGAAGGTACCTGTATCACTGGTTCAATATCACTGTTCTTGCAAGCATATTTATTCTTGGGGGTCAATATTTGACTTATTTAAGTCATTTAAAGAATAGCCACATGCATGTGTCACACAAAATCTTTGTCTACATACCCATGCTGATTACACACATAAATGGGTCAATACGACCCCCTTTTTGGATACAAAAAGTGTTGAAACTTACATCAGTCAACACATGTCCTGCACTGTGCAAGCTACTGGTTGAGCTTGATCTAGAACTGTATCCTGAGCCTAGTCTGGGGGTGTACACTGAGAGGGAGGAGGAAGAGCTGGGAGAAGTCCCGTAAACCATGTTCATTCCAAGTCCTGTGGTAGAAGACGGGTAAAGCGAAGTGCCACTTTTACTGCCTTTGTATAGCAGTGGTCCATTGGTTTTTGTTGCATTTCCATAGAGACCAGACCCTGCACTATTGCTGCCAGTGTACATAGCTGCACTGAGTGACCCAGTGTGGTGATGAGGTTGAGGACTTGAGCCATAGCGAGATGATCCAGGATAGAAGCCACTATTTGAATAGGTGCCTCCATATGAGTTACTGTAAGCCATGTATTATCAGTTCTGTATTCTCACTCAATCTATATGTGTTAGTTACTGTTAATATATAAATTCAGCACTGGAATGCAAGAGTATCTCACTGACCGATTACTGCAGAATGCCAAAGTTACATACCATTCCTTGAAAATCACAATGGTCTCTCCCATCTCAAAGCTGACCAAAAATTACATTTATTATAATTTCTACAAAGGTTTATTTTTAAAAATAATCACCATGTGATAGTAATACACAACAGATTTAGCTCACATTAAGCAATTAGTACTGCTGCTTTCTTTCTAAGAACAAGCATTCTGACGCATGCATTTATCTCCCGTCGTATAAATTAGATGTACTAAAGATAGTGGAATATAAATTTTCTTGTGAGATGGAGGCACATGTAGAAGTGACAAGTTTAATGTTTGATTGCAATACTTTTAAAGACAAAAGGCATTTACTCATTTTAGTAGCTATTACTTTGCCATCCAAAGAGCTACAGTTCTACCACTTCATTATGCAGATCAACTCAAAGTAGGGAAGCACGTCTTTAGAAGAAATTGCCTATCTGTACTACTTTTAGAGATACAAGACATTTACTTATTTTAGTGGCTATTACTCTGCCATCTAAAGAGCTACAGTTCTGCAACTTCACTATGTGGTAGATCACTCAAAAGTAGGTGAATGACTTATTTAGAAGAAATTGCCCACCTGTAATACTTTTAGAGACTAGACCAAGGATGCATCTGGAGCCAGATGCAAAATGTATCCACCGGCAAAGGCAAAAGTAGCTATTACTCAGCTATGGCACGAGCTAGAGGTCTGAAATTTTAGTATGTTATAGCTGACCCAAAAGTAGGTGAATAACATATTTGCACAAAATTCTCTAAATGCAATAGTTTTCAAGTTACAAGTGATTTTACTCATGATGGAAGTTAGTGAAAAGTCCAAAAGTAGCTATTACTCACTTAGCTATTCAGATAGACACCCAAGTTACTCACCATGTTGTTGCTATGGAAAAAGTAGGTGAATGACATATTTTAACAAAATGCTCTAAATGCAATACTTTTCAAGTTATAAATGATTTAGTGTTGAGTAAGAACTTCAAAGTAGCTATTACTCCGCTATGCAATGAGCCACAGGTCTGGAATTTTACTATGTTATAGCTGCCTCAAAATAGGTGAATAACATACTGAAACTAAATAATGTAAATGCAAAAGTTTTCAAGTTATAAGTGATTTACCCAACAGTGATAACCTAAAAGTAGTTATTATTCAGCTATGCCATGAGCTACAGGTCTGAAATTTTACTATGTTATAGCTGACCCAAAAGTAGCTGGATAACATATTTGCACAAAGTGCTCTAAATGCAGTACTTTTCAAGTTATAATTGATTTAGTGCATGATTTAATTAATTTTAATGTATTAAAATTTATTTAAAAAATTCAGAAATAAACTTAAGCATGTGAAACTTCTCCAAAATGTAGGTGAATGAGTTATTTGAGAAATACTGGCTATCTGCAATACTTTTAGTGATAATAGGCATTTACTTATTTTGAGTAGGTGAGTAATTAGCTACAGGTCTGAAACTTCACCAAGTGAAAGCTGTCCCAAAAGTAGGTGAATGAGTTATTTGAGAAAAATTGGCTATCTGCAATACTTTTAGAGATAATTAGCATTTACTCATTTTGAGTAGGTGAGTAATTATCTACGGGTCTGGAACTTCACCATGTGAAGGCTATCCGCAATACTTCTAGGGATAATTAGCATTTACTCATTTTGAGTAGGTGAATAATTAGCTACGGGTCTGAAACTTCACCAAGTGATGGCTCTCCCAACAGTAGATGAATGAGTTATTTGAGAAAAATTGGCTATCTGCAATACTTTTAGAGATAATTAGCATTTACTCATTTTGAGCAGGTGAGTAATTAGCTATGGGTCTGAAACTTCACCAAGTGAAAGCTCTCCTAAAAGTAGGTGAATGAGTTATTTGACAAAAAATGGGTATCTGCAATCCTTTTAGAGATAATTAGCATTTACTCATTTTGAGTAGGTGAGTAATTAGCTACAGGTCTGAAACTTCACCAAGTGAAAGCTCTCCCAAAAGTAGGTGAATGAGTTATATGAGAAAAATTGGCTATCCGCAATACTTTTAGAGATATTTAGCATTTACTCATTTTGAGTAGGTGAATAATTAGCTACGGGTCTGAAACTTCACCAAGTGAAAGCTCTCCCAAAAGTAGGTGAATGAGTTATATGAGAAAAATTGGCTATCTGCAATACTTTTAGAGATAATTAGCATTTACTCATTTTGAGTAGGTGAATAATTAGCTACAGGTCTGAAACTTCACCAAGTGAAAGCTCTCCCAATAGTAGATGAATGAGTTATTTGAGAAAAATTGGCTATCTGCAATACTTTGAGATAATTAGCATTTACTCATTTTGAGTAGGTGAGTAATTAGCTATGGGTCTGAAATTTCACCATGTGAAAGCTCTCCCAAAAGTAGGTGAATGAGTTATCTGAGAAAATTGGCTATCTGCAATACTTTTAGAAATAATTCGTATTTACTCATTTTGAGTAGGTGAGTAATTAGCTACGGATCTGAAACTTGACCATGTGAAAGCTCTTCCAAAAGTACGTGAAGGAGTTATTTGAGAAAAATTGGCTACCTGCAATACTTTTAGAGATAATTAGCATTTACTCATTTTCAGCAGGTGAATAATTAGCTACGGGTCTGAAACTTCACCAAGTGAAAGCTCTCTCAAAAGTAGGTGAATGAGTTATTTGAGAAAAATTGGCTATCTGCAATACTTTTAGAGATAATTCGCATTTACTCATTTTGAGCAGGTGAGTAATTAGCTACGGGTCTGAAACTTCACCAAGTGAAAGCTCTTCCAAAAGTAGGTGAATGAGTTATTTGAGAAAAATTGGCTATCTGCAATACTTTTACAGATGATTCGCATTTACTCATTTTGAGCAGGTGAGTAATTAGCTACGGGTCTGAAACTTCACCAAGTGAAAGCTCTTCCAAAAGTAGGTGAATGAGTTATTTGAGAAAAATTGGCTATCTGCAATACTTTTACAGATAATTTGCATTTACTCATTTTGAGTAGGTGAATAATTAGCTACAGGTCTGAAACTTCACCAAGTGAAAGCTCTCTCAAAAGTAGGTGAATGAGTTATTTGAGAAAAATTGGCTATCTGCAATACTTTTAGAGATAATTAGCATTTACTCATTTTGAGTAATTAGCTACGGGTCTGAAACTTGACCATGTGAAAGCTCTTCCAAAAGTAGGTGAATGAGTTGAGAAAAATTGGCCATCTGCAATACTTTTAGAGATAATTCGCATTTACTCATTTTGAGTAGGTGAGTAATTAGCTAAGGGTCTGAAACTTCACCAAGTGAAAGCTCTCAATTAGCTACAAATGAGAAAATAGCTATTACTCACTTATGGCATGCAATAGAACCCCAAACTATGTACCATCTTATAGCTAAGGACAAAGTAGCTGAACAACATATTTTAGGAAAACACTCTAACTGCAATAGTTTTGGAGTTACAATGGCTTTACTCAAGAGTCAGAATTTCAAAGTAGCTATTACTCAGCTATCAAAGATTCAACAGGTCTGAAACTTTACTATGTGATAGCTTACCAAAAAGTAGATGGACAACATATTTGAAAAGATTTCCCTAACTCTAATACTTTTGAAGATATTTGACATTTACTTCTTTTGTTATTTAGCTACAAATGAGAAAATAGCTATTACTCACTTATGGCATGCAATAGAACCCCAAACTATGTACCATCTTATAGCTAAGGACAAAGTAGCTGAACAACATATTTTAGGAAAACACTCTAACTGCAATAGTTTTGGAGATACAATGGCTTTACTCAACAGTCGGAATTCGAAAGTAGCTATGACTCAGCTATTAAAGGTTCAACAGGTCTGAAACTTTACTATGTAATAGCTTACCAAAAAGTAGATGGACAACATATTTGAAAAGATTTCCCTAACTTTAATACTTTTGAAGATATTTGACATTTACTTCTTTTGTTATTTAGCTACAAATGAGAAAATAGCTATTACTCACTTATGGCATGCAATAGAACCCCAAACTATGTACCATCTTATAGCTAAGGACAAAGTAGCTGAACAACATATTTTAGGAAAACACTCTAACTGCAATAGTTTTGGAGTTACAATGGCTTTACTCAACCGTCGGAATTTGAAAGTAGCTATTACTCAGCTATCAAAGGTTCAACAGGTCTGAAACTTTACTATGTGATAGCTTACCAAAAAGTAGATGGACAACATATTTGAAAAGATTTCACTAACTTTAATACTTTTGAAGATATTTGACATTTACTTCTTTTGTTATTTAGCTACAAATGAGAAAATAGCTATTACTCACTTATGGCATGCAATAGAACCCCAAACTATGTACCATCTTATAGCTAAGGACAAAGTAGCTGAACAACATATTTTTGGAAAACACTCTAACTGCAATAGTTTTGGAGATACAATGGCTTTACTCAACAGTCGGAATTTGAAAGTAGCTATTACTCAGCTATCCACGGTGCAACAGGTCTGAAACTTTACTATGTGATAGCTTACCAAAAAGTAGATGAATAACATATTTGAAAAGATTTCTGTAACTCTAATACTTTTGTAGATACTTGGCATTTACTTCTTTTGTTATTTAGCTACAAATGAGAAAATAGCTATTACTCACTTATGGCATGCAATGGGACCCCAAACTATGTACCATCTTATAGCTAAGGACAAAGTAGCTGAACAACATATTTGAAGAAAAAGTTGTAACTGCAATAGTTTTTGAGTTATGAGCCCTTTACTCCAAGTAGCTAAGATAGCTATTACTCAGTTATCTTCAGGCCTAAGTCCATAAAACCAAAAAAATTTTCGAGGGCGTGAAAATTCATTGGGACAATTAATTTACAAAAAATCTGTAGCTGTAGTAGTTTTGGAGGAATCTGCGTGACTAACTAACGCACGCACACACGCACGCACGCACGCACACACAGGCATCATTTCATAATAACTGTCCATTTATTGATAAGCAAGGGTTTGGATGTCCTTTTTGACTTTTTGTCATAGAAGGTTATCCATCTGGCTACCAGATTTTTTAATCAACCTGTTTAAATCAGCATTATGGGTCGAAAATATCCAAGAAATAATCCATTGTATTACATTTTCTGCATTGATATATTTACCTTTTAATTCTTTCTTTTGTCCTTGTGTAAAAGAATTACACCTAAATATGATGACAATTGTTTAATGTCTACAGAATATAAAGTAACGGTTACCTTTCAGAAGACACAAATGCAACTGAAATGAGAAGACCTATCATATGAAGGCCAACTGTCCCAAGTATTTTTTTTTTGTTTGTGTCTTTTTTATAGAAATTAGTGCACAGATAAATACCAATGTAATTGCAGAAAATAAGACTTAATTGATCTGATCTTTACAGCTTTAGATCTTCTTCTTCTGTGGTATATAAAAATATATGTATATTCCCTGTGTAAAACATAAAATACATACAATTTAGAAATAACTCCAGTTGACTGCTGTGGTATACTCTAACATTAAACAGGACTTGATCATATATAAATGGTGCAGTTTGGCCCATATGCTTGCGTACTAACTTAGTACTATTTGCAATGTAACAAGGTTAAATTAGTTTGCTTGATAAAAACATCTGTACAGAAATGCTTCAGAAACACACCAATGCCACACTAGCTGTTTTGTTTACATATAAATGAATAAGCCTGCATTGATGATAACCATTGTATAATGTAGTATTCTTTTTAATTGGTTGTTAGAATTGTACTAGTTTGCATCCCTTGAATAACTCACCACTTGAAAACAATATACAAATTTAACAAAACTGAAGTAACTTAATTTTGCAAAGCTCATAATTTGCTGGATAATATTTTACATTTTTATGTAGAACATAATTATGTTCAGTGAGAACACAATGTCAGAAAAATCTGTTAATTTTGTAATTTCTTCAACATGCTTACACAACCATGCTGTCTGCCTTAAGCCCAAAATTTAAGCCTTTAGTGATATACCTAGTATACATACCGTAAATGACCTATTTAGCGCATCCGCCCATGTAACCGCACCATATCTCTTTGTCCCGGGAATATCGTCGCTGACAGTGCACAATATCCACATATTTTTTATATATTCTACGTATTTTTACTAAATAAATTGACATTTTTGCCATGAATTTCGAGTTTGTTTATATCTACCGCCATATTTACAGAAAGTGGGTATTTTTAGTAGATACTAAATGTCGGAACACCGTTATTCTTACCGGATTGACCTATACTTCATACCGGAAAGTGTTTCATGATGGGTGCGCTAAAAGGGTAACTTTTTCCCACCAAATATTGAATAAAAATAGTCTTTCCTTAGCGCACTGTGTGCTAAATAGGTCATTTACGGTATATCTTCTCTATAATTAAAGAAAAATTGTCATTCAATTTGATACTCTATGGATTAGGGTGCAAGTCAAAGCTGGGCTAGATGTTAACTTTTTTCAGAACTTACCAGTAGGTCAAATTGCAACCAGATTTAACTTGTCCTGACCTAAAATCTACTTGCCTGTACTTTGTTACTTCATAGGTTATTAAGCATGTCTCGAGATAAATAATTAATTTTTTTTATAGGGTAATCTACAAGACATGTTGCCAGTCATTCACAATGTCATGTCACTAGCGCCAAAGTTGTCCCCCAGTGGTCTTCCAGTGAACCTTGGTACTCAATGAAATAAGGTAAATTTAATAAATCTATGATGGAAATATATAGATCTAAATAAAGAAAAGTAATATTTTACCAAATTTTAGTTAGTTCCCATGTGGGCAAATGGAAAAATGTTAATGTTCAGCCCTGATAGTAACTAGAAATAGGACGCCGCCGCTGGGTTATGGTCTCCCTTGAATAACTTCTTGGGCTTTCAAATTTTTCTTTCCTTCTTTCTTTCTTTAAAACTATAGGGGCAGGAAAAATTTTAGGGATACTTTCAGGAGACCTTAAGCTTTACTTAAGGTAACCTTAAGCATTTTTCAAAAACACCCCGTCATCGCATTTTGGGAAAAAACACACACACCTGTGCTATAAAATTTATCAAGTACATTCTAGACCTAAATCCGAAGGTGGAAAGGATTTTCTGATCAATCGGACCATAGATACCTGTATGGGAGGCATTTTATTTTTGTAATTTTTTTTTTAAATGGGTACTTGTTGGAATAACTTTTTCAGCTACTTTTTGATAATCTTTCACATGGCGAAGTTTTAGCCCTGTATCTGCAATCTTAAGGTCCCCTTAATGTCAAAAAAGGGGTTTTAGCCCTCCAGTTCACTTAGTTTTTCACTTTTTTCAACCAAACTTGGCATATATATTAAGATTTACCAAATGATTATCCTGACTTTATGGTGACCTTAACTGTTAATATAATTGAAGCTATGGCCCCCCCTAAAGTCATAAAATTGGAATAAAGCCGTCTGGCCCCTTTCTTTTTCCATATCTAACATATATTGATATTGAAGTAGATCAAAAGCAGACTCTCATACTACCTTATGATTTAAATATTAATGATGTTATGGCCATCTTAAACTTAAAATGTAGAGTTTTCAGCCCTAAGCTCAGTTAATGTTTAAATTTTTAAAATAAAACTTGGCACATTTATAAGGGTTGGCAGATGGGACATTCTCATTTTATGGTCACCTTTAAGTCAAATGGGAATCTAATATTGTACACATTTCACTACCTAACTATACTGACTCAGATTGCACTTTATATATTAACATATAAAATTAAAATAATATTTTATAGAAATCATTTGAAGCCCCCTTCAAAGTATTGCTGAGAAACCCCCCCTTCTAATGAATAGTTCAGGAATCAAATATTATATTCATTTGACTGCCAAAATATACTGACTACAGTTTATTGTTTAACATATCTAATTAAAATAATGTATGATAGAGCTCATTTGAAGCCCCCTTTAAAGTATTGCTGAGACGCCCCCCTCTGTAATGAATAGTTTGGATAAACTAAAGGTTACTTTAATTCAGATCAATTGCAATTGTCATTTGTGCTAAGGTTTCATTTGTTTCAGGTATAAAAGGCTTGCTTAACTTTCTTCACATCATAACAATAAAACACTAGATTGGGCCAACTCGGCGCCAACATATCCCCGGACAGGTCATCACTCACGCCACAGGTTTTGATCGGGAATTTTTTAACACATAATTACCCATTATTATATGAACTTCAGCACATCAATCTACTCTGTTTATATCTCCCCGAGGAAGATGGTGTATCCCCAGACGTCGAATACATAACTCAAATTATATTTTCAATCTTCCTGCAATGATAACTCTAAACCTATTTTCAAAGTATTTAAATGATTGATGATTGAATGTCCATTCTAAAATAATAATCCCAAAAGAGCATATCTGTTTCTATATTTGTTGACAAATAAAATATTATTTTTAACTCAACTCATCATATTTTTCAATCTTCCTTCAAAGTATTTAAATGATTGATGATTCAATGTCCATTCTAAAATTCATAATCCCAAAAGCGCATATCTGTTTCTATATTTGTTCACAAATAAAATATTATTTAAAAAAAAATTATTTATATTATTATTTTATTATATTATTTTTAGAATTTGCAAATTGTTTTCAGTTATTCATTTCCTCTATACCTATATATGTGGTCCATATATATGCAACCTAAATATGTGACACAATCTCAGTTCTGACTCCCCTTTGTGTTATATGTAATGAAGCCCACCACCTCCCACCCCCACCCCTCTCCCCTTCTCCACACCTCTCTCACTATTACACAAGATCTGCAACCCCATTGAGTTCTTTGTTTCTCATCTGATATCATTAAATACCTTTGTTTATTTAGTGTCACTCAATATAGCTGGAGGTCCCAGAGGTGGGTGGGGGATGTGGGTTGAGCATAAATGGTAAACAAACAATCTATATAAAAGGGGTACTCAAATACAAAAAGAATTGAGAATTTTAAGTATGTGATTATCAACTGAAATGAGTTCATAACTGTAGGAGCTGTGCCAAAATTAACTGCGGCAAGTTGAATAAAACTGGGCTAGTTGAGGGTTAAAAATCCCCTAGTTTTACTACATAAGGATATAATTTCATTAATATTGGGACTTAAAGCTCACTTAAAGTGTCCATTTTGTCTACTTGAATATGTTTAACCAGTTTCATTTTAAAAAGTGAAAAACTCAGCAAGCAGAGGTATAACACACAAAAATAAGTTCTTAAAAGACTAAGATAGCCATAACATTATTAATATTCAAAATTTAAATAGACAGGCATTTCCTTTTAAAAATTCAAAGATTTCAGCTCTATAACCCACATAGTTTGACAGTTACTGGGCTTTAAAGTGGCATAATATCCATAAATTGGGTTTCTGTGGGCATTTTACAATTGTTAAAGAGACCTTAGCAATTTTAAACTACAGATCTGAAACTTTTTGGGGGACATACATAACAAACAAAAATTATATATAATACAGTTTAAGACTTGTCACACTAAGCATTTCCAAATAACAGGGCAAAATACGGAAAAAATGTCAAAAAAGGCACTTGGGCGAGTGTCTATGGCCCTCATACACAGGTTAAATGTCTACTAAAAACCTTGATTTTCGGCATATGTAAAAAGGACATAATAATGCATTCCCAGATGGGATTTCAGCTCCATCAATCACATAGTTTAACAGTTACAGGGCTTAAAGGTGGTAAAAAGTCCAAATATTGGGTCTCTGTGGGCCTTTTAGAGATCTCGATGTGGCTTTCAAATTAAAGCTTCAGACTTAAAATTTGTTACATACTAAGATTACACATAGAATATGTATCTAATAAAGTTTGAAACTTCTCAGACTTACCATTTCCAAGTTACAGAGCAAAATATGTGAAAAATGTCTTAAAAGGGTCACTCAGGTGGGTGTTTAAGGTCCTCATACACAGGTTAAATGTCTACTTGAAGCCTTGATTTTTGGCACATGTAAAAAGAACATAATAATGTATTCCCAGATGAGATTTCAGCTCTATCAGTCACATAGTTTAACAGTCACAGGCCTTAAAATTGGCAAAAAGTCCAAATACTGGGTCTTTATGGGGCCTTCTAGAGACCTAAATGTGGCCTTCAAATTAAAGCTTCAGACTTAAAATTTGTCACATACTAAGATTACACATAGAATATGCATCTAATACAGTTTGAAACTTCTTAGACTTACCATTTCCAAGTTACAGGGAAAAATATGTGAAAAATGTCTAAAAATGGTCACTCGGGTGGGGATTTATGGTCCTCATACACAGGTTAAATGTCTTCTTAAAGCCTTAATTTTTGGCACATATAAAAATAACATACTAATATCTTCTCAGATAGGATTTGAGCTCTATCAGTCACATAGTTTGACAGTCACAGGGCTTAAAAGTAGCAAAAAGTCCAAATATTGGGTCTTTGGGAGCCTTTTAGAGACCTCAATTTGACCTTCAAAATTAAAGCTTCAGACTTAAAATCTGTTACATACTAAGATTACACACAGAATATATATCTAATACAGTTTGAAACTTCTCAGACTTACCATTTCCAAGTTACAGGGAAAAAGATGTGAAAAATGTCTTATAAGGGTCACTCGGGTGGGTGTTTATGGTCCTGATACACAGGTTAACTGTCTATTAAAGGCCTAAATGTTGGGGCACATATAAGAAAACACATAGATATATTCCCAGATGATATTTAACTTAGATGAGAGACATAGTTTGAAAGCTACAGTGCTTGAAAGTGGCAAAAAGTGCATAAATTGGGTCTCTGTGGGCACTTTTGAGACCTTAAGTCGACCCCTTTGGGTAAACCTACAGCCCTAAAATTTTCTACAGACAAGGATTACATATCAAAGTTATACCTAGTGCAGTTTGAGACTCATCAGAATTATCACTTCCAAATTATAGGGCAAAATATGTGTAAAGTATAGCAAAAAATCCCTAAGTGGGGGTATTTATGGGCCTCAAACACAATTTTCTCCTCAACTTAAAGTCATGATTTTCGGCACATGTACTAAGAACATATTAATGTGTTGTCAGGTAAAATTTCAGCCAGCTGAGCATCATAGTTTGTGACCTACAGGGCTCTAAGTGGCCAAAAGTGCAATTTCTGACCTTAAGGTGGCCATAAGTTCTTTTTTACTGGGAGTTTAAGGTCACCTTAAAATAGGGATCTTCCTTTGGGCACCCTTAACCTGTGTACCAAGTTTGAAAAAAAAATATTAATTTGTTTTTGAGTTATCGCGTCCACAAGGAAATTTCTACGGCGGCGGCGGCGGCGGCGCGACGGACCTGAATCCAATATATCCCCGACTTTCGTCTGGGGATATAATTAAAAAGTTTCACAATAATCTAAAACTTAAAGAAACTAGAAATAGGACGCCCTGTTGCTTGTAGCTGCGACATATGAATAGAAACAGGATAGCATAGAAGAACACACATTATCATGTGTAATGTCCACCCTATCAACCTTTTGTTAAGAAGATAGAAGCAAATTCCTGTTTATCTATTTTTGGCAAAAATTCGAAAATTCAAAATGGCCGCCATTTTTGGGAAAAGGAAAATTTTTTGAAAATTGCCAAGAGTACATTTCTTAGATAGCCTATGGGTCGAAAATTTCAACGAAATAACTCTATTTTGCACGGTTAAGGCCAGTTTGTGTTTTTCCATTTTGGCAAAAATTCGAAAATTCAAAATGGCCGCCATATGTGGGGAGGGGAAAATTTTTGGAAAATTGCAAAGAGTACATTTCTTAGATACCCGTTGGGTCGAAAATATCGCCGAAATCGCTCTATCTCGCACGGTTAAGGAGATAGAACCAAATTTGTGTTTTGCCATTGTTGGTAAAAATTCGAAATTCAAAATGGCCGCCATTTTTGGGGAGGGGAAAATTTTTTGAAAATTGCAAAGATTACATTCCTTAGATACCCTGTGGGTCGAAAATTTTGACGAAATCGCTCTATCTCGCATGGTTAAGGAGATAGAAGCAAATTTGTGTTTTGCCATTTTTGGCAAAAATTCGAAAATTCAAAATGGCCGCCATTTTTGGGGAGGGGAAAATTTTTTTGAAAATTGTAAAGATTACATTCCTTAAATACCCTGTGGGTCGAAAATTTCGACGAAATCGCTCTATCTCGCACGGTTAAGGAGATAGAAGGAAATTTGTGTTTTGCCATTTTTGGGGAGGGGAAAATTTTTTGAAAATTACCAAGAGTACAATGCTCAGATACCCTGTGGGTTGAAAATTTTGCCGAAATCGCTCTATCTCGCATGGTTAAGGAGATAGAAGCAAATTTGTGTTTTACCATTTTTGGCAAAAATTCGAAAATTCAAAATGGCCGCCATTTTTGGGGAGGGGAAAATTTTTTGAAAATTGCAAAGATTACATTCCTTAGATACCCTATGGGTCGAAAATTTCGACGAAATCGCTCTATCTCGCACGGTTAAGGAGATAGAAGCAAATTTGTGTTTTGCCATTTTTGGCAAAAATTCGAAAATTCAAAATGGCCGCCATTTTTGGGGAGGGGAAAATTTTTGGAAAATTGCAAAGAGTACACTCCTTAGATACCCTGTCGGTCGAAAATTTCGACGAAATCGCTCTATCTCACACAGTTAAGGAGATAGAAGCAAATTAGTGTTTTGCCATTTTTGGCAAAAATTCTAAAATTCAAAATGGCCGCCATTTTTGGGGAGGGGCAAATTACCTGGCAAAAATTCGAAAATTCAAAATGGCCGCCATTTTTGGGGAGGGGAAAATTTTTGGAAAATTGCAAAGAGTACACTCCTTAGATACCCTGTCGGTCGAAAATTTCGACGAAATCGCTCTATCTCACACAGTTAAGGAGATAGAAGCAAATTAGTGTTTTGCCATTTTTGGCAAAAATTCTAAAATTCAAAATGGCCGCCATTTTTGGGGAGGGGCAAATTTTTTAAAAATTAAGCAAGAGTACAATGCTGAGATACCCTGTGGGTCGAAATTTTTGACGAAATCGCTCTATCTCGCACGGTTAAGGAGATAGAAGCAAATTTGTGTTTTGCCATTTTTGGCAAAAATTCGAAAATTCAAAATGGCCGCCATTTTTGGGGAGGGGAAAATTTTTTGAAAATTTCAAAGAGTACACTCCTTAGATACCCTGTGGGTCGAAAATTTTCCGAAATCGCTCTATCTCGCACGGTTAAGGAGATAGAAGCAAATTAGTGTTTTGCCATTTTTGGCAAAAATTCTAAAATTCAAAATGGCCGCCATCTTTGGGGAGGGGAAAATTTTTTTAAAATTGGCAAGAGTAGAATTCTCAGATACCCTGTGGGTCGAAAATTTTGCCGAAATCGCTCTAACTCGCACGGTTAAGGAGATAGAAGCAAATTAGTGTTTTGCCATTTTTGGCAAAAATTCTAAAATTCAAAATGGCCGCCATTTTTGGGGAGGGGAAAATTTTTTAAAAATTAACCAAGAGTACAATGCTGAGATACCCTGTGGGTCGAAATTTTTGACGAAATCGCTCTATCTCGCACGGTTAAGGAGATAGAAGCAAATTTGTGTTTTGCCATTTTTGGCAAAAATTCGAAAATTCAAAATGGCCGCCATTTTTGGGGAGGGGAAAATTTTTTGAAAATTGCAAAGAGTACACTCCTTAGATACCCTGTGGGTCGAAAATTTTGCCGAAATCGCTCTATCTCGCACGGTTAAGGAGATAGAAGCAAATTTGTGTTTTGCCATTTTTGGCAAAAATTCGAAAATTCAAAATGGCCGCCATTTTTGGGGAGGGGCAAATTTTTTAAAAATTACCAAGAGTACAATGCTCAGATACCCTGTGGGTCGAAAATTTTGCCGAAATCGCTCTATCTCGCACGGTTAAGGAGATAGAAGCAAATTTGTGTTTTGCCATTTTTGGCAAAAATTCGAAAATTCAAAATAGCCGCCATTTTTGGGGAGGGGAAAATTTTTTGAAAATTGCAAAGATTACATTCCTTAGATACCCTGTGGGTCGAAAATTTTGACGAAATCGCTCTATCTCGCACGGTTAAGGAGATAGAAGCAAATTTGTGTTTTGCCATTTTTGGCAAAAATTCGAAAATTCAAAATGGCCGCCATTTTTGGGGAGGGGAAAATTTTTGGAAAATTGCAAAGAGTACATTCCTTAGATACCCTGTGAGTCAAAAATTCTGTCCAAATCGCTCTATCTCTTACGGTTTCTGAGATATTAAGATTTTTTCGTTTTTCGCAAAAATTCAAGATGGCCGCCAAAAGTGGCGAAAATTGAAAATTTTCAATTTTCGCAAAAATTCAAGATGGCCGCCAAAAGTGGCGAAAATTGAAAATTTTCAATTTTGTACAGAATACTCTTCTACTACCCTGTGAGTCAAAAATTCTGTCGAAATCGCTCTATCTCTTACGGTTTCTGAGATATTAGCAAATTACTCAAAAGTAGTACTGAAAACACACAATGAAGTACCTAAATGGCTATTACTCATGTACTGACAAAGCTATCAGTCCCAAATGCAATACCAAGCGAGCTATGGACATAACAATCTTGTATTCAAAATTGTAGTAAAATATCTTTAATTATCTTGGCTTAAATCCACAGAAAACCAATGGGTACTGAAAATAGCTGTACTTAAGTATTACTCAGTAAGCAAAAGAGTTACAACAGCCAAAAGCAATCCCAAGCAAGCTACTGACCCAATAAGCCTGCATACCAAATTTGGTGACAATAGCTCTAATACTTTTCCTTTAAATGAGCGGAAACCATGCGTGACGCCGGACATCGGACGCCAGACATCGGACGGCGAAAAAAGCAAAAATAATATATCCACCCCCCAGGGGGGCGCGCTTTTGTCCTAATGGGGGGGGGGTTAGTCATTCCATTCTAATTCTAATAGCACTTTTATAGCGCTTAATCTCTGTCAAAAGACAGACTCTAAGGCGCATCACACAAAAACATTGTTCAATATTCAAAAACCAGAGACATTGCAGGGGTCAGCACCGCGGAGAAAGCAGAAAGGAGATTGGAAATTTAGGGTGGGTATGCTTTTCCAAAGAGGTATGACTTCAACTTTGACCTGAAAGAGGCAAGTGAGTTTGCAGAGCGGACCTCATCAGGAAGGTCATTCCAAATCATAGGTGCGTCATACGCAAAACTGAGTCCAAAATGTTTTCGAGACTTGAAAATTGAACCAAAGTGGGGAACCTCAAGAAATATGCCATCAGATTGACTTCGACGAGTGTTATATGCACTATGTCTGGGAATGAGGAAGGGTTCAAAGTATTTGGGGTTACCACTGTGTAGGAACCTATATACCAACATGGCAGTCTTAAAGATAGAACGGTACTTAATTGGCAACCAATGTAGTGCTTTTCTAACTGGAGTGATGTGTGAGTACTTGGTGGTGTTGGCAACAATTCTGGCCAGGCTATTTTGAACACATTGAAGTTTGCGCAGATCTAGAGCTGAGAGACCTCTGAACAGAGAGTTACAGTAATCTAGTCGACTTCCGACCAGAGCATTGGCAGCCATAAGAGTAGCTTCATGTGTCAGATGTCCTCGGAGTCGCTTAAGATCCCGGACATGAGCAAAACAAGCCTTGCAGACCTTCCTAACATGGCAAGAGAATGAGAAATCAGAATCAAACCAGACACCAAGGTTCCTAACTGCATCTGTTGGTGATATGAGATTACCAAGTATGTTGACCGGGAAGGACTGATTAAGTTTTTCGCGCTGAGACTTTGAGCCAAACATAATGAAATTCCATGTCATACCAGGTGGTGCTTTTGTCCTGGAATCTAGAAGACTGCCCTACTAATAGGTGCTAGCTATTAATAGGTTTTTTTGCAAAAGATTCTAAAATTCCAAGAGACCGCCATTTTAAGAGAGAGGAAAATTTTTTGAAAATTTGTGAGAGTAGATTGCTTAGATACCCCATGGGTCGAAGATTTCAATAAAATCACTCTCTATCTTGCACGGTTAAGGAGATAGAAGCAAATTAGCGGTTTTGTATTTTGGGCAAAAATTTGAAAATTCAAAATGGCCACCATTTTGGGGGAGAGGAAATTTTTTTTTTGAAAATTGGCAAGAGTGGATTATTTAGACACCCTGTGGGTCGAAAGTTTCAACGAAATCCCTCTATCTTGCACGGTTTGGGATATAGAAGCAAATCTGTGTTTTTGCAATTTTGGTGAAAATTCGAAAATTCAAAATGGCCACCATTTTTGGGGGAGAAGAATTTTTTTTTGAAAATTGCAAATAGTAGTTTCCTATAATACCCTGTGGGTCGAAAATTTCAACAAAATCGCTGCATCTCACACGGTTAATGAAATAGAAGCAAATTTGTGTTTTTGCATTTTTGCCAAAAATGCGAAAAAATTCAAAATGGCCATCATTTTTAAGGGGAGGTAAATTTTGAGAAAATTACAAAGAGTAGTTTGCCGAGATACCCTGTGGGTCGAAAATATCGATGAAATCAGATCGAAGCAAATTTGTGTTTTTGCATTTTTGGCAAAAATTCTAAATGGCCACCATTTTTGGGAGAGGAATATTTTTTTTGAAAATTGGCAACAGTTTATTTCAAACATAACCTGTGGGTCGAAAATTTCGACGAAATCTCTCTATCTCGCACGATTAAGGAGATAAAAGCAAATTTGTGTTTTTGCATTTTTCGCAGCAATTCAAAAATTCAAAATGGCTGCCATTTTTGGGGAGAGGAAATTTTTTTTTTTGACAATTGGCAAGAGTATATTTTATGGATACCGTGCGGGTAGCAAATTTCGACAAAATTGCTCTATCTTGCATGTTTAAGGAGATAGAAGTAAATTAGTGTTCATTTTTGACAAAAATTTGAAAATCCAAAATGGCAGCCATTTTTTGGGCTAGGAATTTTTTTTTGAAAATTGCCAAGAGTACATTGCTTAGATACCTTGTGGATCGAAAATTTCGACGAAATCACTCTATCTTACACGGTTTTAGAGATAGACATATTTATGTTTTTTGCTATGTAGCTATTACTCAGGAGGTTAAAGCTATTACCATCAACAACAATACCAAACAAGCAATTGACCCTATAAACTTTCACACCAAATTTTACAAAGATGAGTTAAATATGTAATTCAGAGTAGGCTCAAAGTAGCAAAGCAGCTATTACTCAGATAGCTACAAAGCTATCATCGACCAAAAGCTATCCTGGTCAAACTATTGACCCAATTATCCTTCATATAGATTTTTGTGAAGATAGAAAACATTGTTTCATTAAAATGTCCACTCAAAATAGCATAATAGCTATATAGCACAGTAGCTATTACTCAGTTAGCTATAAACATATTGTCACCAAAAGCAATCCCAAGCAAGCTACTGATCCAATAATCCTCCATCCCAAATTTTGTGAACATAGGTGAATTACTTTTTTTAAATGCTTAAAATAAAAAAGCTACTCTAAGTAGCTATTACTCAGTCAGTTATATACATGTAGCTATTATCACTAAAGCAATCACAAGCAAGCTATTGACAGACCTAACTATTGCTCATACCAAAATTGGTAAAGATTAGGGATGGGTTGGTACGACCGGTACCTCGGTATCGAGAGCATTTTAGTGAAATACTGTGACGAGATTTTACAACTGTCACTTCGCTTGCCAACACATATAATGGAAGGAAGAGTTAAAATATTAGAAACATACCCCAAATCTGAAGAAATTATAAGCTTTTATCCCATATTTTCGTCCATTTGCATTTATAAGCGATGCGTTGAGCAGAACTGCCATGTTTTGGTTACGACACTTTATACCTCAATTTCGCTTGTGTCAACTCATATAAATGAAGGAAAACTTAAAATATTGGACAGAAACAAGAAATATGAAGATATTATTTGTTTTTATCTCAAATTTTGTGCATTTATGAGCTTTTATTGCGATGTCGTTGAGGAAATGTCCATGTTTGTTTGGGATGTACTAAAATCGCTGAGTCCCGAATTTGGTACGGTTTTGCATTGGCGACCTCCCGATGTACATATTTTCCCTACCGACCCATCCCTAGTAAAGATATGTCAAATATTTTTCCTTAAAATGCCCGGAAACAAAAGAAGTACACAAAAGTAGCTAAGTAGCTATTACTCAGTTAGCTAAAGAGCTATCTTCACCAAAGCAATCCCATGCAAGCTATTAACCAAATAAACACCCATACCAAATTTGGTAAAGACAGGATAAATACTTTTCCTTGAAATGACCGGAAACCAAGTGTGACGGCGGACGACGGAAAAAGCAAAAATAATATGTTCACCCCCCAGTGGGGTGGACATAATAAAAGGAGAGTTTCCATTTTAAATTTTTGACATCAGCTCATTTTCTCCTAGATTTTGCCATGAATTGGATTCAAACCCATAACAACGGGGGTGAGAGAAAAGTGATGAAATACTTTAAGTTGTCAACGACTTTGCTACTGAGACCTCAAAGGTTAAAGTTCAGATTAATACAGACCAGGTTTTACTAGTTCATTATTTCAAGGTCAAAATGACACAACAACTTGAATTTTACTGCCACTTCAAAATCTGGACCTCACAAGGTTAAACAATTAGCTACTACAAACATATATATTCAAAGTTCCCTGGAGTGCAATGGTACATTTCTTCCCCACTAATGCAAAGGAGGAGAAAAAAGCTAGTAAACACTTCAAAGAATTCCAGTTTTCTGTGTAAGAGATCTCCCTAAACATCACTGACCACAGCATATACACACAGCTGGTCTCTGGAGGCACCAACTACCAATCAATCCCACAAACAATTGCTGCCAACAACAAAAATCCTCCCTTTTTTCACTTGGCCTTTTTCTTTCCATCTTTCCTTTTCTTAGATGTATTTAAAATATAAGGCAATTTACTTCCCAAGAGATCTGACTGAAGTCAGGGCCACACAATCTGTAAGCCACTTTTTGGTTTGCAAAAAATGGTATACAAAAAGCTTAGCTTAAATTTTACAACTTGTTAGAATGTATCAGAGGTTTTACCACTCTTGCTATCCACTTTGTAATGTGATAACAGACAATGTTTACAATCTGGGCAGTAGTTTTACCTGCACTAAAAATATTTCACATATAATAATTTACAATTCTTAGAATATTCTCAACCTGAGTCAGAAAACGTAAAATTCACGATTGAGGGTATTGCAACTCTTCACCACGTGATGTGTAATACACAACTCTTCAATCAATCAGAAAAATGGCTTAAAATTGTTAGAAAAATCACAAATTTACAAAGACAGTCTCACAATTCATATTGAAATAATAACATGATTTCTTTTGGGGGACAGTTTTTACACCATACTTTTACAAACTATGGTGAATTTCAGATAGTGTGGTGGTATATTTTGTGAAATTCAGATACTGTGATGTATTATACAAACTGTGGTTGTAAATTTCACAAACTGTGGTGGTTATAAATCATAGTGTAGTATATTACAAAATACTGTGGTGCATTACACATATACTGTGTTTTTCATATACTGTGCTTGTAAATTTTATATACTGTTGTGAACTTCACATACTGAGATATATTATATACACTATGGTTTATTACTCATACTGTGATGTATTTCATATACCCTGGTATAATATTACCGGTATATTTATTTGTGATTTATTTTTTCTGTATATGTTATTCGGGAATTTTTCCTACTACATTACACGTACTGTGTTTTGTGAATTATAGATACTGTGGTGGTGAATTTCATAAACTGAATTTCACATACTGCGGTGAATTTCACATACTGTGGTGAAGAATTGCATACACTGTAGTGGTGAATTTCAGATTCCTTAGTTTACCTTTCATCCCACTCAAAACTTGACTACAAGTAAGAAACCCTTTATTCATATGATAGCATACTTGATAATTTCCACTATATCAAATGCATCTAACACTTTGCTTAATACTCTATATTTCCTTTTGTCATTAACAATGAAAAACCAAAACGAAAGTCTCATCCTGCCATCACTTCCAATAAAACCACCACAAAGTAGGATTCTCCTACTATCCAACTGTGAAGAACATCGAAATTACTCCAAAATCATTTAAAATGTTGCACTCTGGGTATACCCCGGTACTTTAAAAGTCACTTTTCATTTTACCACCATACAGCTGTACAACATTTTTTTTACACAGATGCTTCACTTTAAGTCACAGAAACACAAGATTTATCACTTTAGTTGAATCTTTCTAGGGGGTCATATTGTTAATTTTCTGTTTGTCATATTAAAACAGCTGTCCTGTAAATTTGGCAGTTCTTCACTCCCACCACTGTGGATGATGGTCCAGAAATACACCTCGGTACTAACTTTCTTGTTGTACTAAAGCTATTCCAAGAGAGCATCCCTCTCTTTTATCTGTGAGTAAGTCCAGACAACTACCAGGAATTATAGACATGATAGAAAACTACTGCAAACATGTGAAAGTTTGCTCAAAATTACATTGACTATTTTATCCAACACATACTTAAAATCTTATTTTGAGCACAGGTTTTGATACATTTTATTAATAAAATCTTATGTATTAAAGAATGGAAGTAACTCCATAATGGCAGTATCTTCCCAATCTAGGTTTTAATCTCTACAGTGTGTAAATATTGGGAGATTTTCAAGTGCTTTCTGAACTGAGAAAAAAATGCAAGAAAAGAAGGTAAAATATTGATATGTAAAAAAATAATACAATTTAACACAGAATCTGGTCAATGGTCATAAATATAAAATCATCTACCTTGTACTAATAGACAATGTAAATATAATAATACAATTTAATATAGAATCTGGTCATAAATATAAAATCATCTACCTTATACTAATTGACAACCTAAATACATTCTTTTTGCATTTAGAAAATAGTAAAAGCACCAGATTTAAAAATGAATGAAAGGTATCCTCTCTCAACACACATCAACAAAGTGATATTGTTAGGAATGCATAAATAACTAAGTAGTTACTTATGCATCCTCTTTATGAAAAATATAATTGAAATAATACTGCATGTCAGACTACAATACATTTACAGTACTCAAAGAAAAGGAGGAGGGTTAGAACTACCCTCCACAATCTACTTCTGCAGTAGCCTTGGTCAGGCCAGTACAAAGTATACAATACTACTATACAACAACTGGAACCCTTCATTCAAGAACCTGAGATATAGGATTTACTTTTCACAAGATTGTCATGCATTTTATGTGATGGTTATGGTTTTATATCTTGCTCAACAGAGTCACTTTGGGACTGGCTCTTGGAATTACCACTCATGGGAGTTGCACCCACAGAGAGGTGACTGGTGACCGGATGCTAAATTTACTAAATTTTGTGGAGTTAACTCAGACTCAGAAAAAGATGGTACTAAATGCTGGAGGTTTTTCCATTATGACCTCAAATCACCTCATATGTTTAAATTATACCCTATACTGTATAACTTCCTTTGATACTAGGTCCTCAATATTTTGGAAAATTATGCATTTGTAACCCTCTTTTAAATACTTTATGTTTTGCAAAAGGAAGTTAAAAATAGGATGACTACTACTCACACTGTAAGATTAGCTGAAATATTCAAAACATTTTAAATGATAAGAACTAAAATAAATCAGTCCTTCTTGCAACATTTTCACATTGATGGAGCTCTGGGCATGTTCATTCAGTTAGATTTGGTGTCAGGGGGCCACGGTGGCAGAGTGGTATCACTGTTGCCTTCCACCTCTGAGATCAGAGTTTGAATATTGGTCCCACCTCAAGTAGGTAAGCTGGGAGCTGCTTGCTGTTGGTCAACAGTTTACAGTACAGAACCTTGACCAACTGTATAATGGTTTCCTCTACTCATAAAACTACCCGTCATGAAATGATCTATACACTGTGTTGACAGTGACCTTAAAACCCAAATAGATAGACCTGGTGTCAAACACTGGGGTACACTCTTAAAATACGCATTTATGTTAACTCATAACTGCCATTAATACATAGACTTAGAATTTATTGGGGCCATATTTTTAACATTTTTATTCATACTGAAACAAATTATTCATCCACATTTATGTTCAGTCTCACTCCAGTTAGACATAAAATTTTCTTGGGGAAAACTCTGTATACTGGAGAAAGCATAAAATAAGCAATAAAACCCACATTTTTGACAGTCACTAAGAGTATAAAGTGATCTATTTTAAAGTTTGACCAGATAAATTTAACGAAATGCAAGGTAAAGCCATAAATATGTGCTTCACAGAGGTCTGCACGAAGACCGTGGTTTGTTATGTGCCACTTTTGATCCACTGAAAAATCCAGGTGAAAATTAGTGAAAACATTCTTGCAGCTTTAGATCCCAACTGAATTTCTGGATTACTGTCCTGATTTGACAAAATCTGAAACCCCCCCTCTCCCTCTGTTTATTTATATCAACTGAAGAATCTGTGTACTCCGCTTTGGTGCAGCTTGAATTGGCCAGAGTAGAACATAAGACATATTAGGAATAATCCCATTTTAAAAATTTTAAGCGCGAGCCTGCTCGGGCTTGTAGGGATCTTTTTTTTGTCACTGAACTTTCATGAATTGTGGCGTAGTGTGATGAGTGCCTGTCTCTTCACTAAAGTTAAGCAGCAACGGGCTACATTAGTACTGGGATGGGTGACCGCTTTAGTGAACTACTTGTGCCTCTGACAGCTTTGCGGCTCATGCTTGTAGACCGAAATCCCTTTCGGCCTTGTTATTCAATATTATCTCATTTTTTATAACCTCATGGGGTAATATATACCACAAGCATTCTGGAGTAAGGGGGATAGCCTCTGAAAAAAAAAAAATTGTCAGGGCTGGCTTTTTCTTCAAAAGTCATACAGTACCCATATGTTTCACAAAAGACAAAAGGACTTGGTGAAAGTCTAGGTAATAGGTATATTATATATTGTGAGACCAGCACTTGTTTACTAACTGTACTTAGCCATTCATCTTTTGCCAGGCTGCCATCAGATTTAGGTCTGACCATCCCTTTAAGCTGAGGTCACATTGGGACAGACTACCAGAATATCCTATTTCCAGATTTCAAATCCATGACAAAAGGTGATAGCCGAGTGATCATATTCCACAAACTTGATCAGCACTGGGAAGCCTTCTAACTAGGCTATGTATGCATATGTATACACAATTACACATGTATATATTCCCAGCTTACTCTGCAGTCTACAGAAATGTGCACCAAGTATGCAGCTAGAAGGATTGATGGACAGACAAGGGATGCTATGTAGCTTGTATACAGTGGTTAAAAACTTACACAATAGTCAAGCTCCTCTCTTTTGTTCTGAAACTTTGTTTACTAGCAATCCCACTATCAATAATGGCTTTATAATTCCATTCCATTCCAACTCTCAAGAGTAAGCCATTATTTTTTAGTGGGACTTGAAAGAGGCAACTTTGTCCTTGTCATGCTTTTTATCTGAGAATTTGGCAGTGATTTTATTAAACAAGAATAATTTATATGTCTCTTTAAAAATTGAAATATCTGCTATACACTTCAGCAGTTGGTTAAACGAATGCAGCATTCTTACCGGCCATAAACACGACCTCACAGCCTGTAAATTTGTCAAGAATGGTCTCACAGGTGGTATATACCATTGGTGAGTTGGGTGCCACTAGAAACTTTCCAATTTGTGACCTTTGTGTTTCGGTACTCGGGATTTTGATAAATAACCTCAGAAAACGTATAACAAATGAACTATATATCTTTTGCATGGTGGATAGCGAAATATTGTGATTTCTTTCTCTTTGTCATTTGTGTTTGATTACATCCACACATAAACACACCGGCGGTGAATTGTTAAGAACGGTCAAAACTTTCCACTGGTGGGTACCAACTCACAGGTCATGTGCACGGGCTCACCACCTACTTCTGAACGCGACATAATCCCCCCCCCCCCCCCCCCCCCCCCCCCCCCCCCCCCCACACACACACACACACACACACAATGTGAGGGAGGGGCTAAAAGTTGTGGGGGACAATTATAAAAAAATACTTTTTCAGTTTATTTAGTCATTTTAAAAGCAGATTTTTGTTGCTGATCATGACCACTTGGCTAATCATTTTGGTTGAAAGGCATGTCTTGCCTTTAAAGGTCCTTTAATAAGAGTATTTTTTTTTAGGTTTCACTTGAATCCTGATCAAGGCACACTACTTTAGGTTCACCCATACGACCAATACTGGCACTCCAGAAAAAGCCTGCCTACCAGTGTCCCCCTGTGGGTCCGGGGAAGTAGAATAGGCCCAACATGTCCTCCTGCGTGTTGTAAGAGGCGACTAAATGGAAATGTGAATATCACAATTCAATACTAACCTGATTTTATTTTATTGATGTTTTGTTTTATTTTACTTCTTTTGAGATTTATATTCTATTTATAGTTTTGTACCTGTTTTATTGTTTCTGTACCGTTTGTTGTATATTTAGGTCAATTTTAATCTGTATATTTATTCATGATTTTTGTTGTATATTTGATCATCTTATTCTTGTTGTTTAAAGTAGTTAGTCTGTATTTATATCCTTTCTCTAGTCGCTTTCTTGTCACACATGTTTTATTCAAATATTGTTTGCTTAATGTCTTTTTTGTTTTCTCACTATGTGTATCTAGTCAGATGTTTTATTTGTACATTTGTTCATGTAGTATGTATTGTTTAGTTTATGTATTTATTAATTTTAATGGTGCTGCATAACACCAAGGTGTTCTAGCACTTTAAATTTTAACTTTACTTTGCCTACCAGTGAACACCCATATTATATTTCTTTGTTGGATGTTATGGACAAATGCTTTTATATTACTCAATATGTGAAAAACCCTGCCTACCAGTAAACACTCAATTTATAGTTTTTTGTTGGAGGTAATGGGCAAATGCTTTTATATTAAAGAAAATGGATGTTACTCGATAATAGAGATCAATTTTCAAAATATTTTATTAAAAAAGAAAGTTTACTTCTGTACAAAAGTAAATATGTTGATAGTCTGTATCAAATATACAGCTATTTCTATTTTTAAGATATGAAAATTGGTCCTTGTACAACACTGCATGGTGGAATATAACTTGCACTAGTCCTAGTCATATGTATGTATAGTCTAATGTAAAATTTCTGCTTTGAATTGTTGTCTATGGAACAGTTATTCTATCCCTAAATTTGCCTAAAATACATTAATCCCCTTAGATTGGACAGCTTTAGGACATGACATTTTTGAAATGATCAAAATATACAAATCAAAAATATACAAATACACAAGCTGCATATTGCTAAAAATTCTCTGATCTTGTGTATTTACCAAAAGTTTATTTCAGACTTTCATACTATTCATTAAAACTAGATTGGGCCAACTCGGCGCCAACATATCCCCAGACAGGTCATCACTCACGCCACAGGTTTTGATCGGGAATTTTTAAAAACATAATTACCCATTATTATATGAACTTCAGCACATCAATCTACTCTGTTTATATCTTCCAAGGAAGATGGTGTATCCCCAGACGCCGAATACATAACTCAAATTATATTTTCAATCTTCCTGCAATGATAACTCTAAACCTATTTTCAAAGTATTTAAATGATTGATGATTGAATGTCCATTCTAAAATAATAATCCCAAAAGAGCATATCTGTTTCTATATTTGTTGACAAATAAAATATTATTTTTAACTCAACTCATCATACTTTTCAATCTTCCTTCAAAGTATTTAAATGATTGATGATTCAATGTCCATTCTAAAATTCATAATCCCAAAAGCGCATATCTGTTTCTATATTTGTTCACAAATAAAATATTATTTAAAAAAAAATTATTTATATTATTATTTTATTATATTATTTTTAGAATTTGCAAATTGTTTTCAGTTATTCATTTCCTCTATACCTATATATGTGGTCCATATATATGCAACCTAAATATGTGACACAATCTCAGTTCTGACTCCCCTTTGTGTTATATGTAATGAAGCCCACCACCTCCCACCCCCACCCCTCTCCCCTTCTCCACACCTCTCTCACTATTACACAAGATCTGCAACCCCATTGAGGTCTTTGTTTCTCATCTGATATCATTAAATACCTTTGTTTATTTCGTGTCACTCAATATAGCTGGAGGTCCCAGAGGTGGGTGGGGGGAATCCGGGTGGGGGATGTGGGTTGGGACTTAGTTTAGTTTATTAGTTTATTATAGTGACATGTATTATGTTGACAAGGATTATACAAAAACTATTGAAGTAATACCCAGCCCTATATGGGCTTATAAGTCACTTTAAATAGAGAGTTAATAACAAACAGAGCAAACATATTTTGAGGTAAGATACAGTAAATAAAGACAGCAATTCAATACATAAAAATGAACAATATAATTTACTTTTTCTTTCTTGCCACAAATCAAAAATAAAATTAATAACCATATTGACATTCATATGAGTTAATACCCTTGATAATTGATCTATTAATAATTCAGATTTATCTATATTTAAAATTTTGAAATATTTCATACGAATCAGCTCTAAAGCTGGACAAACACAAACAAAATGTATCTCATCTTCTACATCTTTTTTACACAGTTTACATGTTCTCTCAAAGAGATGGAGTGCTACAGCATAAATGGTAAACAAACAATCTATATAAAAGGGGTACTCAAATACAAAAAGAATTGAGAATTTTAAGTATGCGATTATCAACTGAAATGAGTTCATAACTGTAGGAGCTGTGTCAAAATTAACTGAGGCAAGTTGAATAAAACTGGGCTAGTTGAGGGTTAAAAATCCCCTAGTTTTACTATATACGGATATAATTTCATTAATATTGGGACTTAAAGCTCACTTAAAGTGTCCATTTTGTCTACTTGAATATGTTTAACCGGCGTTTAACCAGTTTCATTTTAAAAAGTTAAAAACTCAGCAAGCAGAGGTATAACACACAAAAATAAGTTCTTAAAAGACTAAGATAGCCATAACATTATTAATATTCAAAATTTAAATAGACAGGCATTTCCTTTTAAAAATTCAAAGATTTCAGCTCTATAACCCACATAGTTTGACAGTTACTGGGCTTTAAAGTGGCATAATGTCCATAAATTGGGTTTCTGTGGGCATTTTACAATTGTTAAAGAGACCTTAGCAATTAAACTACAGATCTGAAACTTTTTGGGGGACATACATAACAAACAAAAATTATATATAATACAGTTTAAGACTTGTCACACTAAGCATTTCCAAATAACAGGGCAAAATACGGAAAAAATGTCCAAAAAGGCACTTGGGCGAGTGTCTATGGCCCTCATACACAGGTTAAATGTCTACTAAAAACCTTGATTTTCGCCATATGTAAAAAGGACATAATAATGCATTCCCAGATGGGATTTCAGCTCCATCAATCACATAGTTTAACAGTCACAGGGCTTAAAGGTGGCAAAAAGTCCAAATATTGGGTCTCTGTGGGCCTTTTAGAGATCTCGATGTGGCTTTCAAATTAAAGCTTCAGACTTAAAATTTGTTACATACTAAGATTACACATAGAATATGTATCTAATAAAGTTTGAAACTTCTCAGACTTACCATTTCCAAGTTACAGAGCAAAATATGTGAAAAATGTCTTAAAAGGGTCACTCAGGTGGGTGTTTAAGGTCCTCATACACAGGTTAAATGTCTACTTGAAGCCTTGATTTTTGGCACATGTAAAAAGAACATAATAATGTATTCCCAGATGAGATTTCAGCTCTATCAGTCACATAGTTTAACAGTCACAGGCCTTAAAATTGGCAAAAAGTCCAAATACTGGGTCTTTATGGGGCCTTCTAGAGACCTAAATGTGGCCTTCAAATTAAAGCTTCAGATTTAAAATTTGTCACATACTAAGATTACACATAGAATATGCATCTAATACAGTTTGAAACTTCTTAGACTTACCATTTCCAAGTTACAGGGAAAAATATGTGAAAAATGTCTAAAAATGGTCACTCGGGTGGGGATTTATGGTCCTCATACACAGGTTAAATGTCTTCTTAAAGCCTTAATTTTTGGCACATATATAAATAACATACTAATATCTTCCCAGATAGGATTTGAGCTCTATCAGTCACATAGTTTGACAGTCACAGGGCTTAAAAGTAGCAAAAAGTCCAAATATTGGGTCTTTGGGAGCCTTTTAGAGACCTCAATTTGACCTTCAAAATTAAAGCTTCAGACTTAAAATCTGTTACATACTAAGATTACACACAGAATATATATCTAATACAGTTTGAAACTTCTCAGACTTACCATTTCCAAGTTACAGGGAAAAAGATGTGAAAAATGTCTTATAAGGGTCACTCGGGTGGGTGTTTATGGTCCTGATACACAGGTTAACTGTCCATTAAAGGCCTAAATGTTGGGGCACATATAAGAAAACACATAGATATATTCCCAGATGATATTTAACTTAGATGAGAGACATAGTTTGAAAGCTACAGTGCTTGAAAGTGGCAAAAAGTGCATAAATTGGGTCTCTGTGGGCACTTTTGAGACCTTAAGTCGACCCCTTTGGGTAAACCTACAGCCCTAAAATTTTCTACAGACAAGGATTACATATCAAAGTTATACCTAGCACAGTTTGAGACTCATCAGAATTACCACTTCCAAATTATAGGGCAAAATATGTGAAAAGTATAGCAAAAAATCCCTAAGTGGGGGTATTTATGGGCCTCAAGGACAATTTTCTCCTCAACTTAAAGTCGTGATTTTCGGCACATGTACTAAGAACATATTAATGTGTTGTCAGGTAAAATTTCAGCCAGCTGAGCATCATAGTTTGTGACCTACAGGGCTCTAAGTGGCCAAAAGTCCAATTTCTGACCTTAAGGTGGCCATAAGTTCTTTTTTACTGGGAGTTTAAGGTCACCTTAAAATAGGGATCTTCCTTTGGGCACCCTTAACATGTGTACCAAGTTTGAAAAAAAAATATTCATTTGTTTTTGAGTTATCGCGTCCACAAGGAAATTTCTACGGCGGCGGCGGCGCGACGGACCTGAATCCAATATATCCCCGACTTTCGTCTGGGGATATAATAAAAACCCTCCTGGCAGCAATACAGCAATAAACACAACATTTCAATATAGTCACTGTAATGTAGTACAACTGTAGCTGTGAAAGGCACTTCTGTGAAAATAAGTCTAGCAACCCCACTTTATTATTTGGTGGGTTCTAGCCAAGAACAGGATAACCAAGTTGCACCATTACCCACTTACATTTTACAACTAGACCTGTGTATTGGAGAACCGATGCAAATTTGTATCCACCGGAAAGACAACTCACCAACTCACCAAAGCCAATGAACCATCGTTTGACCTTGGGATCAAGGTCAAATCTGTCCACATCAGAAGATTCCCAGCCCATGATAAAGTTGGTTTCACAATGCAACCTCTAGGACCAATAATAAGCGAGTTATAAGCACTTTTAAGTTTTGCTATCCTCGTTTGACCTTGAAGGAGGGGCTCAAGGTTAAATCTGACCACATCAGAAGATTCATAGCCCATGATTTCCTATAAGTTGGTTTCACATTGCAAACCTCTAGGACTAATAATAAGCGAGTTATATGCACTTTTAAGTTTGGCTATCCTTGTTTGATCTTAAAAAAAGGGTTCAAGGTCAAATCTGACCACATCAGAAGATTCCCAGTCCATGATTTCCAAAGGTTGGTTTCACATTGCAAACCTCTAGGACCAATAATAAGGGAGATATAGGCACTTTTAAAGTCCGCTACATGGGGTATTTTGGTCATCTGTGGATGACCTGGAATTAAGAGCTTCAAGGTCAAATGTCTGCAAGGTTGTAGAGGACATGTATATCTGTCATACATATCACCTATGAAGAGATTCAACCTTCTACCTATGAGAACCAGCCAGTACAAAAATGTAGATAATTTTCAAAGAAATGCCCGTGACGGCCATCTTGTTTTTCAGAATGAGGCTAATTTCAGTCCCAGAGAAGCTTACCTCCCAATGAAGATATCCTGTCCCTGTCAAGTATTCACATCCTATACTTTACGGTTTCCAAGATATAGCTAGGACAATATTTTAAAGGTCAAGGTCATTACAGCAAGGTCAAAGGTCAAATCAAGGTCACACCATGACATTACACACCTACATCCCCCAACCAATGTCCCTACCAAGTACATGTATCAACTTCCTATACCTTACGGTTTCTGAGATACAGCCTGGACAAACATTTTTCCACCGTCCGCCCATCGGACACCATGGGTGAAAAAAATACCCCAACTGCCTTAAGGCTGTGGGGTAAAAATCCTTCTAATAGATAAACAAAAGAACAAGAGGGTCAAAGATGCCCCAAAAGGCGGGTTGCGCAGGCAGCAATAAGGTTAGCGACTGCTGTAATTAAATTTAGAAACAAGAAAAGAAATGTTAGGTCACACAGTTAAGGTAAATGTGTAAGACATGCTAAGAAATGTAAAACTTGTAATCTATAGCTTACATAATTGTATCTATGCTATAAACGGACAAATGAAGGGACGGAATTACACTAATTTCAAAAGGAAACTAGTTATGATGGTGATCTATCTCCCTGTCAAGTTTGAATTCGATTGGATAAGGCATTTTCGAGTTAGAGTCTGGAAACGGAACTGTTGACGGACAGACAAACAGACAAATGAACGGACAGAATTACACCAATTTCGAAAGGAACCTACTGCTCAGCCAGTGAATTTCGTCACCCAGTGAATTTCGTCAACTGCATTTCATGACAATATTAAATCATTTTTACACTTAATTTATATTGCTGAATTACATATTAACATTAGAAGTCATGGTTGCATCTGTTTAAACACAAGTATTATTACTGTTTTTGAGGGTTTAAATGGCAGGTGACGAAATTCACTAACTGAGCAGTACTGGTCGGCCAGTGAATTTTGTCACCCCAGTGAAGTTCGTCATCTGCTACAAAAGTGTTCAAGGACTAGCAATATCCATATTTTAAATAGTGGAATACTTCCCTGGGAGAGCAAGGTATAATTGTTTGCAGGAAGATCACAGTAAAGAAGTTTTAATACTGTCATAAAATACAAGTGACGAACTTCACTGGGGTGACGAAATTCACTGGCTGAGCTATGATATGGGGGTGATCTATCTCCCTGTCAAGTTTTAATTTGATTCAAAGCATTTTCGAGTTAGAGTCCGGAAACAAAAATGTTGACGGACAGACGGACGTCGGACACATCAATCTAACAGGCGGGTGGGTTACATGCAACCCACCTAATAAATAGAATACCCGGTACATACTCGAATTAACAAGACCCTCGAATCAAGGAGGGGGCCAGTACGGACTTACGGTGGTGCTGAGGAGTGTGATGCTGGTGATTTTCCTTTGGTCGAAGCTTCAACATACGTCAAAGTCCCTCCATCACATATTAACAGATCGAACTATCCAATATTTTGCATTAATTTTTTTTCCAGTGATAAAGACAACAAGACAAATGAACGGACGGATTTACACCAATTTCGAAAGGAACCTAGCTATGATGGTGATGTATGTCCCTGTGAAGTTTGAATTAGATTGGAGTAACCGTTTTCGAGTTAGAGTCCGGAAACAAAAATGTGGACGGACAGATGGATGGACAGAAAAACGGACAAAAACGAAGAAACGGACGGAAAAACGGACAAACAAACAGACGGAATTTCACCAATTTCGAAAGGAACCTAGCTATGATGGTGATCTATCTCCCTGTGAAGTTTGAATTTGATTGGTCAAACCGTTTTAAAGTTAGAGTCCGGAAACGAAAATGTGGACAAACAGATGGATGGACAGACAAACGGACGAAAAACGGACAAACGAACACACGGAATTTCACCAATTTCGAAAGGAACCTAGCTATGATGGTGATCTATCTCCCTGTGAAGTTTGAATTTGATTGGTCAAACTGTTTTAAAGTTAGAGTCCGGAAACGAAAATGTGGACAAACAGATGGATGGACAGACAAACGGACGAAAAACGGACAAACGAACACACGGAATTTCACCAATTTCGAAAGGAACCTAGCTATGATGGTGATCTATCTCCCTGTGAAGTTTGAATTTGATTGGTCAAACCGTTTTAAAGTTAGAGTCCGGAAACGAAAATGTGGACAAACAGATGGATGGACAGACAAACGGACGAAAAACGGACAAACGAACACACGGAATTTCACCAATTTCGAAAAGAACCTAGCTATGATGGTGATCTATCTCCCTGTGAAGTTTGAATTTGATTGGTCAAACTGTTTTAAAGTTAGAGTCCGGAAACGAAAATGTGGACAAACAGATGGATGGACAGACAAACGGACGAAAAACGGACAAACGAACACACGGAATTTCACCAATTTCGAAAGGAACCTAGCTATGATGGTGATCTATCTCCCTGTGAAGTTTGAATTTGATTGGTCAAACCGTTTTAAAGTTAGAGTCCGGAAACGAAAAATGTGGACGGACAGGCGGACAGACGGACAGACGGACGTCGGACACATCAATCTAATAGGCGGGTTGGTTACACGCAACCCGCCTAATAAACAAAAGCTGAAATACAATCTTTCTGTTCAATACGGATGCTACTTCCTTTATATATTCTGAATATATCTGTGGAATTAATGTTTTCAGCAGAACCACTTTTATGAGGTACCAACAGTAAATGCTATATTTTTGTAGGTGTAAATAAAAGTTATCCAAAGGTATAACCAAATCCTGATGATACTGCTGTTTTACTTTTATACAGCCTATTTGTAGAATGTTACAACAGGAAGCAAATCTCCTTCATAATGTGTCAATAACGTGTTGAAATCAGAATGTACAAAAGCCTTATTACTTATATTCAGAATGTACAAAACCCTTATTATTATTATCTTTCATCGAGGTACATGAAAATCTTTGTAGTTACTTAAAATAACAACCTAACAAGCTAGACCAAAATACGATAAAAAAGGTTAATTTGCCTTCCACATTATTTTACATATTGCACTGGATAATAAAAACATTACCTTTACTCCTAGTCTCTCCATATTCCAGCATTGTACCAATATTACACTGTCTCACCACAATGTAATACTTGTATAGTACACATTTTGTTTGTCATCATAAATTAACTGTCAGAAACTTTGACAAATTAAGTGTGATACACACATCAAAATGCAACAGAACTATAAATAAAGTTGGAATTTCACAACTATGACACCAATTCTCAGAAAGCAAACTACTGTTGAAAAGAGGAAGAAAATGTGCAAGTAAACATAGCCCAGCAAAGAGAAGTATCTACTGCAGCCTTCTGTGTTAGAATCTGAATCAATTTCTTGTCATAATAGTCAATAAAATTCATTAATAATTGCAAGATGTACATACAAACTGCTTCAATGTCAGAATTTTTTGAAAGAAACACAACTTCAAGATTGCGGAAAAAATAGGGCTCAGAAACTCCTGAATGAGAAAAAAAAAAGTGTAACTAGACCCAGGTGCACATCTGCAAAAACTTTGCAGTCTATATTAAAGATAGCTTTAATTCTGGAGCTTACTTAATACCCGGAACCAATCCTGTGCCAGCTTTATACTGAAGTACCGGTACATCACTATCTTAGCAGTGAGTCCTAGGTAACAGTAAAAGTAGGTTGCAATATTCAAGGAGTTCTTTTTTCCAAGCACAAGCCTGGCTAGAGTGCACTTCCTTTTTTCATTTATTTATTTTTT